>CM031237.1:471496031-472051031 GCA_018340775.1 Taxus wallichiana var. yunnanensis
ATCCTCTAATCATGGCTACAAAACAAAAGGCCACAACAAAAAAATGAATAAAATAAAAATATACAATAATAAAGCATACTAACATCTAGTCAAATAACTCTAATCTAGGAAATAGATGAAAGAGAAAATTTACTCACTGCGATCTCCTTGACATAATCAAGGTTTACAGCCACCTCCTTGGCCTCACCTGCCTCCTCCTCCGGCAAATAAACTCGCCTATGTATCCTCCTCATCTCTAGTTGCCTCCGCCTCCTCTCTCTCTACCCTACCAATCGTGGTCTAACCCCTCCTCTAAACTAGAACCTATCTTCACCTCCTCCTCCCGACTCTCTGTTGGTACCTCTCCAATCTATAGGACCCGGGGTAGTCTAGCTCCCCTCAAGTGGCCAACATGGGTGTGGCTCTAGGAGTCTTGATCACTACTCCAAGAACTACTAATGTCCACCTCATTCATTCCATGTGACTGTTTCGTGCTTCCTGGTACCTCTGAATATGGTCCCAACTACAGGAAGGGCGTCAACGTAAGGTAGCCCAAACTATTGATGGAAGTTTGACATCAAATAGATATCTACGCGCCCAACACAATCAACTAATTGTAAAGTGGTTGTACGGGTAGTCAATGCAATCCCCTCCTCCCCCACTATCCTAACATTCCTTGATATGGTTGAGCTACCATATTTGTTATAGTTAAAGAGCCTTCTACCCGTGGTGTATCTCTAAGAGGTTCCATATCCACCAACCTCGTTGCCCTAATACTAGTAGAGTCTGTAATCCTAATTCCCCTCTCGATAGGAATCACTCTCTCATAAATCCATAACATGACTAGCGTAGGGTGATTGAGAGAGGTAGACTCACATTTGACCACCCAATACAAATCATGGCACGTAGTCCCCAATAAATTTCCCCCATGAAAATACCCCGCCATGTTACTCTATACTTTGTACACAACAGTGCCCACCAAAAAAAACATGTCTCATCCATTATCCCCAATTGAACATGAGTCCAATATACCGATAATGGCCTTATGAAAGGTAGGAATAGGGGCCTCATCCACCACATAGACCTCATTCCCTACTTGGCACTAGTATCAAGTGCCTCTACATCTCCCAAATAAGTGGCCAATTTGCGAGGCTCATCATATGAGTTGGCACTCTTCGATCCATCCTCCTCCATGTAATGGTTACTCCCAATATTTTTAGACATCCTCTATAGTGATGGTCCACTCTCTGTGAATGTCGGGGAATCAAAATGTGTTTTGAACTCGTGTCTCGGTATGTCAAGAAGTCACGAAGAACTCAAATCGTTGGGGCAACTAGTCTAGGTCTGTGTAAATCATCATATTTTTCCCTCTCTAACATGCTTATCTTAGTTGGTGTCGATAAAATCAGCACATGGGCCACTCCTACTCTCAAAATTTTCCCCATCTCATTTAAATCTCTTTCATCAAAAAAAGTAGAAAAGAATTGCATTAGACCCTTGCTTTGCAAGCACATAATAAACTCGTAGAAAACTAAAGACACTAAGTAATAATAATTAAATTTTAAATTTATAGATTTTCCCTTACAATAGCTCAAACAGGTTGTGTGACCCCCTTTTTCGTAGGGTTTCATTGTGCAACCACCCCCTTAAACAAAGTGGCACTTGTGTAACCATCGTGACGGTTGTGCAACCATCGAGGTGGTTGCACAATAGTTGCTTTGTGTAAAATGGTAGTCACACAACCACCATGGAAATCATACCACTAAAATTTGAGTCGTGCCCTTCAAAGGTAAAAACACCCAACAATTCAAAACAAATGGTCAAATGACCCTAAATAAATTAAAATACCCACAAGGTGTTTCCTCAACAATTGTTTTGAATATAAAATTATCTAAAATCTCACCTAGAGCTCATTTCAAGCAAAAAATGAAATCTAGGGAAAAAATAAATAATTGTTGATAACTTATCTATTACTACTCCTCTATCATTTTCACTGGATTCACTACCGTCATGTCTCAATTCTCATCATTTTGGTCGTATTCACATGAAAAACGGTTACCATAAATCCAAAGCTCCAAATTTAAAAAAGGTGTATGACACAAATGATTTCTAAAAATAGAAAAATGGTATATATATAGAGAGATTATTTTGATTTTCTAATGCCATTTTGAGTGAATTGGTGTAGTGTTGGTGTTGATGGTGTAGATCAAACTATCATCCCCACATGGATGGTAAGTAATCTTGTCTTTTCATTTCAAAACTTTCACCAAATTTTATTTTATTACTGCACTTGATTTGTGTCCCTCTTTTGTAGGTGATGGGAAGGCTCACTGGCATCAAACTGACAAGTGGTCAGACAAGGTGATTTTCTAACCCTCCTATTTCTGGAAGTGTCATTATCAAATATTACATTTAACCCATTCGTGGATAAAATTCTCTTCCAAGGGGGTAGTATGTATTCACCCAAAAATTACACAGTGGAATACAAAAAAGGTGACACATATTCAATGATGAAAAAATCCCCTACAAGGTAAATATGAAATCTAGATCCCTTTCTCTCTCCTTCCCACTCCCTTTGTAGCTCATTTCAGTCTTCTCCTTCAATTTACAAGCTTCATTTAACTTTTAAACTACGTTCTAGCTTTATTTTTCTCGCATACCAGTGATGGTTACACAACTTCCCCTTTTCGCTAGAGTGGCGGTTACGTAACTACCCCTCTTATAACGAGGGTGGTCCTGACATATTCTAATGCAAAATTAAAACACATGTGTTTTGATTTTGGCATGATTTTCTCTCGCATTTATGGGTCAAATTAGCAAACTTTAGGATTTTTGGATTAATCTTGAGTTCATTTTCCTCTTTTACTAAATATATTATGTTGATTTGTCCTCCTCAATTTGAGTTATTATTTCTTGATTGACATGTGTTCTTGACATATTCTCCTCCAAAGTAACTTATAAAAATAATATTTTCATTTGTATCATGGGTTGGGAATTTGATAATTTTTTAGAAGTGTTATGCTACCAGATTTTGAAGAGGGATTACATAGATAGCCAGTTCTCTAATCTATTTGTCCTTGTTGCTCACATTCCAATCATCTTCTTTGCACAAAGCTAACCACATTCATTTTCTTGATTTTCTTGTTATCATTCACTATTTTTCCTTCCTGGATCAATTGGAACTCATACTTTAGAAGGGTATTGAATATGAGGAGACATTAGATGCACCACACCTATGGAAAAAGCTACCACAACATTGTATTAACTAGGTTGGAGGTGAATTCAGTTGTTTTAAGTTTTAATATAATATAATCATTACTTATTGTAAGTAAAAGAATTTGTGTATTAAAATTAATTAAAATGGGAATATCTCATCACTTCCCATGTGTTTTAGTATTCCTTTTCAAAATACTTCTTCCATTGATATCCTCTTCCTGGCTTATCCTTGTGGATCTGCATGGGAAATTAGTTGGAGGAAGAAGTAGTTGCATAGTAGTATTTTATTTCTTCATTATTATTTTCTTTCATCTAATTTAAAAGAAATTTTGTTAGGGAAGATTAGATGATAAAGAAGAAAAATTTCTTCTAATAAGCTTTCTCTTTCTTGGTAACCTAGGGTAGAAGCCGGTTAGAAGAAATTTTTTCTTTCATAGATAATATCTTCCTAGTAACTTTCTTGTTATAGTAGCAATAACATACAATCCTACAAAAGAGGAAAAACTATAATTGGTTATGTTGGGGAAATAGGGAGGTAGCCTGCAATATTTTATTAATCTTGAAATAAGTAGATTATAAATCATATGATAGTTGCAATACTTATAGGTATTGAAAAAGCGAGTACAAACAAACTATTATTGCATAGTTCTAACAAATTAACCTTTATGTGTTTAAAAACCAATATCTGAATTAAAAAGTATGGTTATAAAACCATACGGGAGTAAAACATAATAAATGGTTATAACAATATAACCATACAACTAAATAAATAATACAAGTTACCTAAGTAACTACATATCTATTATTCTACCATAGTAAAACAGGTTATAATAAGTACAAGGCATAATTACAATAAGTTTTACATAACACTCTCCCCTTAATTTTGCGGTTCCCAAGGGATGAGGAGAGGAACTCTTTGAGCAACTAATGTTTGTCACTTGCAAGTGACTTTGTGAAAATATATGCTCATTGTTTAGTTGTTGGGAAAAACTAAAGTTGTATATTGTGTTTGAATACATGTTTGCAAATGAAATGAATATGTACCTCAATATGCTTAGTTTTCTCATAAAACATTGGATTGTGAACAAGTTTGAGAACACCCTAATTTTCAACATACAAGGTAGTGGATTTCTCCACTGGTACTCTAAGACCCTCAAGTATGCGACATAGCCATATCACTTCATAAATAGCTCAACCTGCATCATGATATTCATCCTCTGTATAAGAGTGAGAAACAAATTTTTGTTTCTCGCTTCCCCTGATATCGGTCTAGATCCTAAAAAGAATACAAATCTAGAAATGGATTTCTTGTCATCAATATTACTTGCATGATCTAAATCTAAATATCCTATCAAGAAGAAATTATCATTATTTTTGTACTCTAGACCAAGATCCATAGTACCCTTGAGATATCTCAAGATCTACCTTGTTGCTTTCCAATGAAAAACTTTGTCCTCTGCTTGAATCAAAAAGATAACTAACTACAAATTTGATATACGTTAGGTAAATGAGACTCATAATAAACAATCGATAGAGAGTTGTATTTACCAGAGGAGATGGATTTGTATGAGATAAATGAATTCGTGTCTCTATGGGTGTAACAATCGATGAACAATCCAACATCATAAATTTCGTGAGTGTTGTCTTAGTACATTTCAACGAGAAACAAAAACATGATTTTCCTTTTTCCATACTTCCAATCCAAGATAGTAGTGTATGAGCTCGAGATCTATCATGTCAAATGATCGATTAAGATATTTCTTCATAGTATCAATCATCTTCATTGTGCTTCAGTGATGACTAGATCGTCGACATATATAACAACTATCAATATCTAGCATTATTACCTCTTGAGGTAGAGATTTAGATCATATGGATTTCTCACAAATCCATGTTGAATTAGATGTTCATCAATCTTGATGTACTAATCCTGGGGTGCTGTTTAAGGCCATACAAAGATTTTATGAGTCTACATACCTTTGTTTCTTATCTAGGTACAACAAAACCCTCAAGTTAAGTCATGTAGACTTCCTCTTGTAGATCTTCATTCAAAAGGAAATTTTCATGTCCATCTGATGGAATTTCCATCCAAAGTAAGCAACTAAAGTAAATATCATCCTAGTCATTTTGATCTTAGTTGTGGGAGAAAATGCCTCCTCATAGTCTATGCCTTCTTGTTATGCATACCCCTTTTTACTGAGTCTCACTTTGTAATTGTAAATAGTCCTATCTATTTTGTACTTTGTTTTTAATATCTTTCTACAACCAATAGGCCTCTTCCCCGTCAAATATTGACAAACTTCGGTGTTTTTTTCATCACTGAGTGATACTCAACATCCATGACATATTTCCAAGCATTTGATTGTAGGGCTTTCTAGATAGTAGACTCGATCAACGACTTCAACAATTATACTCATCAAAGAAAAATTTACCTCTTCTTGAGCTTTACTATGATTCCACGGTCCAGTGATTGATGTATCCATCCGAGCATCCAACTTAACACCTCAAATCATATTTGTATACCACTTGGGCATGCGTTGTATTGTTCTGTGGGTTGTGGTCATGTCTAATCATCACCATCATCCCTATCATCATTTTCATCATCAATGAGAACATCTACTTTTGTTTTCACAATAGGTGTGTTATCTACATCAGTTAGTTTGTGGAAGGAGCCTTAGCTTCTTTCTTCTCAAAGAACTCAACATCTCTGCTAGTGTAGACTTTCTTGGTCTTTGGATCCATCAATATGTACCCAAGAGCTTCTTCACTATAGCCAATGAAGATGAGTTTATCTAATTTCATGTCCAAATTCTTTCTTTTATGCTTGGGTATGTGCATGTTGGCTTTACACCTGAATACTTTGAGGTGTGCAATGGATGGATTCTGATTCGACCATGCCTCATGTGGTGTTACTCCATTAAGAGCAATGTGGGCACTTTCTTCAGAAATATATTGTGTTCTTTACTTCTTTTACCCTGAATGTCCCGGTTAGTCTAGAATAATCAATTATACAACACACCATCTCCATGATAGTATGGTTCCTTCTCTTAATAACACCATTCTATTACGGTGTATGTGGAGGAGGCATCTGTCGACAAATCTCTTAAGCTTCTTGTTGACATGTTGTGGATTAGGTGTTGTCATTGAAGAAAAACCTTATTAATGAAAGAATGGATGATAGAGTGGAGTCAGATCATGTTGAGGATGATGATTACATGATGATTCGGATGTTTTCATGGTTATTTCAGGTGGTTCAGTGAGGATTGTTTGTTCTTACAAGCCTACTCGGATAACCTAGCTAGCCTAGGTGAAAGTGCATGGTGGTATGAGATTCTTGGTAGCTTGGTAATCATGTTCGAATTATGGAGAGAATGTTTCAGAGTGCTTGGGCACTCACATGAGCTTTAGGGTGCAAAATCAGGTTGGTGACCATGTTTCGGTGTTCATTTGAACCGGTATGGTTATTAAAATGCGTGATATTGAGTTGATGAGCTATATGAGCTCATTGACTCATGTATGCATTTGATTTATGATGTACCAAGTATTTTATGACCTTTTGGAGAGTTTCCATGATGAGTTATAATGTTATTTAAGTTGACCCTAGCCTTTACAGTGTAAAACTCTTAGGGCTAGCTATGAAAATGAGATGGGATGGAGATATGGAGAGCTATTTGTGACATGATGATGATTTTATATGTTATTAGGATGTGTCATAATGTTGTGGGAAATTTTTCATATTTCCATGATGTGTATTTTATAAGTTATGTTAGATTTGGTGAAACAGGGTCAAGAAGGAGGTCATTTCCAACTCAAATTGGATATTCTTATGCTTGCCCTAAATTTTGTGATTTTCATGGCACATTTTAGATTTCAAGAATGTTTCTACACTGATTCTAGAAGGTTTAAAAATAATAATTAGTTCATTTCATCATCAGGTTTTTATGAACAAATGTTAAGAAGGTAAACAACTCTTTATGTGTTTGAAACCCTAGCTCAAAAGTGATAGGAGATAAAATGCTCTTAAGTGGCCAGAATTTCTTGCTAGTGCATGGATAATGATTGGATCATGTAGAGGACTCATACATGTTTCCATAAAGGTATAGTAGAGCTTTTGGTGATGAGTGGACCACACTCAAACAGGTCAGTTTCTAAAGAAGTTCAGTTTGGGACAAGGTTATCCAAAGGAATTGCAAACTAAATGATCATTATGTTAAGTTTGGGAATTTTTATTGATTTCCATGATGGTTTTAAGTAATTTTAAAGTAGTTAAATTTTAAATCATGATTCATTTATGTTGACCGGTCAAAGGGCGCTTTTTCAGACAGGTTTGTAAAGATCATCTTGGTTGAAGGCCTTCCACTTAGACTTTGAAGGATTTCCAATATGTTATGGAAATGCAATTCAGATAGATTTCCAATGTTATAATTTTGTTCTCATGATGAGATAATTTGATGAGTTTTCCAAGTCATTTTTTGAGCAAGAATATTTATTTCTTTTCGAGGACAAAACTATTTTTTCGAAAGACCGAGTTTGTTAGTGCATGAAACAGATTGGGTGATGCTTGTTATCACCGGAACATGAAGAAGAATTAATTTTTCATCCATTAAATCCATTTGGAGGTATTTAAATGTTCAGGAAGGGTGTTAACTAGTTGCATTTGTAAAACTTCTTTTTGGGAAGCTTAATTTGTTGAAGGAAAATTGATGTGGTTTGAACATATGATTGTTTTATGAGCTCTAACTTACTTATAAGTGTTATAAAGGTTTTATGATTTCCATTCAATGGTCACATTACATATTTGAGGTGATCTTGGGTGATCTCGAGGACAAAAGGTGAAGACAAGGTGCTTTGGAAATAGGTTTTTTGTGAAGGCAATGAGCCACTAGGCCCATTAAATGAAATAATTTGATTGGTTCATATAAATTGCAACCATGGATGATGTTTAAATTTAATTTTAAACATGTGTGGTGATTTTTATATCTTGACTAAAAATATTTTTGGTGTTAGAGGATTTTTCTCATTCCAATGATGGGATTTTGAGAATTTTTGGTGCATGGATGAAGGGTTTTGGCTAGGCCGACCTACTTGGGTCACTTGTGAATGTTATGATAAATTTTATGGGATTTTTTTAAGTTGTAATGGTCAAGATAAAGGAGGTAAAGTGACCTATTTTTTAATTGTAATGAAAGAGATATTATTAAAGCATAGTTTTGGGTGCTTTGTGAGCTAGTCGAGTGTGTGCAAAAAGTGTGACCTAGGTGTGAGACTTTTATAGATGTGTGAGAATGATTTGAGATATGATAAAGTACATGAAAGGTTGAATAATGACAGAAAGCTTGTGTGTAAGGGTTTGATGCATTGAAAAGTGAAGAAAGTGATAGTTTGTGCAATTTTGAAGACCTAGGGTTTAAAGGTGTTTGGATTTGAATCTTGTGATCACCATCAGCTCAGTTGTTGTAGCATATCATCTGTGATTTTCTCATAAAAATATTGTATGATGTTTCATATTCATGCAAGTCTTTTTTTGTGTGTAATATCAACAAGGGCTTAGGGGTTGGTTCTCCTTGTGGGGTTAATGCCTCACTAAATAAATCTCTTGTGTTGTGTAATATTCACTTGAGTCTTCGTTGTGTGTAATATCAACAAAGTTTTTGTGGGTTTTCTTCCCCTTGGTGGTTTACCACTTATATCTTGTGTCATTTTTACTTATCTTGTTCATGGTTATTTGAATGAATGTTGTATGTTGGTTTGCACACACTCTTTGGATGGCTAATTGATAAGTAGTTTATGTGAGTGATCTAAAATTGTAAGGAATGATTCACCCCCTCTCATTCCATTGTGATTCCAAAACTTCTAAGTAAGATTTGAAATCAATACGGTGAGTTCCCCCTTGATTTGAGTGAAGAGATTTGATATGATGACCAGTCTCATTCTTAACAACCACTTTGAAATTTTTGAAGTTCTCAAAAGCTTCATTTTTATTTCAAAGATAAAAATCCAAAATTTTCTCGAATAATCATCAACACATATTATGAAGTATTAAATCCGAATGACTAGGTTGCATCGAACTATAAAGATTGGTATGAACCAAATCAGTCTTACCTAGAGCTCAATAAGTACTCTTCTAGAATGAAGCTCTGTGTTATTTTCCTACAAGAAAATTAGGGCACTTGTGTATATCCTTTTTGAGATACTACAAGAGCCTTTCACCATATTGTATCGATAAATTGTATTGCGATATCCAAAATTGATGTGACCAAGTCTCTGATGTCATAATTGTGGATAAGAAGTATTTTTAGCCACTAATACCTAATCATCCATGTGAACAAAATCAAGTTGAAACATATATCCCACATTTTAGGCTTTTGTAAAAAAATTGAGCCTCTAGATTTATCTCAAATCAAACACACTTTCTTATCAAAATGACTATCAAAATCAATCTTCATATTATGATCTAGAATCGACTAACTGATAGTAAGTTCTTTGTTAAGCTAAGGACATATAATACATCTGATAATCTACAATTTCATGAACCAAGAGGTAGAGAAATGTTCCCAATACCTTATAACGTGTAAGAAAAGTCATCACCTAACAAAACATGATTTTTATAAGGTGTGTCCCTCATGGTGGTAAACCAGTCTTTGTTCCCATTTATGTCTTGAGTCGATCCATAATAAACATACCGATAGCACTAAATAACGTGGATGGTTCACTAGAATGGATAGTGTACAATAAATCCTTATCATCCGAACGGTACTATTGCTCAATTACATTACCTTATTGATGGGTTTTCTTTCTCTAGTTCCCCTTCTTCTTACAAAGCATGATTTTTATAAGGTGTGTCCCTCATGGTGGTAAACCAATCTCTGCTCCCATTTATGTCTTTAGTCGATCCATAATAAACATACCGAGATAGCACTAAATAACATGGATGGTTCACTAGAATGGATAGTGTACAATAAATCCTTATCATCTAAACGGTATTATTGCTCAATTACATTACCTTATTGATGGGTTTTCTTTCTCTAGTTCCCCTTCTTCTACCCTTTCTTGTAGTGTGACTATCCATGTTGTGATTTTTGATTTTGAGGTCCAGAATTACTCGATGAACCTTTCTTGTATGTATTGTACTAGCAATATTTCAAGTCATGTTCTTGTTTGCATATAGGACATTTCTTCTTTTTCTTATCCCCTTGCTTATGTTATTTTTGGGACTTTAGGTAAAATTGTGCTTTTCCCTTCCCTTTCTAATGAGAAGATAGTGCCTTCTCTTCTTCTCCATCATTGTTGTAAAGTGCCTCTTCTTGCTACAACAAATTCACCATCTTCTCAAAGCCGATGGTCTCATTATGAAAAGTTGATTGTTGTCACAAAAATGTGGTAACAAGGAGGAAGTGCTCTTAGAATAATGGGCATAAGAGCTACATCAAAAAACTTCTCTCCCAAGGCTAGAAGTGAATCCCTCAATGTTACAACTTTCTCATTTGGCTTGAACTTCATTGTAAGCAATCCGACTCTGCAAGTTCAATAGTGTGTTCTTGTTTTGAGCCTCATATACTATTATCAACTTATCCCACATTTCCTTAGCTATTTTGGTATTTTGAATGTGGGGTTATACGTCATCGGACACTGCGAATAAGATTATCAACATGGCCTTCGATTGGCCTTATCAAATTATTCTTGTTGGGCTCACGGCACATATGTTGATATGTTGATCCGTTATTGAACCACATATAATCAGCCAAATTTCTTCAAACTCAAGTTGAGTTTAAATTTTGGTCTTCCACGCGGCGTAATTATCACCACGGAGCAGCTACGAGTCGGGAAAGAAGAATTTTAGAGCATTGTTTTCCATAGTGGGTGGTTAGATTGTTCCCAACTAGATTACACTTTAGCAGAAAATAATGCAAAAATACACTGAAAATATGTAATTACAAATTTCACTATGTGGAAAATTGAATGACAGACAATTTTTATTTGTGAGGCCCTAGTGGGCTCCGAGCTCAAATGGATCAAAACGTAAAAAACGTAAAAGTGTTGAAAATATCTCAAAACAACCCTTTCAGCACCCCTACTTTTACAAAATTCATCCAAAACCATTTTTAGGGTCCACGGTAGAATTTCATTTGCCTAAAATAGTGTTTTTGTCACTAAATTTTGGGGTATTAGCTATAATTAGGTAGTTTAATGGAATTTTTCACTGCTAACTTTGGCAGTTCTACCAAAAGTGCCTCCAATGTTTAAAATAGTAAAAAGGATGGGGGTTTCGATCCCTTGACCTCTTGCTCCTAAGGAACTCCTTGCTAGTCAACTTAACGCCTTATGCACAAAGCTTGTAAAATGAAGAACTTATATTTAAATACTATGCAAAACAAATGTTAACCTTTAAAATTGATGTGTTAGAGAATCAGAGGGCCATGTGGCTGGCACAGAGAGGGGGATATTTTAGGTATTCCTCCCAAACTGGATCTGCATGTTTTTTTTTTAATGTCTCTGCTTATATATTCTCACCATCACTTATTTTTTATGTCTTGATTTATTTCGATCATTTTTCTTATTATTTTGTTTGAATGTCGCAGGTCGCAGAGGAGCACGGTTGAGCTTGGCCTGGATCTATCTCATCGTTTGGAGGCTCATTGTGGTTATTGTGAATGTACTCAGCAAGTTCAAATCAAACTTGGTGGGGGGTCATGTCGGCCAATGTTCAATATAATGAATAAGTATACACCTACACCTAACTCAGTGCTAACTCATCATGCATGTAAAACTCACTTGGGAGTTCAGTAGCAACTCGTTCTTTCACAACTTTCCAACCTCACCCTTTCACAAATCACTAAGCTTTCCTTATAGCTCAATCCAATATAACTCATAGTCCTCCAACTTATTATGAAACTCACCTATAGCAGATGCCTCCAAATGTGGCAAAATAACTAGATTTAGTTGTTAGTATACAAATCTCTAGATTTAGAGGAAAAAATCGAAATTGGGGTAAATTAATTTTTTCTCTTTTTTAACCATATTTTTCTATACTATACGACCAATTTTTAAGGTGCATGAGGCACCAGTGTAAAAACAAATTATAATCATTTCTCTTAGAAATTGAATTGAGGTTATGGAGATGCATTGGTGGGATTGGGAAGTTGTTGGAGGCAACACAAGCTCTCATAGTAGGAATATTTCTTCTCCAAGACTTTTCACACTTCTACAACTTTTGCTCACTTGTACAGCTCCAAAAACTAGCTTGAATAACAAATGTTGAGGAAAGAGGGAGGTAGCATGCGATATTTTATTAATATGGAAATAAACATATTACAAAGCATATGATAGTTGCAGTAATACTTATAGGTATTGAACAATTGAGTACAAACAAACTATTGGTGCAAAGTTGCAACAAATCAACCTTTACATGATGTAATAAACCAATATGTGAATAAAACAAATATGGTTATAAAACCATACGGGATAAAACATAAATTATGGTTATAACAATATAACCATACAACCAAATAAACAATGCAAGTTACCTAAGTAACTACATATCTACTATTCTACCATAGTAAAACAAAAAAATAAATACATTGCATAGTTAAAATAAGTTTTACCTAATAGGTTAGTCCATGTTTTAGATTTATTTTAATTTCAAAATCAACCGTATATTTATTTTTAGAAATAATCATATATTTTATTTCTTTTAATTTCATGTGTCTATAGAGGTAGATTTTCATTTCTTTTAATTATTCCCAAAAACAAAACAAAAAAACATTAGGAATTTAATTGTTTTCTTTTATTCAAAAACATAAAAAGGAATTAGAATAAGTAGATGTGTTTATTTTATTTAAATAATAGTAAAGGTGATCTAATTAATTAAAGGAAAACAATATTCTTTTATATAAATTAGGTTCCTTTTATGTTATTTATTTAAAATTAGAAGTTTAGAGTAGTTTATAAAATTAAAACAAAACAACAAACTTAGTTATTAGAGGCTTAAACTACCAGTTCATAGTTTGTGGCCCCTTTTAATTAGTTTCTTGACCTTATTATCCTTATTCCTAAGGTTGTGTTCTCACATGACCATTCATGGTCCAATCCAACCTCGTAGGAGGATATTTGAGCCAATCATCCATCCACCGGGCATAGATCGATATTAATGAGACATATATTTGGGTTTATGAGCTCTAGTTTTCGACTGCTCCTTTTCCCCTCGAATCATTAGCCGAGTAGACGCCCTTAACGAATAATTGACTATAGTAGAGAAAATTTGGGTTGACCAACCAAACTAAGCTAGACACTTGAACCCTTAGTTTTCCTTCTTTTTCTCACATTAACCTCTCTAGAGAGAAGTATTTAGAGACGAATGAACAGTTTCTACAAGTCCAACAACCAAGTCAAGGTATTTTCGGTCTAACGTACATAGATTGAGAATTGCGCAAGACAATTATCCTTGACCATAACATCACACCCATAGAGGTTAGATGAGCTTTTGCCACCCTTGATGAGAAATTTCATTACATGTAAGTTGATAGATTGTGTTTATCATTTCCATATAACCTTGATTCATTATCATCTCCATCTATTCCACATCTACCACCTACACTTATCTCATTCCCACATCATCTTCCAAATTTTGGTTCTCTCAACACAACCTCGAGTAGTTGAGTACACGAGGGGAATCCCGTGTCATTTTTCCTGTGTACAAATTTTGGTGAACCCGATGTGAAGGAATAGTTTCTTCTCATTTTCTTTGATAGTCTCTTTTCTATTGTTCCACTTCTCCCTCTCCCATTATTCTAGTAGTGTTCATACACCCCCTGAATATGTCAGGTCTGGAATATAGTGGGCTTATATTAGGCCTTGAAGCTTATTACACTCGCTTGATGCTCAAAAATCACCATCACCATTTGGGTGATCTATTAACATGACCTTTACATGAGAATAGGGTCTATACCCATAGGTCTTGACAAGGCCACAAGTTAGCATGCAATCTGATTCTACCTTGTCCTATTTACACCTAATGAGAAGGTTTTGGTATGATTTGGCCAAAGTGGTGACTAGCTTAAGGCCATAGGTGGATCTATAGATAGGTTACAGGCATATATTGATGTCCTTTTACAAAACAATGTCTCATCTACCTCACCAAAAATAGAAAACATGCCACAAAATGGGGATGCAATGAGCGAGCAATTTAATAAGGCTATCACATGCCTTCTCTACCAAACAACATACAACACATACCTAAGTAAGGGCCTCAAACTTCACCAAATTATGTCATCTCCACATTAGTAGGAAGGATTAGAGAATTGAAGAATGCCCAAACCTTACAACCAACGCACGTAATTGGGTAAAACTCTAGTTATCATGCCAATTATCAAAGTTATACCCCATGTATGAATACTCAACTAATGCAACAAACATCACAGTAAGGCTATCCGGTCAATCGGTGTTCTTCTCATAGGATCTATTACACTAGGGATGAATCCTCACCATTTTACGCTTACCTCACACAAGGATTAGTTGAAAATGCATTTCAACCTACTATTCCAAACAATGTAGCTTTCCACAACTCAATGCCCATGAGTGTATTCCCTGGAACTACCCCTATTTACATGGATATATATTTTAAGTCACCATAAACGAGTGTTTATACATTCCCTAACCCATTCGAATGGTATCAAGGAACTCTATATGCCCCAACTAATGTTTATACAATAACCTATCAAACTCCTCCTCTTCTTCCCTTTCGTCGGGAACTTAAATGGTAGAATCCTACGCAATGGGAACTTATGCCGAATATTTGAAGGATCCCCTTGATTTCATTATATGAGGTGTTATGCTTCAACTTCCATTTCTTGATCTTCCTAAATTTAAAGGAGAGGGGGATCTTAATGCTCATATCAAGGCCTACACCACTGCTATTAGGGAGTTACTTCTTTGGGATACAATAGTGGCTAAGATATTCCCAAATACTCTTGAAGGGATCACACTAGATTGGTACTATCAAATCCTGAAGATTTTGTACACTCTTTTAAATAGCTCGTTTCGAATTCATCAAATCCTTTGAAATGAACAAGTTATTACGAATGGAAATCAAGGAGTCCCTACATATAAAGTAATAACAAAATGAATCATTTCTCATTTCATCTAGAGATGGTGTCAAGTCCTCTACTCTTCTTCAACCGCACGTAATATGGACAAAATGGAACTCGTGATCTCTTTCTCCACTCACTCAATTGAGAAACCAAGGAGGAAGTGTAGAATTTTCCTTTCCTTGGTTATGAGGAGGTGTTAGAAGGTGCACTTTGCATTGATCAAGAAACCATTGACAATGAGCATAAGACTTATGGCCTTGATGGGAAGTTGGTAACTCCTAACCAAAACAATGTGAATAATAATCAAGCCTAAAGTTTTAAATCAAAATCATGGTGCTACTGTAGATGGTGTTACTAACAAACCAAAGAAACCTAGTGTTTCTAACATGGGTAATATAAATAATAACAATGGGAATATGGGGAATCAAATAAATAATGGCCATATTCTTTCCATTAATGTAATTGATTTCAATTTCCCCTTCCCAAAGAAAACTAGTCCCAAGGTCGATTCACGTATCAAAATCATGTTCGGGGGACCAAATTACAACTATAACAACCAACCTTAGAACAATAATTAAGGTTTCAACCAACAACATAATCCAAAACAAATTCTAAGGGATTATAATCCCAATTTATATTTTGGTTTTCATCACGTCATCGATCATGATTTATGCTCTTGTAAGGATTATAAAAATTCATTGAGAGGCTTCCCGAGAATCAAAGACAATTGTTTGTAGATATGTTCCTAGGGAACCTTGAAGGATCCCCATAACCTGGTTATACAGGACTTATCACACCTCAAAACATAAATTTAGGGATCTATCGAGATCCATTTCCCAAACATCCTGAAGATGAAAAAGTAAACCCCCAAAATATAAACAAGGGTTTTCATAGGGACTTATGATCGTGAAGCCTCAACTTCTAATAACTCTTGAGTCACCCCCAATCCATATCAAAGGAACATAACAAATATTGTGGGATTGGTTGAGTTAGAAACAAATTCAGAAATTAATGCGATGACTCACATAAGAAATATACATAACAACATCTTCTATTCTATCCCATATTAAAATATGAACCCGATATATTCCCCAAGCCTATGGCAGCTTATGATTTGATTACATATCTCAATAACACCTTTTCTCACATTTATTTTTTAGATATGTTAAATAATTCCCCAGTCCATCCTTCTTCCTTATTAGATACACTACATCATGGTCATTTAATCCATGTCACACATCCTCCAAAGGCTCAAATCAACCACATTGATTTTGATGTGCATCCTCTGGGAAAAATGATAGGGATAAAGGGTTTGTATTTAACATAAGTTAAATGCTTTCAAACGCTAAGATATCCCAAAAACGAGATCCCACGTTAGATTTAAACGTGTGGGTATATAATAATTATGTAAAGAGAGATACGATTGATAATGGAGTTGTGGTAAACATAGTCCCCTTTTCTTTCTTGCAAAAATCAAGATATGGGAGACCAACCGCTGCTCTACTACTAGAAACATGTTGTGAGGATATGATAGCCTTAAGTCCATTTTGATTAGAACCATATTTCTTCTGGTTTCCCTCGGTCTAAAAAAATTCTAACTAAATTCTATATCATAAACAAGGAAACCAATTATAACATGCTCCTAGGAAGGCCATGGATTCACAGGATGAAGGCCATTCCTTCCACATTGTTCCAAGAGGTTAGATTCCTCCATTTAGGAAAGTTTTTTTCACTCAAGGGGATCCCAAACCCTTTGATATACATTTGGAAAATCTTAAAAAGAAACCATGAATCCTTTACGGGTTGAAATCCCCATGAACCAACTAAACAAGCCACCTCCTTCAAAGGAATTATTTGTGACCACAAGCGGGTTCCGAAAATCAAAGGAGATAAAATCAAAACAACTGAGGTTGTGGAAAATAATGATGGTAAGGTTTCTGTTGTAAGAAGGGCGGAAATTTTGACACTTAAGGCCAAAATATGCACGAAAAGAGTGGGAAGTCTGGAAGAAAGCATGGAAAAGCTAAGTAAAGATGTCTAGGTTACAAATATACACTACGGATGAGCTTAGGAACTTGAACACCTTCTAAAAGGACATGAATCATCATTAGGGACTTTTGTAACCATTTTCTAACAATGTAGCACATGTAATTTTGGGTGCGTACATATTGCCCCCTCGGAGAAGCGTCTTAGCCATAAAAGGGCATAAAGCATAAATCCGAGTATGGAATTCTGAAATGGGAAGTTATAAGCTATACACGACATGCCCGTGTGTATGAAATGTCATCATCCAAACTCCGTTGCCTATGAAACGAAGAGAAGACTCAAGTGCAAATAGATAAAATATCAAAAATAAACACTAAATTAAAATGACAAGAGGACTTACCATTTGTGCGGGGATAAGAACTTACCTCTATCAGTACTCCAACCCTGTGAACATATGCACTCAAAATAAAGTTATAACAACATATATATATATATATCAAATCAAACTTTTTTTTCCTATTCATTTGTACTCATTCGATTGGTGATTTTGAGCTCTGCGCCCATGGTGATTGTTTCTAATGAGAGTACAACCAAAATGACCGTTGAGAGATCGTGATCATGCCTCTACGAGCGGGAGATCGACCGCGTGGTCTCAAGTTAGTTTTCCTCATTTTTTAATTTTGAAACCTAAAATGTTAAAAGTTGAAAATCTTTGCGTAGGGGGTTATTTTAAAAATTTCTTGTGTTAAACTAGTCCTAGGGGGACACCCATAGGGTAGTCATTTATTTTGCAAAGAATGGTGTATTTTTGCATTTTTAGGAGCTTTATAGGGCCATGTAGTCGTATGGAGAATCGGTTTAGGACTTCCACCACGAGCGGGTGGCGGTTGCGAACCGTCGCCCTTCACGGGGTGGCGGTTTTAAATGAAACGTTTAAAACTTATGCAAACTTTTTTTTTAGATTTTTGATGTTTTGTCATGTTTTTGATGAGCTTTCCTATTGAAGATGTCACTGAATTGCTATTTTTCTATGTTTTGGTGGATTTAGAAGAAGGAAGAGTACATTTGTTAGATTCATGAGAGGGAGTGTGACTAGCTCCTAGAGATTTTAGAACAATTGACTTAGACTGAGATCGGCAGTCTACATAGAGTGGGCGTTTGGAGGATTACATAGGTTCCCTATGTCATTCCTTCCAATCACATACTATGTAATTTTTTTTCTTATTGGGACGCAAACCAGAATACCTTCCAGTTTTTAAGTGTTAGTGGTGAGTGGATGATTACATTGGAGGATGTGTATCAAATACTTGGAGTTTCGATACTTAGGAGGAGGCTGACTCTTGAGAAAATAGGATCTAGAGCCATGATGAATCTATGGGCTACTTATATGGGAGATGTTATGGTGTCAGTTGGTTCGAAGAAGGGGATGAAGGTCTGATCTATTACCACTTCTCCCATCCCCACTATCCATGCAAGGCCATCATGGGTATTCTAGCTTCACAGTTGATAGGGGATAAGGGATGAGACACATTGCTATATTGTTGAGCTCCCATTACCACACAAATTGAGGCACATGATCGTATTTACGCCTGGAAGGAAGATATCCTTGGCAATACTTATTATAATTTATCTTTGGATTCTCAGGATACATGGACAGTCTTTGATCCACCCTACATTGGTTATGAGCTGGGTGTATGAGCAGATCATCCCCTATGGGAGGGGAGCACTAGTATAGGACCCAGGGGCCGTCAGGGCCACTAAAAGGATGGTGATGTCAGTTCTCAGAGCACCACATCAGCTAGTGGCTTCCTTGACCATAACAGACATGGTGGCCACTCCATACCAAGACATGGCAGGATTGTGGGGATAGGATGGGACCACAGTCGTGGTTTGTACCACTACTATCCAGATTAGTTAGCGGCGTGGAAGGTTGAGACTTACCCATTTGGTCAAGTTCCTTAGCAATTTGGTCTTCCATATATTGATATGCTTCCCCCATTGGAACCCATATACAGGAGTGTCAAGGAGGCCCGAAAGGGCACTCGTGGAGATCCGAGTTGGACAATGGTGATTCAAGAATGCCTATTATAGTTAGGCGAGTTGTTTTTGCTGACAGGAAGCTAGTGTCGCTCATGCATCTTTACTCCAGTTGACGCGTCACCCTTTCCCATAATGAGGAGGATGATTAGCCCATAGATGTGGACTTTGATTCTAAGGAGGAGATAGGAGATGAGACTAGAGAGGATTCGGGTGATGAGGAGACTGATGATGGATCTGATGATGAGGGATTGGGTGGTGAGACTGGTGAGGTAGCTCACATGGAGGAGGAGGAGAGTGACCCTAAGTGGTATGACACCCAGAATATACTGAGAGTAAAGTGGGAGGAGGTTGACACAGAGAAGGAGACCTTAGTCTTAGAGGATCTACCCCCTCAGACGAGGGAGGAGATGAGGAGTATGTCATGGGACAACACGTAGCCTCAAGAGGAGAGGAGGAACACTAGGTACCTACCGCAGCAGCTCCAGTCATACCAATCGACCCCATATGGATGCAAGGAGATCTGAGTATGTTGATACTCTTCTCTTGACTTTGTTATCTAGAAATGTTAATTGGTATTTCTTTTTTGTTGATTTTTGTAGCTTTCTAACTTGTTGTTTCTCTTTGTTTGCAATGACTACACGGGATGGTGAGATCTTATTCATTGGGTGTGCATGGACACCTTGTTGATCCCTTCGGGAAGACACGAGCTGAGCTCACCGAGGACATAAGAGAGCCATTATCAATCAATGTAGACACAACGACGTGTTTGCACCTATCTAGAGGGCAATGGAGATCATGACTTCTCTCTATACTCAGGTTGCCGCATACGAGACAACTAAGAGATTGATGGGGTGGAGGCATTTTCATAGTGAGACCATGGCCAATGGATACCATCATGATAACTCCCACCATTCAATGCATTCTCGATGTCATATCCATAGTAGGAGTCCTAGATGTAGCCATGCACCATCTTAGGGGTCTCACAGAGGATTGATAGAGCATTGGGCTTTTTATTGCTTGGTTACCATTTTGTTGGGCATTTATACAAAAAAATTATTATATTTTGGGCTCATTGCAAGTGTTTTGACCACACCTAGCGCATGATGGCATTATACACAAACTTGATTTATTATGATATACATATAGAAACTCTTCTTTTTGGTTCGGTAATTCATTGTATCTGAGTTGACTTCTTCTTGGCTCACTTCACATGTGTACTTTAGATGTTTAGAACTTCTATTTTTATATGCTTTTCAGAATGTATGTAGTGGATATGAATGCTAACAGAATGATTTCTTTTTTTGTGTTTTGTAATGCTTTGATACATGATAATGCAAATACACTGTAATGTTAAACTTTAGTTTCTCTAAGAAATTTTCGATACTTCATATTATTTTGGCAAGACATGATGAAAGAGTGATATGATAAGTGAACGAAATTTCCCCACTCCTAACTCCACGTAACTGGTAAGATGCGAGGGCTCAACACCAAGAGCTAGAAGGGGCGAGTTATAGAAATTTGTTGAATGGTAATGATGAGAGAAAGACAAGAATTTGGAAAAAACCAAATTAAGACCCTATAACCTCATTCTACTCAAGTTTGCTTCATAGTTTAAAATGTGAATTGATTTCTAGTTTATCTAGACTTAGATCCATAGATGGCCACTTGGTTGAAAAAATCTGGTTTTGAGGTTTTAAACTCTTTTGGAATTCTGGACATCTAACTCACTTTGTTCGATTTTTGATTTCACAACATTTGAATGAACTGTTTCTAACTTTTCAAATTTGTCAAAGAGACCCCCTACACCTTGCCCCATGCTACCAAGTAGGAAGTATGGGCTCATCACCATGGATAAGGCATAGGTGAGTAAGGGCATTTCTCTCCTTTCCCAACCCTATGTCACTAGTAAGAGACGCAGGCTCAACACTAAAGGTTGGTAGGGAAAAGAAATGTGTAAAATAAAAAAAATCTATGGATTTGCATTTGACTTATTTATCTAGGAAAAATGTTTAGAATGTTCTTATTTCCAAATAGATGTATATGGGATAGATGCGACACCATGAAGCTTCTAGAACAGACTATAGGTAAAGACACCTAATCTAGAAGAAACTATGAGTAGAACCAAGTATGCAGGCCTTGGTATGGTTATTGTCAAAGCTTTGTCTTATCTTTCTTGAATTGATGAAATGATTCAGAAACAATTGATGATACCATGAGGATTTGAAGAGATATGATTTGAATGTTTTGCCAATATTTTTAGAATTTTTAGGAATTTCTATAAGAATAAGTCCCTTGATTACAAATTTACGAAATGAACTAGCAGATGAAAATGTAATGTGGATGCAATAATGTACATGTGGAAATGCAAGTGAAACTACATGTCATGATGTCTAAGGTGAATAAAGTTGACGAATATCAAATTCTTCACCCCTAAAAGTACACAGTGGAGAACCATGATCCTTAAAATTTCTGTTCTCTTGACAAGGGCCTACCATTCTGGGTTTAAACTTACAACCCTTTCCTAGAAGTGTATATGTCCAATCATTAAAATCATTTATCTAAAAGAGGCATTCATGAACCTATTTGTCATGTTCTTGAGACATGGTGTGTGGGTGAGCATGACTATGTTGCTCGACCTTATTTCCTATGTAGAGTGTTGTGTTTACTTGTGACCCTTGTTGAATGATGAGGCCTTGCCCCATGGATATGACAAGATTAGTTTTAGATGCACATGGGTTAAAACTAGGGTTTAGAATAGAACAACCCTCAGAGATGGTTTTGATGGGCATCATTTCAATCTCAAATTACCCTTCTTCATTTGTTAATTCTATCATGTTTACACCTAGGCCTAGGTCGTCGAAGGGAAGAGATGTTAAACTGAGAAGACTACCCATCCCCTATGGTTCAAATGGGAGGAATATCGGATTGTCACTCTCTAAGAGTTTCATAATTTCTATTGTGGTTTTAATGGACATTATTTCCATGGATATTGATTTACCCTTATATGTTTTTTTCCACCTCAAATGTTTTTGGGTCAATGACTTCAGCCTTTGGCACATCCGAGGTGATCAAGGCTAACTCTTTTGATGGAGGTGGTTTATTCAATTTATTCATAGGAAGATCATACTTCGTATGGAATCCTTTCTTCTTCTTGAGGTTTTCTAAGTGTATATCGAAGGGCTTAGGATCCCCTTGAGTGATGAAAAACTTCCCCAAATGGAGGAATATAATCTCCTGAAATAGGGTATATGGCATAGCCTTCATTCGATAAATCTAGGGTCTCCCAAGGATCATGTTATAACTTGTTTCCCTGTCGATAATGTAAAACTCCATCAAGATTGTTTTTAGACCAAGTGTGACTAGAAGAACTATGGTTCCAATCGAGGTTGCTTTAAAACTTTTGTACCCCCATAATGTGTTTCTTGTAGAGAAACAATTTGTCCTCCATATCCCAACTTCGCAGAAAGAGAAAGGAACCACATTTACAATGCCTCATTATCAATCGTGGCTCTCTTGATGCAATTGTTATAAACCCATACTTGTAAAAATAAGGATGGATCACCTCTTCAGAGCAATTTCAAAGATCAGTTGACATCTTGTCTATATCGAAAACAAACCTAGTATCCCTATCATTTTGTCTCGGAGGATGTATGTCAAATTAAATATGATTTATTTGAGCACTAGGAAGTGGCGTAACATGGATTAGATGACCAAGACCTAGTGCATTGAGCAACGCAGAACAATGCGCAGGTGAATTCTTCAGCAAATCTAGAAATGAAATATGATAAAAGGTCTTGTTCAAATCCGATACTAAATCATAGTCTCCTACTGGTTTTGAGATTGTAGGAACATCATCCTGTGGGAAGGACAGAGCAAGTAGGGGTGGTGAAATGTATTCCTTCGTCTGAGTTATTGCATTAATTTCTAATTGGGCCTCTAGCTCGACTAACCCCAAGATTTTTGTATTATCGTTTGAACCAAGGTTAGGAGAAACTCGAGAGTTGTCAGAATTTGAGGCTTCATGGTCATTGTTTCCTATAGGAATACCCTTGTTTATATTTTGAGGATTCACTTGGGAATCCCAGGATGTTTAGGGTTTGTATTTTGAGGTGTGATAGGTCTGATATGACTAGGTTGTGGGTTTATTTCAAGATTTTTGAGGAACGTGTCTACAAAGAGTCGTCTTTGGTTTTTGGGAAATCAATCTAGAAATTTGTTGCAATCACAAAGAATTTCTATCGTCATGACCTCGAACCTTATGGAAACTACAATATAGGTTAGGGTCATAATATCTTGGCCTTTAATCATTGTTAGAACCATGATTCGCTACCCCTTGGCAAGAGTTTTGATACTAGTTTGGGCCTTGGGTTTGATTTTTCTTTTGAGAGGGACGGTTTACGACAACCGTGTTGATAGAAGACATAGTGTCGAGGGCTCTTTGATTGCTGTGTTTTTATTATTGTTAGTGTTATTGTTGTTCATGAAACTAGTGTTTTTGGCTTGATCAGTAGCACTATTCATGGTGAAACCATGATTGTGATTCACACCATTAGGTCATTGGTTGTTAGCACCATTGTTTTGATAATTTTCATTATTTTTATTTGGGGATACTAATTTCCCATTGGGACCATAGATCTTACGCCCATTGTCTATAGCATTTTGGTCAATCCAAAGTGCACCTTCTAATACTTCCTTGTAACTATGGAAAGGAAACTTCGGACTTCCTCCCTAGTCTCTCGATTGAGCGAGTGAAGGAAAATATCGCAAAGTTCCATCTGGTCCATATTGGGTGCACTTGCAAAGGAATAGAGAACTTGGTGCCATCTCTAGATGAAATGGGCAATAGATTCATTTTTCTCTTGTCTAATATGCAAGAACTCCTAATCCATGTATGCAACGCAACAACTGTTCATGTCAAATGCTTTGATGAACTTGGAAACAAGCTATTTAAAGGAATGTATAGAAGCTTCCGAATATGGTAATACCAATCCAATGCGATTCCTTTGAGAGTCTTTGGAAATATCTTAGCCACTACAGACATCCCAAGGAAGCAATTCCCTGATAGTAGTAGCGTAGGCCTTGATATGAGCGTTCGGTCTCCTTCTCCCTTAAATTTTGGAAGATCCGGAATGGGTGTTGAAGCATGACACCACATATGGTGAAGTCAAGAGGTTCCTTTAAGTACTCAATGTATGTACCCATTGTGTAAGATTCCACCATTGAAGATCCTTGATGAGGAGGTAGAGGAGGAGGAGTTAGATAAGATGTATTATAAGCGTTGACGAGAATGTATGGGGTCCCTTGATATGGCATGTAGGGAGCGAGAATGGCATATGGGTCCATCTGGGGAGTTTTTGAATACATGTGCATGTAAGGTGGGATAGTACCAAGATGAACTAGTGGGCATAAAGCCGGGAACATCACATTGCCTAATGTGGCATTCGAGAAGAAACTTCCGGCCAACCCTTGTATAGGATAAGCTTGAGAAGGATGAGGACCCATCCCTAGTGTGTCTAATCCTATGAGAAGATCACCTGGATTTGAATGAACTAGATAACCTTGTTATACATGATATTGCATTGGTTTCTCATTAGAAGGGATGTATCTTTTATTGTCAATTAGATACCTTGTGTTTTGTCCTATTGCATGTGTTGGTTGTGAATTTTAGGCACTTTCTAGTTCTCTAATCCTCCCTACTAAAGTAGAAATGAGATCATTGGGAGAGGATTGATTCCCTTGTTGGGGTTCATGTGGCGTAGGGTTTGATTAAGCAGGCTCATGATACCCTGTCATGAATTGTTTGGTGTTATAATTCTTGTCTTCCTCAAAAGTAATAATTTCATGATAGAAACAAAACCAATAGAGGTATCCAAGCTAATTTCGTTATGCAAGAGCAAAGAGATTTCTATTCTACAAAATCGGGTTACTACGAGGAGGGAAAAAGTAAGATGAAGTTGAAGTTGATCTCATCGACAATAAGGAATCGACACTAGAGATAGCTCGGGTATGGTTGTTGACTCAAATCAAAGCATGAAACACAAATACAAACGGTTTGAGACCCGGATGAAGAACGAGGTTGTCAACCAACTAAAAAGGGTCATTATCAGGTGGGTGGCGGGGAGGGATGGAAGTTTGAGCACTATATCTCATAATAGCGGGATCATGGTGAACTAATTATGTACCTTTTATTGCCCTTTTATGTTTGGTTTGGTTTTTGTTTTTCCCCTTTGGGGTCAAAAAAACTCTGTTAAATTTGTAAAATCTTGTAGTTTGGCACGTCTGTGTGGGGGCATGTTGTTAATTACTTTTGACTCTACCTTTATGGCCTTGTTTAAGTTTTTGTCTTTGAAAACTTGTTCCTCTATGTATGGGGTTTTTGGGTCCATGTGTAAAACCAATTTTTTTATCTTATATAAAAAAATAATCTTAAGATAGGCATTCGAAGTCTCAAGAGGTTGTAGCCTTCATTGTATCTAAAGACTAATCTATCTAACAAAGAGGATTAGTTAGTTGTGCAAATATATCATCTTTTATTGATTGCATGACAATGTGAGGCATTGACAAGACTTTTGGTAAGAACCTATTCCATTTGTGATAACAACATGGTTTACATAGGTTGACCATATTGCATGTTTAACGGTTGATCAACCTCCTCCATCCTTACATAGCTAATGGGGTTTTAAGTGTAACTAGGGGAGGTTTGGACGTTGCTTGTGTAATTTTCACCCCACCTTGAAAGAGAAGGGGACGGTTGTGGTTGCACATTAGTGTAATATATATCAAAGCCAAATGGCCCACCAAACTCTCTTCCAGACATATTTTAGAAATTATAAAATACCTACAAAAATAGGGCAAGAAATCGAAAGAGGAGGTACTAGCAATTAAAGAAAAGGAAACAAGATGGAATTAATCCTTCACGTCAGATTCACCAATTTGTATGGATGAAAATTGACATGCAACCTTCAACCACACTCAACCCCGAGGTCGTGTCGGGGCAGCCGATGTGGAAATATTTGTGGCTAGCTATAGGAGGATCAGTGACTAAGATCTGGTAGTGTGATCTCCTAGTAGTTGAGTTGGCAAAGGGGAGATTTAGAGGTTATGAATGGGTAGCATAAATTCCCTATGGTTTGTCTAACTGAATCTCAATGTTGAACTAGTTTGAAGTGTCCAAATTAACTAATATGAAACTAACAATCTATGCTTTATTGTTGAAAGGAAACTAACCTAAATAAATCAACAAAACTGAAACATCATAATTACAAACAACAATTTGTTTTTATTCTAAATAATCAAATCTACTTCTACACTAAAACTAAACAAGAAAAATAACCCGGTGTGGTTATTCACCTGTGCTTAAGTGTATTCTAAATAATGCTAACATAAAACAATAACTTTTCCCAATAATCTATGATATGCAAACAACTTCCTACAAATATTTTCTCCTTTAAATCCATAGGGATAGGAAGAAGAAGATCCATCACCGAAGCTGCTATTAATGATTTAAAACCTCTTGAAAATTAACTAATTACTTACAAATGAAAGAATATTGGTTTTCTACTCTATTTGATATGATATAATAGTAATAAATTGCAGCAATGAAGGAAAATCAAACAACAACCCCAACTTGGAATTTACATAATAGAGATAAATCCAACTGATGTGATGACTTGTCCCCTCAATTTATCCTTTCTTTCTCTATGTGTCCATATGAGTCCAAGGAATTGGGAATGTAAAGGCAACAATAGGAGAAGGCACTTGAGAAATGACATCTTGAAGGTAAATCTGGTTGCAATGCAAGTAGAAGAGAGATAACACAAGTGAATAGAGCTTGGCTATGCAATTTCCAGCAGGATTGTTGCAGCAATACTATGCAAGATACACAAAATTCTTAGGCCATTTGCTTGAATACAAGCATTGAATATATAGGAATTGGTTGGGATGTGCCTTCATACACAAGGCAGCCTTGGAGTGCCAAATCATTGGGTGAAGAGGTATTTCAAACTAATTAAATCTATTTAAAAATAGAAGAGGGAAGGAATACCATGCAATCAAGACTATTTTTAGGCAATTTGGTTCACAAACGCACCTTGAAGTCAAGTTAAGTGAAGCATTGCATGTTAAAATCACGCATGAGGAGTTCTAGAAAAATCACTCATGACCATCAAACCGCACAAGGTGACGATCGCAAGACCACCGCTCTGTTCTAGGCGGCGGTTTTGACACTTAAGGCCAAAACATGCACGAAAAGAGTAAGAAGGCTGGAAGAAAACATGGAAAAGCTAAGTAAATATGTCTAGGTTACAAATATACACTGCAAATGAGCTTAGGAACTCGAACACCTTATGAAAGGACATGAATCATCATTGGGGACTTTTGTAACCATTTTTCGACAATGTAGCACATGTAATTTTGGGTGCGTATAGTTTCCGTTGTAGAAATTGTGTCTACTAAAACAAGCTGTGGAATTGTAAAACTTTTGGAAAATGACTTTCCTATTACTCTCCCCTTCGACCCATAAGAAATTGCCAATATTATCAGCCTTGATTCTCTCCCTACCGATGATCTCATAGATATTTGCATGGTGGAAGTTTCAGAGGTGCGGGAAGAAACTCTTGAAAATAAAGAAGGCTCCATTTTCCCCACAAACTATTGGATGCTCCATTACGATGGAGCCAAATTTTGGTATGGCGCAGGTGCAGGGGTGATCCTAACTTCTCTAGAAGGAAGGATCATGCCCTTTTCTTTCAAGTTAGATTTTGAATGCACCAATAATGGGGTAGAATATGAAGCCTTTCTTTTAGGCCTCATTGTATCCAAGAGGATGGGAGTTAAAAACATTGCATTTTTAAGAGACTCGCAACTAATAGCTAACCAAGTTTCAGAATTTTTTCAAACCAAGGCGGAACACCTCAAACTTTACAAAATTGTTGTGTGTGAGATAAACAAAGCTTTTGACTTTATCTAGACATTGAAGTGATTCTAGGAAATAAACTTGTTGGCATATTCTATGGCCTCTTCCTCTTCTCTCTTTGTCTAGATAAGGGATTAATAGAAGTTGATTTTGTTATATCCATGAGAACCAAACCTTTAATTCGAAGAATGCCAAATATATCAATATTTTCCTATGTGGAAAACAAGGATGAACTTGTCACTATGGATTTTGCTAAAAATGATAAAGTAATCCTAGGCTTCTTACATGTGTACAATGACCTCCCTTCTACACATCACAAGAAATATTTTCTCTTATCCCACATCCTTTGTCCTACTTCGAGATAATACTATTTCCATACCTTCCCCTCAATATTTTTAAGTTTATGAAGTAGAAGAAGAACCTCTTGAACTTCACCCTGTCCCCCATGAATTTGAAGAAGGAAATGCCTCTTTAATAGAAGAAACAATTTATATAAACATTGGAATGGAATACGATCCTTAAATTTTGAAGCTTGATTCTTCATTATCGGCACATAAAATAGAGGAACACACCAAAGTCCTCAAAGAACACTTGTGCACTTTCAATTTCAGTTATAAGGACATGACATGAGTTACTCCTAGTGTAGTAGTTCATAATTTGGTAACTAAACCGATGCCAAACCAATCAAACAAAATTTGAGACCAATGAAACCTAAGGTGTCTTTAATGGTCAAAGAGGAAGTGATTAAACTCCTACAAGTAGTATTTATTAAACCAATGGACTACTCCATGTGGTTATCTAACATTATCCTAGTCCTTAAGAAAAATGGCAAGAACAGGATGTGTATTGACTTTAGGGACATTAACAAATTTTTCCCTAAGGATGATTTCATGTTACCATCCATAGATGGAATTGGTGATGCAACGGCTGGGTATGAGTTGTTGTCTCTCATGGAGGGATTTTTTGGGTATAATCAGATAAGAATATCTTTAAAATATCATACTAAGACAACCTTTACCATGCCTTGGGGACTTTCTTCCATGTAGTTATTTCCTTTAGTCTACATAATCGGTGCTACTTATCATAGGGCCATGACTTACATATTCCATGATCTCATCCATAAGATCATTGAAAATTACATTGATGACCTTCTAGCAAAGGCTAAAAGAGAGGAGATCACCTTGAGGTCCTTTGTATTATTCTTTCATGCTTAATTGAATACAATATCACCTTGAATCCTAATAAATGTGTTTTTGGAGTCACGAGAGGAAAGATCTTAGGATACATCATTTCCTTGTAAGGAATTAATGTAGACTCGACAAAAATTCATACAATTATTGAGATGAATCCACCTATAGGTGAGTCTAGCATTAGATATTTCCTATGAAATCTTGGGAAATCTAAAGTTTTGTACCTGACCTCACATATGTCATACATCCCATCAATGGTTTCTTAAAGAAGACACATTGAAAAACATGGACGAAAGTTTTTGGACGAGGAATTTTAATTAACCAATTAATATAATATTACAATAACATTTAATGAAAAACATTATAAAATATGCAATATATAAATAAGTACACAAAACACAGTAATTACGTGGAAAACCCCATAGGGGGAAAAACCACGGTAAATGAGATATTCCATTAAACTAAGAAACAATATTACAGTCCAGCATAAATCTCCCTCCTCACTTCTCTCCACCAATCCACACAAGGTGAATAATCACAATGACCCATGGTCATATTTATTTGACCCCACGGGTCACAAACCTATTAAGTGACGGGGTGTACCCGATTTAAATAAATATTGATTAATTAATAATCAATTAACATAAACAAACTAAGTTTATATTAAATAATAAAGAATATAAATATTCTTGATTATTTAATTATAAACTAAGGTTTATAAGCACTTAATATTACGTTCTAATAGGAAGAGTTTCATAATGGATTTGAATCGGTGAAATGATTCTTGCTTTCTCACCAACTCTCATGCCACCCAAGTTTGATCATCCTCTAATTCTCTATTATGGATGTGTCATTTCATGTATGCTATCACAAGAATATTATGATGGTCATGAATGCGTTATTTATTTCATTAGTCATGTACTTATTTATTATGAGACCCAAAGACACTCGGGCGAAAGACTAGCTATTCTTTTTTAACCAAGCAATTGAGACATTATATGCTCAATCAAGAGATAAGGGTTATTCTTAAGTCGACTAGTTATGAACTTTCCGACTCTAGAAGCATTTTCTAAGAAAGATGGTAGGTTTATAACACTTATGAATGAATTTGATCTTACCTACATTAATCAAAAATTATTCAAGGGAAAATCATTGCCGACTAGCTAGCCGACAATCCCTTGGACTCGACGAACTATTCGACCTTGATTTCCCTAATGAGTGTATCTGCCACATTGATAAATCCATAATTTCATCATGTGTATGGTATTCTAATATAAAGAATCATATTGTGGATCAAACTTACCCGAAAGGGGAAAATCTCAATAAAGGGAAAGACTTCGTATTATAACCACTAAGTACGTCATCGTAGAAGAAGTCTTATATTGGAAGTCATTTTATGGCCTATTACTTAGATGTGAAAACAAAGAAGAAGCGAGATGATCCTTTTTGAAGCCCACAGTGGAGTTTTGGTGGGTATTTTGGTGGGAATTCCACCGCTCAAAAGATTCATCAAATGGGATACTTTTGGCTCATTTTAGAGCATGATGCCATAGAATACTTGCAAAGGTGTCAAACGTGTCAAAAATTATCACACACCATACATATCATGGCTTAATCTCTATAACCTATAGTTACACCTTGGCCATTCTCTATGTGGGGTTTGGAATTAATGGGAAAATTCTCTCCTGCCTCGACTTATGGTCATAAATTCATTATTACGGCCATAAAATACTTTACAATATGGGTTAAGGTCATGCCTCTAACCACAGTTCCTAGATCTGTCATAGAAAAAAATTACTCATAATCAAATCATTTGCATATATGACATCTTGCAATTCATTATCTCTTATAATGGCTCTTCATTCAAGAATGATGAGGTATGTGAACTATGTGAAAAGTTCAAGATATCTCATCACATTGCTTCTTTGTATTACCCTCGAAGCCAACGATCACTTGATGTTACAAACAAAACATTAAAGTCTATTCTCCTCAAAATGGTCAAGGAGAATAAAAGGGATTGGCACTTAAAATTATTCCCAACCTTGCATGCATACGGGACTTCCATCTATACACCAACAGGGGCAATACCGTTTTCTCTGGTTTTCGGTGCGAAGTAGGATTACCTTTAAAAGTGGAAATATGTGGGATTTTTGTATTTAGAGAAGGATAAGTATAGAAATAAGTGGTTAACCAATTTAGAAAACCGATATGAGAAGATATTTAGAGATGAACAACATCGTTAGGTTTACACAAACAAAATGAGTTGACAATATAATAAGAAATTTTATGAGTGTCCAATTCAAATAGGTGACCTTGTGCTAAGACTTGATAGTCATATAGATGAAAATATTGGCGCATGTAGAAAAATTATACCAACATGACTAGGCCCTTACCAAGTAACTAAATATTTTAACTATGATGTTTACCATTTGTGTGATTTATAGGGTGAGGAGTTTGGTGAATCCATCAACTCACTCCACCTGAAACATTTATATATATAAGTATTACATCTCCACATTGTTCTCATTGCATTTTCACCCTCTATGGCATTTATATTATCATTTTGTTTAGATCGTACCATGGATTTACTTTCTCATCAAATGATTTTAAACTTTCAACATTGACAAATGTATCAATCATAATATCTCTACAAATTCTTCACACTCTTCAATTATATAATCCACATCATCATTTTCAATCATGAGACAAGATTTAATATTGATCCTATAAGGTATTGCATGATTTATCCCACTTATGATTTCTCGTGATTCAGATGTTTTTCACCTATATCCCTCTTTAGAAGCTTCCTTATGGAAAATATTTTAAAAAATCTCCGTAACCAAAATATTTTAAGCATTTCACTGGATCTTGTGTTCGCCCATCTTAGTATTCAAAGTGATGATTCATCACTTCTTACTAGTTGCATGGGATTGAGATCAGGGGATAAACATTCCCTCCTAATAAACACAATACAAGAATAAGGCAAAATAAAACAAAAAATGCACATATACTCTTACAACAAATGACCACATTTTTCATCCCTCCCAGATTTGGTGGTGAGCCCATACTTCTTACTAGAAGTGTGAGGTTGGGAAAGAAGGAAGATTATCTTACTCACGTACATTTTGTACTCGGTGTTGAGCTCATGTTCCTTCTTGGTAGCATGGGGAAAGATGTAGGTGGTCCCAAAAAAAGAGAAGCCTAAAAGTAATAAAAAGAAAATTGCTTGAGTGCGTAAAACTACCAAGAAAATGGTTTAGATGTTCGTGTTAGGAGAGACAATAATTTAATAACCATATTTTTCCAATCAAGGTAGGCCATATACCAATCTAAGTCTAGTTAAGGCTTATAAGTGTAATTGTCTTGAATTTGGTCAATTAATCTTAATTGGAGTTAATTTGTAAGTTCCCCAAAAGGTATTTTATTAAAACTTATGTCTTTTGGTCATCATTCTCATGCATAGATAATTCATCCATACATCTCACGTCCTTCTTAGCTCTTGGTTTTGAGCCCTTGCATCTTACAAGTTATGCGGGGTCAAGAATGGAGCAAGACATTGTATCATTACATCATCTACAACACACTTTGGAAATATAATGTAAAGGTCTAAGCATTGTATGAAGAATAAAGTTTCCAAAAATGATTTGTAATTATGTGCAATTCCATATATCATTCTATTTAACATATTACACTATCATGTATAGAATTCATTCAAAAATTACAAAAACATTGAACATTCCAAACTATCTAGAGTGTAGAGTGTAAGAAAGTGAACATATAATAGAATGTCGAGCCAAAAAGATAATTGTGTGTGTGTGTTAATGTTTTATTACAAATCCATCACACCAAAGGAAAAGTGTGGTCATACTTCTCAATCATGAGCCAAAAATTAAAAAATCAATATATACACAAAAATGAGACCAAGCAATAAAGGCACTCGGTCTATCCATCTCTCTAAGATCCCTAAGAAGTAGCTAGGCCGAGGGATCCTCCTACATCTCCTATGACAAGTTCTCTTAGGCCTGGCATGGGAACCTCCATATGTCGAATGGTGGGAATGCCCATGATAAAGCCCATGTGAGGTCACATTAATAGAAGCCTCGTAATGGGTAAATCATCCTACCCTCGAGTATCTCACGGTAATCCTCAACCTATTGTGTAAGCACTGTAATCTAAGTCTACATATGAGAGAGCTCTCCTACTACGTGTTAGGTTGGTGCAAAAGCATCCTGTGCGGTGGCCGAGGCAAGGAGTTTGGGATCCTCTAATAGGGTGTCTCGAGGTAAAACAGATCGATCAAAAGAAAATATAGTTCGGTTTGCATGATAAGCTCCCATCATCCTGCAGTCATGGCTAGAAAACACAGGGCCACAATAAATAATTAATAAAACAAAAAATATACAATTATAAAGCTTACTAACATCTAGTTAAATAACTCTAATCTAGGAAGTAGAGGAAAGAGAAAAATTACTCGTTAGGATCTCCCTCGACCCAATCAGGGTCTACAACCACCACCTTGGTCTCCCATACCTCCTCCTCTAGCTAAATAGACTCCTCATCTACCTCCTCCTCAGCTCTAGTTTCCTTTGCCTCCTTTTTGCTTCCCTGGTAGTCAGGGTTTGACCCCTCCTCCAAGTCGAACCTATATTCTCCTCCTCCTTATTCTCCACTAGTGCCTCTCTAATTTATAAGACCTGGTGTAGTCTAGCTCCCCCTCTAGAAGTAAGCCCAAAGCAGCTCCAGATGTCCCAATCGCTACTCCAGGGACTACTATTATCCACCTCAATTAGTGCATGCAACTATCTCGTGCCTCCCTGGGACCTCTGAATATGGTCCCAACTGTGGGAAGGGCATCAACGTAAGGTAGTCTAAACTATTAAGGGACATGTGCTGATGTATCTCTACATGCCAACCACAATCAATTAATTGTGTAGGGGTTATAAAGGCAACCAATACAATCCTCTCCTCCCCCAACTATCCTAGCATGCCTTGATATGGCTAACCTACCATATATGTTATAGTCAAAGAGCTTGTTACATGTGGTGTATCTCTAAGAGGTGTCATATCTACCCACCTTACTTCCTAATACTAGCAGGTTCGCAATCTTGTCACCCTTCCGATAGGGAATCACTCTCTCGTAGATCCATGACATGACTAGTGCGGGGTGATTAAGAGAGGTATACCCACATCTGACCACCCGATAAAAATCATGGTATGTATTCCCAAAATATCTACCCCAATGTGTAAATACCATGTCATGTTTCTTTATACTTTGTACAATGAGTGCCCAAAGAGAAGAAGAACATGTCTACTCCTTATCCTCAATCCAACATGATGCCAATATAGCGATAACATCCTTATGAAGAGTAGGAATAGGGATCTCCTCCACCACTACTAACCTCACACCCTACTTGGCACTCATATCGAGTGCCTCGCATCTCCCAAAAAGTGTCCCATTTATAAGCCTCATCCGATGATCTAGTGTTCTTCAATATTAGCCTCCTCTCTGTAATGGGTACTCCTAGTATCTTGTAGATGTCCTCTAGAGTGATTTTCTGCTCTTCACAAACATCTAGGAATCAAAATGTGTTCGATCCGCATCCCATTATGTCAATAAGTCACAAAGAATTTGGCTCGTAGTGGTAATCGGTCTAGTCTATGTCAATCAACATATCCCTCCCTTCTCCAACAGCCTATCTCAGCTGATGTCAATAAAATAAGCACTCATGAAATCCACTCCTACTCTCGTGGATTTGCTCCATCTCACATAAATCCCCTACATCCACAAAAATGTAGAAAATAAGTGCATTATACCTTTGACAACACATAATAAACTCATAAAGAAACTAAAAACATCAAGTAAAAATAATTAAACTTTCATTTTATGGATTTTTCCTTAATGTGCCTACACAACTACCCCTCTTAGCGGGTGGCAACATGTAATCACCCCCTTAGACAAGGTGGTAGTTGCACAAATGACGCTCTATGTAAAGTGGTGGTCATGCCACTAGAATTTGAGTCATGCCCTTTGTATAGCGGGCCAAGAATGTGTCTCAATGGCTTGCACTCCTAGGTCTTCCATTCTACAAGGTATAAGGCGGTGAAGAGGAGACACACATGGACAGATACATAGTTGATTTATTTAAAGGGGGCTACGGTAGATGGTTATTCATTCATGTCATTCCTTTCTTCCTTGAGATGTCAGGGTGTGATGTGCATATATACCCAATGCCATCACCCGCGAGTGATGGTGTTAGCCAGGAAAACCTAATAATGACACCATCTCCCACGGGAGATGGCTTCATCTAAGGACAACCCTAATGTCAAGTGGGGTAAAAATATGTCATGGATTGAGGGTAAGTCAATGGAATAAGTAATAATGATGAAGTTAAATGTAATTAAGTGCCGGGAGTGCTAGTGTGTGCAACATAAAAGGACCGATGAAAGGTAAGGGTAATCAAGCTAGGGATACATAATGGTACATCTCTCTGTATTGTCTCTAATCCTATAATGACCATGTGTATAGTCATACCCCATTCTGACAGAGGCCATTTAAGGCACCCACTTGATAAATAGATGCATTAGTGACCCTTATCTCGCACAAAAGAGTTAGTAACAGTGTCAAAAATTAGGTTTGTACATAATCCCAAACAATTGATCACCACATGTCACAATAGCAATACATGAGGTGGTCAACAAAATGAGGCGATATGTAACACTTTGAAATTGAAAGTAAATACTGAAATTAAGTGTGTAAAAGGAATGTTGAAAGTAATAAAAGACCAGTTGAAATAAAATATACCCACCAATGCATACCGATATTGTTACTCATCATGTCATGTGCGAGATGGAATCAATGCTTTATGAGAATACTAAAGAAGAAAAATTAAAAACAAACACTAGAGGATCATCAGTAACATAAGATACAAATCACTTGACAAGGGGCCCATGGGATAGATGTCATGTCATAGTTTTGAGATGTCATAATTTCATAGTGTCATAGTATCGAGATGTCATAAATATCTAGCTATAAAGGGTAGGTAGCAACATTGAAAAGCGCAAAAAAACATATGGTAGATGCTATAAAGAGAAATTTTCATAAACCAAAAGGTGTAAATAAAGGGAGGATGGATGATTAGCCCAAAGGGTAGATAGTAACACTAAAAAGTGCAAACAAGCTCGTGAGGCGAGATGTTATAAAGAGAAAATATAATTGTTAATGAGTATGAAAATATCGATGAAGTTTATTCATTAGATGTTTATAGTGTATATGTTACTTTTCTTATCACTTTCCTATTTTCCACATACATGTATGTGATGATACTCATGGTACTTAGGAATAATGATAATGTCATTAGATAGGTAAAACCAACAAGAGGGGAATCAATAGGATAGCCTAACCCACACGATGTGAAGAATCCAAGGGGCATAAAATGACCATGATATCCAATGATGTTAGGGAATTGTTAGGTAAATAAATCCAAGCAAGGTCATAAGCCTAAGTGAGGATACACATAATACTGTGGCCATCCAATGGGAAGTTCCGAGGTGAAAAAATCTAAAAATAGGTGGAATCAAATACCGCATCACTCCAATGATAAGAGGAACCAGAGCGTAAAGGATGACATATCCAAGTAGGGAAGTCATCCCAGGTGAGGATGAAGTGAGATATAAAGAAGTGCATGACAACCCAAGTGGTGGTTGAGAGCCCAAGAGAAGGTAAGAGCTCAAGCCAAAGAAGGGAAAAATATGTATTTAAGGTATTATAGATAACTAGCCATGAGGGCTAAAAGATCGTAAGGTGTCAGTGATGATGTCATTGACCTGGTGTAAGATGTGATCTATAACTTGAGACATGTAAGATGTGTAAGATTGAGTATATGTGGTAAGGTCAGTATGAATAGATAATTATTCACACTAATGACGAGCGCTTTCCTCTCGAGCCATATAATGTGGGATTGTTCCCCAAAGGAGGAAAGGGGATGTTCATGTTAAATAAGGTTGTCATGAGACACTCACAGTGGTGAGGTGACGTCACATGAGTTACAACAAAGGGATTTTCCTAGGAAGTTGGGAAAGTATTTCAAGAGGATCCCATTTGTCATGATTGAGTTATGCGGTGGACTCGAGAGTGGCGGGATTGCTCAAGAATAAAGTCGAAAGAAGCGGGTGTAATAAGGAGACTTTAAAATCGTCTTTTTTCTTAGCTTCTACGTTATCGGCCCTATCATTTTCATTTTGACATGGGTCGATATTATCTATAGAAGCAATGTTAGACACCATCAACCCTATAGGATATTTTCCTTAGGGGCCGATGACATTTATATTTGCGTAAGCAATTTTAGATGCCATCGATCCTCTAAGATATTTTCCACTAGGGTCGATGGTGACTAGAAGAGGGAAATTCCTATCTTAGAATGCTTGATTTTGAGGTATGTAAGGGTATACGATCTTACAAGTTTAAGGATGGAACGATATGTGATATTTGGTCTCATTTTAGATAGTTTGTAACATCTTGTTCTAGATTGGCATAAGAGGAATAGGATTCCTATGTGCATCCACCAATGGGGGAGGTGTTTAAGAAGCCAAAATCAAGGTTCTAGAAAACTATGTTTTTGACACTATCAACCCTGTAAGATGTTTACACATGGACTGATGGCATTTGAAGGGAGTTGTTTTGAACCAAAAAGGATAATTTGGGGGTGATGGCATAAGATCTAAGTTTTTTCTATTGCAATGGTATCGGTCATGGATCAATACAACCAATGGCATAAGGTTTGTTTGGGGGATGCTAATTTTTTCAAGCCAAATTGAGTCAAAATTAGAGGTGTATGTTTTTAATGAGATGTGCTCAATCATGAGGTCTATAGGATTCATGTCAGGTTCATCAAAATGTATGACAGGCCAAGAATGTGTCTCAATTACTTGTACTCCTCGGTCTTCTATTCTACAAGTGTATGAGGTAACAAATAGGAGACACACATGGACTGACACATAATTGATTGATTTAAAAGGGGCTACATCGAGCAAGTAATGTCACATATCCGGAGGGTAGTGATCCTACACTAGGTCAACCTAGGGTTTCCAAGGACTGATCAAGATAAAGGAGGGTACCCTTCTAGGATATTGGTTAATGGGGAGAGATGTAGATTGATAGAAAGATAACACAAGCATGCACAATCTATACAAATGAAGGAAAGCTAAGGAGTTGATCATGTAAGAGCAATATGCTAACTAGCATCGATGTACATACAATACTAAGCTAACATAAAGCAATGGGAAAGGAGATGAACTAATCTATACAAAATGACAAATAAGATTAGATATCTTACCTCTGTGGTGGTCATTGATGCATCTATCTCTCCATAGAAATAGTACGCCAAGAGATAATCACTATGGGTGGAGAAGGGGAACACCATTCCTATCCTAGACTCACTATAGATGACCCAATCATGCAAGCAATCCAACAACCAAGAAGAGTGTCCAATCCAAATCAAATGTAAGATAAACCAAGAGTAGAGCGAGCAGATGTGAAGATGGCACAAAAGAGCAGAGCAAATGGTTATTTGTTCATGTCATTCCTTTCTTCTTTGAGATGTTAGGGTGTGATGTGCATATACACCCAACTCTATTTCCCATGGGTGATAATGTCACTAAGGAAAACCTAACACCGACACTAGCTTCCATGGGTGATGGCGTCATCTAAGGACAACCCTAATGTCAAGTGGGGTACAAATGTGTCATGGATCAAGGGAAAGTCAATGGAATAAGTGTCAATGATAAATTCAAATGCAAGCAAGTGTTGGGAGTGCTAGTGTGTGCAACATAAAAGGACTGTGAAGGTAAGGGTAACTAAGGCTAGGGATACATAGTGGTATGTCTCTCTATGTACTGTCTCTAATCCCATAATGACCATGTGTATAATCATACCTCATTTGCAGTAGGCCCCTTAAGGCATTGTAGACACAAAATATGTACACTTGGGTGTACATTTCTAGGTCCCAAAGCATACTAATGTATACATGATTCCTAAGCAAGAAAACTAATGGTTGAAAAATACCTTTGCCTCTTTTCTTTATCTCTTGTCTTATTTTTGGTCTTACACATCTTACAGCCCTACGAAACTTAACTTATTTATCTTTTATGGCCTCGACACTAGCGCCTAGTTAGGACACAAGTGCCCAGGCGCTCCTATCCCTCTTGGGTGTTCCTGACCCTCTCTATCATTTTCTCACTCTTTTTAGTCTCTTTTAATTCTTGGGAATATTTTAACACTTTGGTTCAACCTTCTAGTTGTCAATTACGAAATTCAAACAAGGGAATCATATATATACATAGTTACTTCTCCAAAATCAAGGGTTAAGCACTAAACATTATCTATTATCACCTAAGCTTGCATCAAAGCCACAAGAGAACTTCAAAGGCATACATCTAGCACATCCATACAAGGGACAAAAGTGCTCAGGCGCTCCTCACACTTTCTAAGATCTTATGCATAATTCATTTACTATGGTTTCACATTATCTTGTTACATCCATGGGGAAATAAATTCCCCTCTTCCCACCTTTCTGTCTATGGTCATATGGGATAATTCATACTACTTTATTGCTTATGATCTTCCCAAATTGCACCTATTGCTTCTGATGAGTCTTGTTTCTCTACCTCCATTGCTTGACATTCATATTGATGAGCCTCCTAGAATTACATATGTTACACATATTTTGACTCACATATTGATCCTTATGTTTACACTTACTTTTTCCACTATTTCCACACACGTATAATGCTACACCTATTCTATTTTCTCCTAATGGGTACATTCTTATTGTTTATACACTTCTTATTCATCTAGTTGGGATCTTAGACTCTATAGGGTTTCTCCTCACCATGTTGACATTATTCTTTGGTAGCTCTTGTGTTTACCAATGTTCTACCTATTCTAGTTTCACCACATGCATGACACAATCCTACTCCACATGTTATGATACATGCACTTTCACACGACATATGTTCATCTTCTTTATCATATCATGGGCCCTTGCCTACTACTCTCATTGCATAGATCATCTTGGCATCCACATTTAGGGGCATCCTAATTCCCCCACATTACCCGATGACGCACTCTAGTGTTATGGTTCACACTTGATTGTTGCGGACACATTTCATCAATGAACCTCCATCATCTTCTTTTGCCACACTTCACAATCAATGCTTCATGATACATATTTCCTAACATCTACTACTCTCTCTCACTCCGCGCTTCATGACTATATTTCCGAGCATCGCCACATCATTGGTTCACATACTTTATCCTCATTACCCGATGATGCAATCTAGTGTTACTGATTCACACTTGACTGCTCAAGGCACACTTCATCAATGAACCTTACATAATTTACTCTTTCCACACTTCATATTCAATGCTTCATGATAATCTTTAATAGCATCTACTACTCTCTTGCTCCGTGCTTCATAACTATCTTTCCTAACATCACCACATCGTTGGTTTGCATACTTTATCCTTATTACCTGATGATGCACTTTAGTGCTACAGTTCATGTTTAACTGTTGAGGGCACACTTCTTACATGAACCTCACATAATTTACTATTGCTACACTCACTCAATTCTCGGTGCTTCACAATACATCTTTCTTAGCATCTACCACTCTTTCTTGCTTCGCACTTCATGACTATCTTTCTAAGCATCCCCACATCATTGGTTCACATACTTTATCCTCATTACCCGATGACACACTCTAGCTCCACAATTCATACTTTACTGTCGAGGATCCAATTCTTACACAAACCTCACATCATCTACACTTCACACTTAGTGCTTCATGACATATCTCTTCTCATACCTACTCTCACTCACATATAATACTTACTCGATGATACACTCTTGTTATGTGGTTCATTCTTGACTGTTGAGGGATAATTTATAAATCAACTTCATCTCATACTCATCTAATGGGGGAAATGGTACCTCCTCTCTTCACATCTTGCACATTGCAGCACACTATCACACTCTCATAACATTTGCATATCTTGGTTACATTTACTCTTATTAGTTTATTCTACTTACATGTTACACTTTATTTTCCATGCTAGTTGGATTCTTAGTATATCAATATCTTTTTATATGCACACATGCATGTTTACTTGGTATCTTGAAGTGAATCAAGGACTTTCATAGATTTTCACATGATGCATGATGCTCAATGTTGCTCTTTACCAATCCCACCGAGGCTCCCGGGGAATCTACATTTTTCAATTCTCAAACTCTACACATCACAGTCTTATTATTTCATTACATACTACTTCTTATTTACTAACACTTTACTCTTTGCTATTATATACACGCTTTGACATATTTTTTATCTTTATAACATACTAATGGATGCTTCATGTGTTGTATTTTCCTTGCAAGATCTATACAACCATGACTATCTATCAATTCTTGCTTACTATTATTTGTTATTGTTTGTGGGCTATGCCCTATGACTTGTTTTCTCATTGTATGCTTTTTACCGCTTCACCCGATTGTCTTATGACATTAAGAGTGATGTCCCATATATGAAACCCACTTTTTGCGGTCCATCTTGTCTTCGTAGTTGATTGGTACATTGTCTTTTATTGCATGTTGGCTCTTTGTCACTAACACTTGTTATTATCTTTTCTTGCTTGCATGTGCCTTAGTTTCTACCATGAACATCCTCTACCCCCAGTAGGTATCTAATATCGAGCATGCATATCAGCTTCAGTCCTCTTATTTGGGCCGCATTCTCCTATAATTGTCACATGTACCCCAAATGAGGGGGCATCTATTGGGTGAATAAATCACCCCTACAACAACTTAGAGATGTAGAATAATACATAATTGGCATAGGGATAGTTACAAATCAGTCCAAAATCGAGACTTGGACACAAAACATAGAAAAGACACTAGCGCCCAATCCTGGACAATGGTGGGTGATTGTGTCCCCCGAGTGCTTGTGTCTTTGGAAAAAAATTGTCAATTTCTCAGTTCAACACAATCTCCAATAGTTTATAGTACAGTTCTCTAGTAGTAGGATCTTGTCTCCAGTCACGAGAATGCATTCAATTAGTTATAATTAGTTACAACAAGAAAAACAAGAACAAAAGGTTATAAATCAAGGATGTACCATCTATAGAGGTATTTATTGGGAAGCATCATAGAAGGAGATAAAAATTATACCTCTCTCCCAACACTCTTCTCTTGGCGTGAGATCACCCAAAAAACTCGCTCTTTGCGTGTGATCGCCCAAAAACCTCACCCTTCGGCAATACAACACTCAAATTCAGCACCATCTCTACATAAAATAGGAAAACTTTATACCCTTTACTCTCTTATACATCAGGTGCACACTTTCCTTTTACTTTCACACACTTTTTACTTACTTATACATGCATTACTTTGATTTTTCATATACAAACTTTGAGTACTTTCTCGCTCTTCTTTTCGGGCATGCCCTTAATATGCAACAAGAAGCAACTCACACAAACAAACACAAGCTTCAATAGCACACTACTATGCATACACTTCACCCCTAGGGTCTACTTTCCTTTCTTAGTCTCCATGCTTCACTTTGCGATCACTTCACGCTTCACTTGTCCACTTGGCATGCTATCGGCAACACTCTTCTCTACAAGATCACAAGGTATGAATCTTCTATCTACTTTATGCTATTGATTATTCACTCAACAAAATAAAGGGGGGAAAATGTAGACGAAAAATCTATACACTTGGGTACATTTTTAGGTACTAAAGCATACTAATGTATACATGATTCCTAAGCAATAAAACTAGTGGTTGATAATTACTTTTGGCCTCTTTGTTTTATCTCTTATCTTCTTTTTGGTCTTACACGTCTTACAACTCTATCGAACTTAACTGATCTATCTTTTATGGGCTCAGACACTAGCGCCCAGTTAGGACAAAAGTGCCTAGGTGCTCATGTCCCTCCTGGGTGCTCTTGACCCTCTCTATCCTTTTCTCACTCTTTTGGGTCTTTTTACTTATTGTGCATCTTTAAACACTTTAGGTCAACCTTCCAGGTTGTTAATTATGAAATTCAAACAAGGGAATCATATATATACTTAGTTACTTCTCCAAAATCAAGGGCCAAATGCTATGAACTAAGCTTTCATCAAAGGCACAAGAGCACTTCAAAAGCATGCATCTAGCACATCCATACAAGGACAAGGGTTGCATCACTTTGTATACATAACATAGGAGGGGAAGTTCATTTTATTCCATCTCACACATTTGCATACTTGGAGCAATCTAGATCTAGCCCGCTATCATAGTGCAACTTACACAAGGGCAACCTAGGGCATCATTACACACACATACACACAAAACTACATGGAGTCTAAGATGTAGTGTAGCGTTTGGTCATAAGTTCACTCTTCGTGTGCCCATCGGGATCAGTTTTACTCCACATTATACATCTTTTTAATTAGATTTGATGTTTTTATGGACATGTGTAGGTAGACATTTGTTTTACAGTTACAGGTGCGATCGGAACCCTAATAGCAAAGTTGGAGTGAAAAAATGAATATTGGAGTGAAGACCTTCCGACCCGAAAAATTTAGAACCTCGGCATCTAAGTGGACACTAGTGCCCATATCGGACACTAGCACCTACTGCTATTGTCCTCTTGTGGACATTTTTGTCTTACATATTTTTTTACTTCTAAATCTTCGTCAAGCCTTTCTGATGTTATTTCTAGCCTATTCTAGCAAATAGTCGGTCTCAATCACTCCCGGATCACGGAGAATCAACTAAGTCACCTTACTCTCTCACTTGCTTAAGGTTTTACTTCCTTGAATGCTTATTTCATGTCCATTACTTGGATATCATCATCTACATATCATTATTGATAGTAAGTTACTCTAAAATTAAGATTTAATTCTATTTAGATCAAATCATACACTCGCTGAGAAATAGATACATCAACGCCCCTTATCTCGAATGAAATATTTGTTAATAACAGTGTGGAAAATTAGGTGTATAATATTTGGGATAAGCTTTATTGATGTATTTGAATTCAATACAAATCCTTATCTTCTCATTCTTTCTTGAGCATTGGGAAAATGTTGAATAACCACATGGAGTAATCCACTAGTTTAATGAACCCTACCTATAGAAGTTTAATCACTTCCTCTTTGACCATTGGAGAATTTTTTGGTTTCATTGGTCTCAATTTTTGTTGTACGGGTTTAGCATTAGGTTTAGTAACCAGATTATGGACTACTACATCAAGTGCAACTCATGTCATATCTTTTTAGCTAAACATGAAGGTTCAAGAATGTTCCTTGAGCACCTTAATATGTTCTTCTATTTCCTCTGCTAACAATGAAGACTTGAGCTTCAGAATCCTAGGATCGTCCTTCATTCCAATGTTAATGTCAATCATGCCTTCTATTAAGGAGTTGTTCCCTTCTTCAAATTTAGGAGGAGCGGGAGGTAGTTCTAGTGGTTCTTCTTCAACCTCATAGACTTCAAGATCTTGTGGTGTGGAAGTGGGCATTGTTTGTCTTTTCCCCAAAATAGGAGGAATAATGAGGAGTGGGGGAAACCCTTCTTTTGATTTTAAGGAGGAAGATCGAGATATACACGTAGAAACCCTATGATTGCCTCATCATTTTCAAAGTGAAATCCATAGTGATGAGATCGTCATTGTTTTCCACATAAGGCAATATCATTGTGTTTGGAATCCTTCGTATTAGAGGCTCGGTCCTCATTGAAACATCAAACTCTGTTTCTTACAAGCCCTCATCTAGACAAAATTGAGAAGAGGAAGAGGCCATAGAATCAATCAATTGGTTCCTCTCTATAGGAATTGCCTAAGGAAATGAAAACGAAGTATTTTCTCATCATTTCATGCACAACGTATTTGTAGAGTTGGAGATGTTCTGCTCTACTCTCATACACCTCCGAGACCTGGTTAGCTATTAGTTGTGAATCTCCTAGGACTCTAAATTTTTAAATCCCATTCTCTTAGCTACTATGAGACCAAGAAGTAAGGCTTTGTATTCCACTCCATTGTTAGTACATTCAAAATTGAACTTGAAGGTAAAAGGCATGACCTTTCCTTCAAAGGAAGTTGAGATCACCCCCGCCCCTACACTATATTAGCATTTGGATCCATCATAATGGATCATCCAATAACTGTTAGGAAAAATGGATCGTTCATTGTCCTTAGGAGGTTCTCCCTAGAATTTGGATACCCTACCATGAAAATTTCTACGAATCCCTCTGTAAAGAGAGAAGCTAGCCAAAAATGTTTTTGATTCCTTATAAATTAAAGGGAAGTATAATAGGTAAGTACTTTTCTAAAAATTTACAATTTTTGTCATTGTTTTGGTAGATAAAATTTCCACCACGGTAACTTTACCTTTACTTTTGTTCATTCCCTCAATTGCCTTAGGTTTATAGGCTTCACCGCCTTAACCAAACTTGTAGTGGTAACCAAATCTTTTGAAGGAGGTGGATAGTTAAATTAATTAGTAGGGATTTCAAATTATGAAAGAAGTCCAAGTTTCTTCTTGAGGTTAGCTAGATGGATGTCAAAGGTTTTAGGGTCACCTTGGGCCACGAAAACCTTTCCTAAGTGAAGGAACATGACCTCTTGAAACAATGTAAGTGGCATTGCTTTCATTCTATGGATTCAAGGCCTTCCAAGAATCATGTTTTAGTTTGAATCCCTAGCTATAATGTAAAACTCAATCAATATAGTCTTTAGTCTAGGGGTAAAAGGGATGAGAATGGTTTTGATTGAGGTAGATTTCAAACTATCATAACCTCAACATATTCCTAGTAGAAGAGAAGTTGGTTTCCCCATATCCTAGCTTTTATAGGAAAGAGAATGGAACTATATTAATTTCTTCTCCATCATCAATCATAGCCCTCTTAATGTAATTATTATAAACCCACACTTGTAAATACAACGTGGGATCCCCTCTTCATGATATTTCAACATCCGAATGCATCTTGTTTATGTCAAAAATGGAACTTGTATCCCTGTCATTTTATCTCAAGGGATACACATCAAAGTCGATGTGATTGATTTGAGCCTCTAGAGGAGACATGGCATGAATCAAATGGCCAATGCCTAGCACTTCCAGTGGGCGAGAACATTGAAGTGGAGAATTCTTTAACAAATCTAGAAAGGAGATGTGGGAGAAAGTCTTATTAAGATATGTAATTAGATCATATGCTCCCACAAGCTTAGGGACCACAAGTAGGCCATCTAGCACTAAAGGATAAAGGAGGAGAGGTTGTGATGTATATTATCCGTACAAAGCCATCGTATTGACTTCGATTTTTTTAGTTTAACCAATCATAGAATTTTTATTTTATTCCTTTGATCAAGATTGGGAGCAACTTGAGAGTCATAAAAATTGAAGCCTCGTGATCATGGGTTCTTCTGAGGAATACCCTTGTTTGTATTTTGAGGGGTTGGTTTTCATTTTTAGGACGTTTGGGAAAGGATCCCAGGTAGATTCCTAAGCTTGCATTTTGGGTGCAACGGGTCCCGTATAACCATGGTGGGAGGACCCTTCAGGGTTTGCTATAAACATGTCAATGAAGAGTTATCGCTATCCTCCGGTGTCTCTGAATAAACTTGTTACAATCCTTACAGGAATGAGCATCATGACTAGTGACATGATTAAATCTGTAATAGAAATTGGTATTATAATCCCTTGGTCTTTGGTTTTGACTTTGTTGTTGGTTGTAACCTCAATTGTTGTTTTAGAATTGTTGTTATAATTGTAGTTTTTCCCCCTTGGCCGGGACTCGAACTGGTTTTGGATTTGGGCTTGAACTTGTTGTGGGGGAAGACGGTTGAAGTCAATCACATTAATGAAGGGAGCAATGTTATTATTCTTTTGGGTCCCCATGTTCCCATTGTTGTTGTTTAAGTTGTTGATGTTCACAACATTAGGTTTCTTTAGTTGGTCAGTTACATTATCTGTGGTCGCACCATGATTTTAATTTAGGACCTTAGGTCCTTGATTATTATTTATGTTATTCTAATATTTTTGGTGTTTTGGTTAGAGGTCACCAACCTCCCATTAGGACCATATGTCTTGGCTATCTCTGTTGTCCATAACAATTTGGTAAATGTAAAGTGTGCCCTCCAATACTTCCTCGTAGCTTCTAAGACGGAACTTTTGCACTTCCTCCTTGGTTTCTCGGTTAAGCGAGTGGAGAAAGAGGTCACAGAGTTCTGTGTGATCCATATTCGGTGTAATTGCAAAATAATAAAGGACTTGGATCTACCTCTTAATGAAGTGGGCAACGGATTTGTTTTGCTCTTGTCCCCAATCCCCATTCATAACAACTACTTCATGTCAAAATATTTGATGAACTTAGACATGAGTTGTTTAAAGGAATGTATTGAAGCCTCTGGGATTTAGTAATACCATTCTAGGGAAATCCCATATAGGGTCTTTGGAAATATCTTAACCACCACTCCATTCCATGGGAATTAATTCTCTAATTATAGTGGCGTAGGCCTTGATATAGGGGTTAGGGTATCCTTCTCCCTTGAACTTAGGAATATACGACAACAGTCGTGGAAGCATGACACCTTGTATTGTAAAATCAAGTGGTTCTTTTAAGTATTCAACATAGGTTCCAATTGTATATGATTCAACTATGGAAGATCCCTGGTGAAAGGGGGAGGAAGAGCTTGGTAAATTGTTGTATAAGTATTAAATAAGGCATAGGGAGTCCCTTGATATTGCATGAATAGATTGAGATATTTATACATATCCAGTTGTGGATATTTTGAATACATGTGGACGTAAGGAGGGATTACACTAAGAAATGAATGTATATGCATCATGTTATGGAATGTTGCATTGTTAGGAGGGATGGCAGTTGAGAATGCATTTCCGAGATAAACCTTGTATAGGATATGTGTAGGATGGATGAGGAGTCATTCCTAATGTACTAGCCCCTGTAAGGAGGTCACATGGGTTAGAGTTAACCAGAAAACCTTGTTGTGGTGGTTGTTGAATGGGATGAGCATAGATAGTAGGAGTGTAGCTATGGTTATTTCCATGATAAGGAGTACTACTATGCCCAGATTATCTATGCATGTTTTGAATCCTAAACAATTTCTAACTCTCTAATTCTTCCATTTAATGTAGAGATAACATCGTTGGGTGAGGGACGAAACCTTGCTTGGGTATATGTTGTGTGTTATTCAGTTGGGAGGGTGTGTGATACCCTTTTATAAATGGTTAGTTGACTATCTCCCCCTTTTGTGGTGTGTTTTCTATTTTTGGCGAGGTTGAGGCAGTATTGTTTTGTAAAATAACATATGTATATGCTTGCATCTTATCAAAGGATCCATCTATGGCATTAAGGTGATCATTGATTTGGGAAAACTAGGCTAAAATATCATCTCTAGGATGCAAGTAAGATGGAATAGAATCATATTACGTGTTGATTTGTGGTCTTAACTTAACTGTGGATACATACCATGTTCTCTTGTGAATGTCATAATGTTAAAAAAGCTGGAAAGTTCCACTTGAGGGTTCTAATTTGGTTGATCAATCTCCTTAATCCTTACACCTGAAGAAGTGTTTTGCATTTGGATGGGAGATGTGTGAGGTGAAAGGAAACTTTGAGAATAATTGTCGTCCCTCATGAAAAAGAGGGAGACTGATGAGCATTCATTTGGTTATAATACACTTCAAGGCTTAAAATCGGCCTAATATAGTCCTAACCTGACATATTCGGGGGTGTATTAACACCCACAAAATAATGGGAAAGGGAGAAGATGGATGAAAGAAAGAGATAGAAAATGGAAATGAGAAGAAACTAGTCCTTCACATCGGGTTCACAAGAATTTGTACACCTAAAAATCAACACGTGATTCCAGATGCACTTGACTTCTTGAGGTCGTGTTTGAGACAAAGCTGCAGATATGATAGATGATATGGGAATGGGATATGTAAATATAGTTTAAATAGAATAGGTGGAAATATCGGTAATATAAGGATCTAGGATACGGGTAAATGCAAACACTCGACTCATAGATCGGGTTTTTTTCGTCAAGGGAAATGATTGTCTACCTAACTCCTTTGTATGGGAGTGATACTATAGTCAAAGATGATTTTTATTCACAACTCTCATTCTATATTAGTAGAACCAAAAATACCACAGCCTGGTTGTTGGACCCAAGTAAACTATATGTTTTCCTCTAGATACTCCTCTCTAGAGAGGGTCATGCAAGAGTGTAGACAAAGGATGTATAGAAAAACCTATGGATTTAGGCGTCTAGCTTGATTTGCTCGGATAAGCGAGGTCATCCCAATATTTTTTGGCTATAGTCAGTTTCTCATTGAGAGTGTCAAATTGACCTATGATTTATGGAGGTAAAGTGGTAGATCTGAAAACTAATGTCCATAAACCTAGGTCTTTATCCCCTAGATATCGATAAATGCCTATTGGGTTAATAATTGGTACAAAATTCCTTTTTGAGGTTAAGTGGGCCTGAAATGGTCATCAAGGACTCCAACTTGTGAGAAGGTGAAAGTATCCAAACAATTTGTAACAAATAGAGGCTAAGGACTAAGTATGGGTAGTTTAAGCCGCTAGGAAATGGGGGTGTTGTGTTATTTTTAACTTCTAACTATTTTAAGTTCCTAGCTTTAAATAAGTAATGCAAATGAGCTTGAATTAAACAAAAGATAATCAAATTACCTTTTAATTTAATTAAACTACGTTCACTATACTTAAATAAAGCAAACACAATTACTAAGCTAATTCCTTCTTTTTTGTATTTTTTAATGGAGCTTTTCAAATGCAATAAAACAATTAAAATAAATTAAATTCCTAAATTATTTTTGTGTTTTTCCAAGATTTAATAAAATAAACTACTCTATAGACACATGGAGATATTTAAAAAAAAAAAACTACTTCTAATGAAATTAATTAAAACAAAGAATGATTGGATGTAGACATTCTTCTGTTGCAATGTAGTATAACAAAAGCTATTCTAAACATAGAATGGACTCAAAAGTTACTAATTTATAAAATTGAACTTCTTCTAACCAAACTTGTATCTCAGGTTCTCAAGAAAGGGAAAACCTTCTCAGAAGCAATTTTCTTCTTTACCCAATAACTTTCCCCGGTAGAGTGAATTTGAACCATGCTGATAATAAAAATGAAGAAATAAAAAGAAGATGTTTGACACTATATCTTCCTCCAAACTTCTTCCCGTTACATATCCTCTGGGATAAGTAGGGAAGAGGATATGGCTTGAGAAAATTTATGTAAGAAATGTTTTGACAATAATGCACAGACAAAGATTGTATATGGGAAACAAATAAATCTTTCACTTCTACAATTCTAAACAAGAGATTTCTTCTATTACAACAAATATAATTAAAAAAATATTTTAAAGAATTCAAATACACCTCCAACTTGGTTACTATAGAATTGTGATAGCTCCCCATATGTGATGTTGCATTTGTTGTCTCCTCATCTTTGTTTCCTTTTCCAAAAGTGATGTCCAGTTGATCCTGGATGTGTAAAGTTTTCTGGTAGCGAAGAAAAGTGGAAGACCGGTTGTGGCTAGCTTGATGTAAGAAATGATTGAAAACATATGGTAGGAAAGAACGAGAGCAATGAGTCGAGTTATCTGTGTGGTTCCTCTCAAAAATTCAACAACATAAATTTACCTCAAAATGTGAAATATCCAACCCATCATACGGGTAAAAAATTGGCTTTTATAAAATCTTGGGGAAGAAAAGTCTATCAACAAGTGTCAATCAAGAAATGATAGATCATCCAAATGAGGGGAAGTCAACATTCTAAATTTATCCAAACAAGAAGAGGAAATCAATACGAATCTAATGAGCCTAAAATTATATGAAACAGTTGAGAAACAAGTGAGAAAAACAATCCCAAAATCTAAACATGCATTGAAACATGTGTTTTAACTCTTGTATTCAAGACCATCATTGTAGATTGAGTGGTGGTTGTCTGTTGCCACATTGTCTACGATGTGATTACACAACCATTACAAACAAAGAAGCTAAAAAGGGCTATAAAGTAGCATGGAGATAAAAGATGAAATTCTTAACTTGGAAAAGAAGACAAACTGAGTCATAACAAGTATGGAAAGGAGTGGGGGAAAGATTTGGACTTCAACATTACTCTAGAAAAGGTTTTCCTCATCATTGGAGACTTGTCACGTTCTTTCGTGTTGTGCAGTGTAATTTTTGAGTGCGTACGGTAGCATCATGCAAGAAAATATTAATGAATATTTTCAATTATATGAGATTTTCCAAACAATGATTTTGGGCTCTATGGAAGATGAATATGTCTTTAGTGTGTTATTTTTGTTAAATAAAAACTTCAAAATAGATTGGATAAAATTCTAGAGACGTGTTTGAGATTGTATGTTTCGCATTATCATATGGATGTGTTTCCTTATGAAAGAAAACTTGTTGTTTGGAGTTCACTTGCTGCAAGAAGAGGAGTCACTAATATAGTGAGCAACAAAGGTGATATTAATATTGACCCAAGAAGTGGATACTCCTATGACACATAGATAGATACAAATGTCATTTATGAAGAAAGGGTTACTCAAGGATTATTTCAGCTTGCCCGAGTTTTAGCTTGGTATGTATTATAAATATTTATTCTCATATCAATTTTCATATGAAATTGTTACATTATATATTTGTGTTTTTTTTTCAAAATTATTTTAATATCCTTATTTTAATTTACAAATATGTTATTTATTATGATTTTTTATCTCCACTATAGAAGTTATGAAAACAATAATTATGAGCATAAACCCGATATTAATTTTCACATTGTTATGAAAAATAAAACACCATAGAAGTTATGAAATTAATATATATATATTAATATAGTGTCATGGATTATTACAAATCATTTACAAGAGTGAAAAATATCTCAAGTAAAAACTAAATACATTCATTCTTGATGGTAGTGAGGAGTGGTTCTCATTGTTTCCACTATTTTAGATGTTCTCTCCGGACTTGTATAATATTTTAAAGCTCGTGATTTCATTATATCCTTGGTTGTGACATTGATACTAGCAAGATTTTCCCTATCTTGATTAAGGTTGCATCACTTGTTGAAAGCAAACTAGGATCTTTATCGAATTATGCTTGAACAATATTTCTGGATCCATGTTGTGCTCCTTAATTATTTTCTTCAATGTGATGTTTTGTTTAATTAGGGCATGAGTCTTTCCTTAAATGAAAATAAAAACATTTAAACTTTTAAGTGCATTCTTAAGGTGATCCAAGACCGGTACTTTAATCTTCAATTTTTCATATTTTGACTACATTGAACAAAGATTTTTATTTACCTAAACATAAAAATATGTAAAATTTAAATGAAAAAGAGTAAAACTTACCACAACCTTATCTTTTTAGCATTTGCAATGACAACAAGGTTTTTTTCTCTAGCCCATTTGTTATAGTAAGTTTGGGCTTCACCATTTAAATTCTCCAACATGTTTAACATGACATCCAAAACATTATCATTGTAGTCATTTCTTACAGTAATGGCACATGATATATCTTGATTTAGTAATACATCAATCTTTGCTAGTTGATTTTAAACTAATGAATATAAACCATTTCTTTGGGAATGGTTGTGAAAATGAGCATTTATTTCCCTCATCAAAACTTTATCCCAGAATTTCCATGTTTTAAAAGTTTCTATATCCTATGCGAACAACATCATTAATAGTTGCATAACATCTCTCTGCCAATAAATTATGCAACAAAAAAGTAGTTAATTGATCATCAGATTATGGTATTTGTGGTGGAGTGGGTGTGTTAGATGGTGAGTTGGGTGTTAGTGATTGTAAAATGAGCTCTTTCTCAACCACTTGTGAACCTTGAATCATATCATGTGGATTAAAAAAATCATTGGGGTGCCATTCTCAATACCCAAAAATCATCATTAAGATCAATTTGTTATAAAATGGTGGTGCCCATTGCACTAGGAACACCACCAAGAGAGATTCAAAACTTTTTTGTTGTTAAATGCACCATGCCACTACTTTCGGTTGGAGAAGATATTTGTTTCCCCTAGTTTGAACTTTTTTGGGTGGTAGTGGAGGCGGCGACATCTTTTCCTTTGTGAATAGGGAAGTGGAACTGAAAATATAAAATGTCATCAGAAAAAAAAATAAAAATCATAATTCAATGTTAACTAAAAATATAACATAATAAATTGAAGTGATAACATACCTTACTTATTGAAGAGGAGTATTTTGTTCACCGTTATTTGCTATTAAAACCTTATGGTTTTTTTATGTGGGGAAGATTAATGAAAAGCATCTAAGAAAATTGTAAAAAATAAATGAGTAATGATTAAAACAAATATAGTACCATTATAATTTGAAATAATGTATGTTGTTTCATTATTCATAGCTTGATAGCAGTAATACCTGCAACCATTGAGGAAGTTTGGTGTTCCAATGGAGGGCACAATAGAACTCCTCATGCATTTTTGTCTCAAAAATGTATAAGGAGATGATTTTGCATCCATGTCTGAATCTGAAGAACACTCAGGAGGTTGATGACCTCTTACTACATCTTGTCTTCTTGTATTGGATACAATCGCTCTCTTCTGAAAGAAGTGAAGAGAATATTACTTCTATTTATGTCAAATAAATACATGAAATCATTTTAGAATAATTTAATTTAAAGTTACCTCTTGATCCCCAATTGAAAGACAATTTACTTTCATATTTTCATTGAGTGTAGTTGGAATATCAGTATTTTGCAACTCATAAAGGCCTCATAATATAATGTAATTATATAATTGGAAGATGAAAATGTTGCATTGTCATTGCAAATAATATATGACAAATCACTTCTAATCCTATTAGATAAATATGTACACCAATCATATTATTGGAAACTAAGAGAATGGAGGATGTAGACAACATCCTAGTATGGAATGTCATTTTTCTTCCCTGTAGGACTATCCTAGCCTAAGAAAAATCAATCATGGTTTGTAGAAATGTATGTGCTACACCTTGCATAGATAGTCCCCTTTTGGATTTATTTCGTTTAGTTGTAAAAAAGAAAAGAAAATGTTATTAGGATGTAAATAACAAGAAAATTGAAAAAATAGAAATATAATATTACCTTCGACTTGTAAGTCGTAGTGGGACTCCAGATACTTTTTGTCTTGGTTAGAGAGAAAATATTTTGTTGTGATAGGGTTCACATTCATATGTGGTAGCCCTATTAAGTGTTGGATGTCTTTTGGCGATGTTCCAAAAGAAAATTACCACAACAACGTAATGGTAAAATTATACTCTAAAGTGCCATAATTGGCTAAAAGAATATTCAACAAACCAACATCAATGTCATATTAAGGCATGTAAATAAGTGCTCAAAAACTACATTTGTATACCTAGTCACTTTGAACATCTCCTTGAGTTTCAACAGTTGTCGATTTATGGGCACATGAGGTTTTTGAATTGGATTTTTGGTTGTGGGGTTGTAGAAGTGGATGCCATTTTTTGTTTCGAAGGATTTTTTGGAGCTTGCATTTTGGTGTGGTATGGTAGCTATGAGCACTAAGGAACTTTGAAAAAGTGACAAAATAACATATATAGATATATTTATAAGTTGACGAGGACACGTGGTTGCACCTAAGTGCATAGGGTTCCTACAAGTATAAACTATGAGTGCGAGATAACCATCTGTGATTGCGGATGGATGGTTTTGTGTCTGAGATGACATATGCACAAGAAGACAAACAACTACGTGCACAAATAGTCGGTGCACATGTAAACATAAAAATATGTGTTTAAACAACTAGTGGGCATACCTATACATACGAGATGCTTGCATATACGAGATAGTTGCCTCATATACGAGACGAGCAGTGTCCTTGTAGATGGTTGTATATGTTTGTGCAAATATCTATTTGTGTGAGCAAATGGCTAGCCAAAATTGTAAAAATGTGTGTTTATGCATGGCCTTATAGTTGCAACACAAATCCCATTTTCTCTTGCCTTCCCTGGTTCAAGAATTATATTCACTGCGTCACTATAAGAATTTTACACTTGTTCCCCATGAATTCGAAACCCATTTTCACAAATTTTCCCAAAAAAATACAAGGAGGATTTTGGTAAGGGTTCTTTAAATTTTCCATGTTTCCATTTATTCCATGTGAGATTTGTGATTTTTAATTGTTAAGAAAGGAGAATTATTGAGTTCCAATTTTCATCCCCATAGGTAACATGACAAATTGGTTACAAATTCATACATTAAAACATAATTTAAGAACATGTTAAACCATGTGTCATTGAAAGTAGGAACTTACCATGATAAGGAAGAATATCTTTAATTATCTTGTTCTCATCTTCTAAACTCAATAGCTCACCATCTTTATTCCTACCATCACAACCATTCTTAGGGACATTAAATGCCCTACGTGAAAAATATATCTATTGGACTAGAACTATAAAACATACAATATCTTACACATAGTTTCAAACTTATAAATATAGAGCATCGAGTTTATGATTGTGTTAATCTATGTTTTAGATTGTTCTAGAGAGCATGAGGTTAGTCAACTTATTACATATAAAGACTTTGGGAGACCTTCTCAAGTGGTTAATTATATTCCACGCAAGTCTACTTGTTGCATATAAATATTTTGGGAGACCTCCTCAAGTGGTTGATTTTGTTCCACGTAGTACCTTCTCGCATAAGGAAACCATCACGAGGATAGACTTCAAACCAAAACGGGTTCCCATGAATAATATTTTTATTCAAAATAGGATACCTTAAAGCAAATCGCTATATATTAGAGGAAGGTCATTCCTTACATAATCAATAGTTATGTCCATGTAGCTCTATCCCTAATAAGAAATACCATAAATTATGTATTACATCTTCCAAAATTACTATATTTTTAGGAACTTGCTAAATACTATACGCATTCAAAATAAATGTGAGCTCAAGAAATCACATTTGCACAACCCTTAGCTAATCCACGTAGTTTAAAACTAAAATAAACCTAAATTTCAAATAAAAATATGTTTTAGCTTTTTGTACCCTATTTTTAGTGAACCCACTTTCTACCTTATTATACTTCCACATTACGATAGACATATTTAAGAAGAATTATTATCCTCTCTTCTAGAAAGCATTGACTTCAATCTTGTCCCTAATTATCGATTTTGGAGACACCCAAACTATCAAACCTATTATTATTTATGCAATTGATTCCAAAGAGAAACAATATAACAAACTGAATATCAATCAAGAATAAAACATCATTTTGTCAATTTACATTTCCTTCCCCAAACAAATGGCATCCTAAATGCTAGAATGTTTACATCCTATAAACATGATGATTGTGTGACCTTAAGTTTTAAAGCGATATTTATGACTTGGTCTTCAAATATGAATTTTATCATTACTTTTTAGCAACTTTTTTTGTTGGCACAATATTCACATATATGCACCTTTTATTTTAAGTCTACTTAGCTTTATTTAAGCTTTGTTGACTTAGTCTACTTTACACACCTCCTAGGCTTATATTAGGATAAGTGGCACTTATAGCTTGACCACTTGTCTCATATGTGCTTATTCATATAGAGGTTGTTGCATACATGTCTATCATATAGTCAAAAGCAAAGTTGGACTACAACTCTTGCTTTTGCTATATATAGACCACTTCTATTTGTAAATTATATGAAACTTGTTATAGTAGCTCTTTGATTAAGCTTGTTGAGAAGCTTGTTTGTATCAATTTCATTCGAGTGATTTAATGACATTAATATGTTTTTGTTATTACTTATTATTTGTAACAATTTGTAACATTTCTGAAGTGAGTCCAAATTGAGGAGATTCTTGGGTTTCACCTATATTTTCATGGTTTCAAAACAATACTCCTTCAATTCATAATTGTGGTGTTGAAGATTTTTCTGCTTCTTCTTTTTTTCTACATATGTACTTCTCCAGTTCTTTGTAATAATTTAGGTATATCAACTTCTTGGTATTAAAAAAAACCATTTGGGTTTTTATTCTTGCCAAAAAAACCTTTTTCAACCCTTTTAAATTTATTTTTAAATTTCAGGATAAAACTAGATTTTCCTAGTTATTTACGATATTCTTAATGGATTCTACATTAGAAATACACATTTTATAAAAAAGGGTTTTTTTTCGATTCACGAGGTTGTTTTTACGTGATTTTTTTAAGTTTCACTTTTGCAAGACAAGGCATAACAAGCATGATGTATAACAATTTTTTTAAATGATTTTTACAAGTTAGAGGATCCAATCATTAATTTTCACACAATCTTTCTAAAAATTCCAATTTTTGCAATGAGGACTTACAGTGCTCATGGAGCATCCATATGAAGTTTGTATTTGTTTGCGTAACCCTTCAAATGCACAGACCTACACTTTATCTTTAATAGAGATAAATTTTAGCATTGTTGTACAAAGTATGATAGATGGCATTATGGGAAGCCTTATTTTGTAAGGTATTTTATACCAAGAGGTATGGAGTTCAAATACCTTAGGCTACATACTTAGCCTTGAGAGTTTTTTAAGCTCTTGGTTGCCTATATGACCCTCCCAATTCTCTAAATTAGCCCCTTGCACCATAATTAGTCCCCAATTACTTATTGCAATCATTGTATGACCTACAACTATTATGTTTATCCCCATGTGCAAAAGAAATCACATAACATGCACCATTGAACATTGCTTTTTGAATAAAAGTTTTCTAGATGTTGTATTTTTTGCTTAGGAAGGCCTACAAAGGATTTTTTCCTTCAAATTTTGTATTTTTTCATTCTTTACACATTGGAGTGGTTATTTATAACTTTTGGTGGCCGAGAGTTTGAGAAAAATTAGTGTGTCTTAGTTTTTGTACTTTTAATTGTTGTATCTTTTTGATCCGTGGGTTGGATCAAAATGTCATTTTTAAGTACATGTTTTCATGTACTTTAAAATGATGGGTTTGGATTTGGTTCATAGTGTACCAAGCGTATAATTTCAACATAACCTTTCTCTTTATTAATCGTATTTGATTTATAAATGTATTATTTTATAAAGTACCACCTATTTTCGGTTGGGGGTTTCTTTTTGTGTATTAAAACAATTTATGGGTTGGGCATATTTTGTTCTTGGCATGCATGTCAACCTTTATATTAAGGAAAATTTGTAAGAAATGCATTATTATAAGCAGTTTGAGGGTGTTTATTGAGTGTGTTCATTTTTTGAAGTTATTCCAAGGTATTATTTACCTTACTATTGTAAATGGATTCCATCCATGACTTCCACACTCTCACATAGGTAAATAATAACTTTGCTTTTGAAAACACCATGCTCTTTTCAGAAGTATGTTCACTTCAAGAAGACATGGTTAGATTTGTTGAAGAGAATAGGAAGATAAAAAACAAACTCTCTATTACTCTCATTAATTTCTAGAAAATACACCCTCCTTTAGTCATTATTCTCGCAGAATATTTTTGCATGCTTACAACATCATATTAACACCATGGACATACCTCTCACTGAACATATTTTATTTTATGTCACTGATTCATATCCTATTGACACATCATCATCCTTTGTTTTTCCTAATCATGAGTTTCCCATTGAATCTAATACACCCATCTTTGCGCATGTTGTAACCCACACTTCAGATTCACCCACCATTGTGTTTTGCTCATTTGAGAAGTGCACAACTAGTTTTGGATTCCGCACTCTTCATTCCATGAGTCATTTTGGTGGAGGCATAGGTAAACATAGGGCATGACTTCTCCTATCCAACCTATTTATTGGATTACTTTCCATGGCATTGGATATAGAGCAAATGATTTTCATGGGCTCACTTCATGCACACTCACATGTTTTTGTTTGCTCCACTCTTTGTGAGGATATTAAGTGACACGTGAGTCCTTCTACACATTTTCTTAGGCATGATAGACCTAATACTACTTTAGTTAGACATGAGATCCATAACAATTTTAGAGATGATTCCTCACATGTAATGTTTGTGCACATGACACTAGATCATATGAAAGCATCTTCATCTACCATATGTATTCACCTAGGATGGATTTTATATCATCATAGTAACATTTTCAACATTCTTTGTGTGGGATCTACAGTGTGGATCCTCTACCATTAAGCCACGTTGGCCACACACTACTCATTCTACATAGTGGCACTCCCTTTATTTTGGAGCAACTCTCACATTGATTTGGCCTTTCTTTGAAAATTAGACAACTCCTTGTTTTGAGCTATTTTGTTGTATACAATGTCTTGCTTATCTTATTTGGTTTTTTGGGATGTATACTTACACTAAGTTATAAAGTTCCATAGGGGTTTTTTTTCATACCTAGTCTATGTTCATGCAGTGTGTCTTATTTTGAGACTCTTTTCTTAGTTGTTATGTATTCCCATCTCTATTAGTGTCATGTTATTTGTGAGAGGCCCTTTTTGTATTGTTTGACACCTTGATAGTCATATCGTCTCCTTTTAGTGAGTATTTTTTGGCATACCCAACTTATTTCATTGTTTGGTGTTCGAGTAAGATTTAGACCACTCAGGAAGCTATATTATTTTTTTCACTCCACCCATTCAATATTATGGGGGTGGGTGTAGTCATATTGCTTCTTCGGTGTTGTGTCCCTTACTTACCCTTGACACATCACATCATATACTTTAGGCAGTTGATGGCATTCTTGGTATACTCTTTTGTAATTTTATCACATAATTTTATAGATTGACAATATCCTTGGAGCTATTCTAATGCATACAATGTCATCTTGTCTTCTTCAGTGATCGAGTAGTGGATTTAGACCACTCATGCAAATTTGAGTTCTTCACCATTATTTTCACTTGCACTTCTTACATATTCTTCAATGATGGATTTCATCCCATCTAGTGCTTTTTAGTGATGATTTCCATCCCATCCATTGTATTCTTCATATTAATTACTTTGGTTTTTTTACATACCTTATTTTGTATCTCATTTTTCTAGGTTGTGCATACATACGTGGGTACCTTATTGGGCTTATTTGTTGGGACCCATTTCTTTTTTTACTTTTGAATTCCCTAAGTATAACTTAAGGGAGGGTGTTGGTGCAATATTTATATATATGCACCTTTTATTTTAAGTTTACTTAGTTTTATTTAAGATTTGTTGACTTAGTCTACTTTGCACACCTCCTAGGCTTAGATTAAGATAAGTGGCACTCATAGCTTGACCACTTGTCTCATGTGTGCCTATTCATATGGAGGTTTTTGCACACATGTATATCATGTAGTCAAAAACAAGGATGGACTATAACCCTTGTTTATGTTATATGTAGACCACTTATAGTTGTAAATTTTATGAAACTTGGTATAATAGCTTGTTTATATAAATTTCATTTGATCAATTTATTGGTAGTAATATGTTTATATTGTTACTTATTATTTGAACAGATTTTGACATTTCTAGAGTGAGTCCAAATTGAGGATATTCTTGGGTTTTGTTACACCCATTTTTTCACCTTTGTCTCTTATGATAGGTGATTTTTTTTTAATAAAGTGATTATGGCTACACCTATGAGAATATCAATGAGCCTATATTACCCTAAATTGAAGGTATGGTGCATTGTTTATATCTATGTAGAGGAGAGGTCATTTAGGGGCTATATATTGGCTATATGCATGCACAATACTATGCTTAACTCACCTATTATTTGTAAGTCCTTATATTTATCCTTATCTAGCAAAGGAATAAGAAGGGAAACATAACACTTGTAAATTCCCTAAGGAGATACACCCTACATTTATTTTATCATGATACCTTGTATCTCAAGTTGACCTTTAGGTAGCATAAATTACAAACATGTAGGGTATGATTTGTTTTTATGTTAATTTGTTGATAATGTTTAGAGTATAATTTTGTGGATCCGATTCATGAGAGACTATACATAGACTCTTAGGGAGTAGAGTAGTTCATATGTTCTAACCTAAATAAATAGATGATTTAGTTGGTAACACATGGAAGAGAGAAACTATAGAAAACATATAAAACACACATAAAATAATCATACTTGCCTCGACCATGAAACATGACAAAAAAGGACAAGTTCTCCTGCATCCCATTCATTTTGGGTGCAAGGATCATTAGATGTACATTGGATCCAACATGGAGATGCATTCTATGACACTGTACAATTTTAACTCCAAGCATAAAGAAAGGGGGAAAATAATGTGTTGTGTTTGTATAGACAATGAAGAAGAAAGGGAGGCATTAAATCTGTCCGAAATTATTTGGGTTTTTCCATATATGGTGGAAAAGTAAACTAATTTCAAAGAATTACGAAGAACAAAGTTAAAAATATAAATGCAAAAGACAAAATAAAAATATTACAAGGAGAAAACCATGCGTGAGTCCACCCCCTTCCTCCCCTATCTCCCTCGATGTGGTTGTCGTGAGACTGTTGCATTAATATTGTTGTAATATCCAAACATACAAAATGACACCTATCCTTAGCCAAAGGAATGATGCAAAGACAAAAAAACACGGATATATCATAGAATATTAAAGTATTTTTATTACACCGTAAGCATTCCATGCCCGATTTCCCACTAGTTTTTACATGTATTATTGGAAACGATGTTTAGGGGACACACATTATGTACCAAATACTCTTTCACAAATCCATGACAGATGTAAGGGAGTGCTTTATTTGTTGTTGCAACACTAGCCATTTTGAGGTTGCCACTATTTATATTTCCTTATATAGATAATGTATGCTTTCTTTTCCTCATACTCCAAAATACTATTTTCGGATTTTCTATTCGTCTTTTGTACATATATTAATTCTTGGTAGTCATAGGGTTTTTGGTCTTGAAAATATATGCTTTCTATGATAATAGGTTTTTTTTTTTTTTTTTAATCTTAGTCTAGGACCACAGGGGCCAATTAATCTCATCCCTCCATACCTATAAGAAAAAGTACTCTTGCGGAATTTATGTCACGGTAAATCCTTCTCAACAATTAGAGAAGTTGCACTAAATATAAATAATAATAAAAATCCTTATGGTTAGGATTCATAATAAATAATTCAGCATTACGAAGGAATAGAAGTTTCACAAATTCCATTTATTGTGAGTGGAATATTTTCGAGCCTACTTGTGATTATACTTTTGAAGCTGCAAGTATGGTTAGGCTATGAGAGTTTGAAAATATTTTGCTAGTGATTGGTTATAGATCTTAATTTATATTCTAGATCGACATTTGTATACACAACCAATATGTTGCCAGCTTCATATTCTAACTTTTCCCCACCCACACACACACACACATCTTTGTTGCTCCATGTCCTCATACTTTGTTAAAGGTTTTTGGTCCCATTGAGAATTGATAAAACGTTATAGTTTCCTTTTGGTGTTGGCCGCCACTTCGTTGGACTCCGCTCACATAACATTGTATTACATCATGTCTTCTTCCACATATCTCTATAAATTATATTTTTGATAAACATTTTCTTATTATGTTATATATTTCTACGTTTTTAGTTCGGTTCAACATTTTTCATATGGAGGAGAAAATAGGGACAAAATCTTTTGGGGGTAGATATGATGGAATAAGTATAGAGTAACATGTGTCCTCTTAATAAAAAATAGTATTGGGTTTCAGAATAACATTGCACTACGACTTTTGTTTGCACCATCAATGTCATTTACTTGTTCATCAATTCCAAGGCACCGATATCCTGGCTCTTACACAACTAGAAGAATTGGATTTTTTGAGAAAATATGGAGAAAGGCCTTTACTATTTTTGTATTGGATTTATTTAAGCTTCTTGATTGGTTTGCATTTGGAATTTTAGATAGCCAAAAAGTAGACATGAATGCAAACCGTAAAGAAAACAATGTGAATTAAATACATACATGTCTCACAACTATTAGTCATGATACTTGCATAACCCACACCCACCCCACATCTATTCCATGACTTAGATTGATGTTCCCACCTAGATAATAGTTCTTGTATGTGCTCCACTTCTTGTCTCGGTCTTCCTCGCATTATTCACATAAGTACAATTTGCTCTTAACAAAGCCAAAAACATTGGGAAAATACAATATGTACCAAGTTTGAAGCCCAACCACAATGTTTGGTTTTTGTAGCACTAGTTAGCTCAAGTAATTTCAATAAAGTAGTTGATGCACCAACAATCATTGATTAGTGAGTCGTTGCAATAGTTGGTCTAAGGTAGATTTTATCTATTAGATACAAACTTTAGATTGCAAGTCCATATCATTGCTTGCATTGTTTAGTGAAAATTTCTCTCTAATGCACATGTCACGCTAAGACACCTCCAATTGTCACCTCGAGTTCTCATTATAGGTGAGGAATAATTAAAAAAATGTTGGTGGGGAAAAGGGCCCAAGATATGATGCGATGTTTTAAAAATGCGGCACTCTTGCGAATGAAGTAATTGAAGTGAATCTCTTTGTCACTAACTATGATATGGAGTTTGATGCATTGCCTTTTGTTTTCACCGCTTATATAGTATATGACGGGGTTTTGACATTATCATTAATACAATATCAAAGAAGTGAATTTATCTATGTGTTTGTGAATATATGAAAAGATTAGTCTAATTTACTAGCATACTGAAAAATATGTGTTTTTAGTAGTCCACTCTTGATCTTAGGTGCTTAACAAAATGAGAGAAACAATACAACATTGAGACATAGAATATATTTTTAACACGATTCTAACCTTCTCCCTCTAGAGAACGATACCAAACTATATTGCTTGCGAGTGATCCTAATATACAATAATAAAAGAAAAATCATAAAAAACCCTCAACTAAAATAATACTTAGAAAAGTGTTTTATGAAAATTAGTTTGTGCCATTTTTTATAGCAGGTTGGCATGACTTCATATGAATAATTTAACTTGATTGAGCTAATATTTTGTACACCATTACACACCATAGGCCATGACATTTTTTTATAGTCAACATTTCCCCCACCCTCAATATTTTTCATGTTTCACTGCTTGACAATTTTCTTATTTTAGATTTTACAAGCATTACACATAGACTCTTAAGATTAAAGAAACAAAATCATCCATTACAAAAACCAACTAAAATAGTTCATAAACAAAAAAAGATTTAAAAAATTGTTCAAAAGTTTTTTTAAATGTAAATTAAACTTATAGAATCAAAGAGTGATAAAGCTAGTCTGGTTTTGTATTTAAACATAAATAGCCATAGTGAGGTGAGAAGAAAGGTTTGACAATGAGACCAAAACTATCGTTGCATCTATACTTCAAATGAAAAATAATATAAAAGTTGAAGATTCATATTTGTTTTTGTAAATTTAATAAAATCTAGAGAAGAACTTGTTTTTCACAAATGGTAGACAAAAAAACTCGCGTGTTGTGGTGTGGGGGATTAAACTTTTAGTACAAATTCCAAGAAAATTTGACAAATATAATTTAATTATATGAAATTTGGTCAAAAGTATACTCGTGAAAAAATAGTAACAACGAGGGTACCATTCAAGGATCAAATTTGAAGGGCTGATCTGAATTTTATTGTGAAGGGTGAACTAGTCTTTCGATGATTAAAAGTAATACGAATATTTTACACTTCATATGATAAGAATAAATCAAGTATCCACGCCATCAAAATGCTAAATTGTTTGAAAATAGAAAAGGAAAAAATCACCAATCGAAACAAAATGACCCCTCAATGAATGGTGTAAAATTAAGATGCATTTAAACTGGTAAAATAATCAAATTATGATGTAATGAAAGCCTAAATTTGTAATATTATAATTTCCTAAAAATCATCATAACTAAAATAAGCATTAAATAAATTAAATAAATAAATACATAAACAAACAATTGAAATTAGACGAGAAGACACAATTCAATAAACACATAAAAACCATCAAATTGCGTGTGGGACAACAGGGATCTCTTATCAAAATCATTATGAAAAACTTGTAAATAATAAAATAAATAACTTCTACTTGGATTTTAATGCTAAAATTAAAACCCATGTATATTTTAACTAGTAAAATGTATTAAATTAGATTTGTTCCAACTAAATTAAAGAAAATGTGCATCCATACATTGAAACACCCGCACTAACTATGTCACCACCATATATACATCAAGATATTCTTGGTTAGATTTCAGAGCCAAGAGCTTCACCTCATGCACAATATGCATTCATATCTACTACACACAAATGATGTATTATCAAATTAGACTACTCCATTAAACACACACCCTTCATAATCCTCCCTAAATTTGTTCACAACCCTTTTCCTCAACTCCTTAGGCATATAGTTGAGCCACATTGTCTTGAGCACAATTGGGCCACCTATTTATCTATGGATGGGGGGAGAGGGGAGTAGTCTAGAGAGTCACTGAATATGGGGTGGGGCACTCGTCTTGATGTTAGGTCATGACCTTATGGATAGAGTCGTACCTGAGCGATTCTAGGTAGAATTCAACATATTAAATAATATGCCCCTAACTAAAATGTAAAATTATTGTTGGCCTCCACATCACTGCACATGAATAACAGGTTAGAGAGAAGATACCAATGATGACTTGGAGGGTGTTTTCAATGGAAAAATAAGTTTATCTCTTCCTATTTTCCCCCTCTGCAATGAGCTCCTCTCCTCTACCCTAAATTCTGCCATCTCGGATAGGTCCAATCAACCTTTACATTAGGGAGCATCTCAACATTTAGCTCAATTATTCTTTGCAAGGGTCATAATGGGTGAGCTCCTCAAGTGACTCGACCTTTGTTTTTCTGAAAGCAAGCCCCAACTACCTTTTCCTTGAGCTCCTTCTCCATTGCATACAAATTAAGCTAATACAATCATCTCGGCCCCACGGCTTGTCGAAACACCGATCTTGTATTGAGTTGGACTATCCGGATCAAGACCATTGTGAGCCCATCCCACCCTTTGGCACCAACACGACTCCCATAGAGCCTACTCAACACCCTACATTCATGAGTCATGAATTGAAGTCACCCTTTGAGATCAATTCAACACTTTTCTCCAAGCTCTTCCCGACCTCAGATATCCATCTCAGTCCATATCCGAGCTTGTGGCCACTCTACATACTTGATCTGTTCCAAATCATGTTGTGCAGTCTCCCAAGTGGGCAAATATTTGTGTGCAAGTCAATCTTAGCTCTGTTTTTGCCTCTTAAGGAGGCTCCTGCAACAAAGAAGCAAAAAAATACAAGGTGGTAGATAAATCATCTGAATGAATCCCAAGAAAAGGCTAGAACCCTAAATAGTAATATTAAATATTTGATTTTTAGGTATTTGTGCTCAAGTATTCGTTGAGTGGCATCGCCAACTTGCTAGAAACTTGTGATTTGACCTTAATAGTATTATAGAAGTAGTATATTTATTATATTAAAACTTTTGATAATTGCTTAATACGTCTTGTCTAATGTATTTGTGAGTCATGTGGAAAGCTTAGAAAGATGGCACTGATCATTGTTTGTAGAATTCATCAAAAATATTTTTAAGAATTAAAAATTTCACACAAATTGTTGAGAAGTGTTTTCACCATAGCCCTTCTTTTGATAGTTTTAAAAGTAACTTGCACTTCTCTATTGTCAAATGATTTTTACATTTTGATTTTTTTGACATGCAAAATTTTACCCACCCTTTTCTAACGAGGTTTGAGGCCTTGGGAAGGGCTCAATTTTGAACCATGGTACCATTGATTATAAATTAAAGCGGACCAAATTTTTGTGGAGCCCTAACTCTAGAAAGACAAGAGGTGATGTGATGAGTTTGGAATGACAAGACATTATCATGTGTAGGCCTACCCGTTTGCTTCATTTAATTTGTTTTCCAAGTTGTATAGTATCATATGCTCAAATTTATGTCATAAATACATTTAATTTATTTGTCGGACACGATATCATATTTTTGAAGTTATTGAAGTGGAAATAAAAGTCATTGTTTTTAACCAATGATAATTTAAATAAATTTTAATACTACTTATTTTAAAATTAAACACTTTAACATTTACAAAAATTAAATATTTATATTTAAAAATTAATTCAATTATATGATTGGTTAATTATAAAAATTATTAATGTTGGTCAAACAAAATTGAAACCAAAACTATTTTCGTCTTCAATTTATTTCTAAAATAAGCTACCTAAATTTAAATCCTTCATACATAAACGAAAAAAGAGGCGGCGTTGGAGGATGTAAAGTTAGCATCGGATAAAATTGGAGAAAAAAGAAGAGGGCAGTTTTATTGTGCTGCAATGGCCCGCGGCGAAGAAGAAGAAGACGGGAAACATAAGAGATCGAGATCTGTTTCAAGAATGAAACATAGCAGAGGGCAGCACACCAGTCCCAGTTCTTCCGCCAGCGAATGCCAAGAGGATAAGATGAAGAAGAAAAAAAAAAGAACCAGAAGGGGTCTAGTTCCAAGAGCAAGGTTACGGAAGAAGAAATTATGGAGTATCTCGCCAAGAAGGCCCAGAAGAAGGTATTGCAATATGTTATTTTACAACCTAGTATTTAGCAGTAAATTTCAACATGCATGTTGCTTGATTTACAACCTAGTATTTAGCAGTAAATTTGAACATGCATGTTGCTTGACTAAATATTTACTGTGGAAGTGATACTGGCAAGAAATAAATTACAAAGATTCTTCCGATACAATTTAGCACCAGAGCAGAGTAGTATTAGCATCAGAGCAGAGTAGTCAACATATACAACATTGGCAGTTTCCAATAAATTCCCTCTAATGTAGAAAGAAACCACCTTACAAGATACTGTTTTGCCAGCGTGCTGACAATTTTTTTTTCGGTTGTCACTACGTTTAACCACATTGCTTTGGTTCTTTTAGCCTGCAGTTGCTCTGTTGTACAAAATTCTCTTTTGCCAGTATTCTTACACACATCAACACCATCCAAGGTTCATGCAAAATCTCAAGCTAGAAGTTTTTATAAATAGAGTTTGCATTTAGAAGAAATGTCAAATATGGAGTGTGACAAAAATGAAGATGAAAAGTAGGTCATGTACGTTAGTCTCCAGGTAGGAGGGATGAAGAGATTGCTGAATATGGAATGCTGTTAACGTGAACTTGTAGCATTTGGCAGAATTCAACCTCTGCATAGAAGTTATGGCTCTAGATCTGCTGGAGGTGGCAAGCAAGCAGATGTAGTTGCTTTTAAGAGGATAAAAGCAGTTACTTAAGACATCTTCCTAAGTAACTGGCAAGCGCTGCAGATGGTTACCGAGGTGGCATGCCCTAGTCGTTTTGACAGTAAAGATCTTGCGCTTGAATGGGGAGGCGTAGGTTTGAATCTTGAGGGGAGTAGGGTATGTGTACTCCGTAGTACAAGAAGAGTCAAGTGCATGAGACAGGCTCATATACGGAAATGTTACCTACTAATTACTGTGGACAATGAATCGGAACCTTGAAAAGGAGCTTTTCTTTCCTTTTCATAACATATTGGAAATGATCCCTTTGTCATGTTTTAAATTATAAGTCTTAAGCTTGATTATCGGCCATATATTTAGTGGATTTTAGAACAACTACAAAATGAATTGAGTATCAAGATCCGTTTCAGGTTCTTCTAAGTTCTAGACATATGGCATTGAAATAGTTAGAGGAGTGATAAGCACCCAAGCAGTTGTTATAAGGTTGATCCAACAAAGGGCTATTGCATTCACGAGGTTTAGTTGGGGCTTTTATCAAACATCAAAGGCTCATCTAATTGTATTAGCAGTAAGACTAGGCACAAATTTACCAAATATCATTACCTTAATTAATCAGGAAGATGATATCACTTGGAGCTTATTATGTTATAAATAATATGTACATTCAGAATAATGTACTTAACTGTCAAGAGTTGAAACTGTATTTTGTACCTTATTGTGCTATGCGGAATTCAGATCATTTTTTCCTAGTGTTTGAACAACAATATTGGACAGGGAATTTACAGTAAGATGCTTTGAAAACTAGGAAGGACCATCAATCCTCAATTGAAGGTCCAAAGCCAAACCCCTTTGCATGATCATGCGTGGTCTATTAGAATAGGATTGTATCCAGTACAATGGTTTGGTTTCTAAGAATTGGAGGAATATTCTCCAAATGCTTGGAAAATAACTAAGTAACGATGAATTAGGCTTTGATAAAAGAGATACCGAGTTCTTTTTCATTCACATGGCATCCTTGAATTTAATCACGGAACATGTGTTAAGTCTCTACTGTTGGTCTGCTAGATACTGCGGTGATTACGCATTGTCTGCATTTTCTGCACTGTAGCCTGTCGCATAATAGCCTTTTTGCACTATCTCTACATGGCACGTTGAATTAAATTATGGAACATGATTCAAGTCTCAACCTTTGGTCTGTTGGGTAATTCGGTGATTATGCATTTTCAACATTCACATTGTAGCCTTGTCTGCATTATTCTACATGAATTATGGAATGTGTGTCAAGTCTCAACTGTTGATCTGCTCGGTACTGTTGTAATTATGCATTGTCTGCATTTTCTCCAAAATTGCATTTTAGCCTTGCCTGCATTAGTTGGTGTCTAGGATGATTCATTGTGCACTTTCATGGTACTTGGTGTCCCCGAGATTTCACCCTGAAATCTAGGACTACCCCTTTTAAATTTTTCGTTCTTTTTAAGTAACGGGTCATGTTTTGTGTTTTGTTTTGCTTGCGGTTGCTTGCATTGCTCTAAGGTATCCCCAAAGAGTCATAAGAGCCACATTCGCCAAATACCCACATGCTTTGAAGCTCACTCAATTCCTTCACCAGGCTTTGTCTGAAAGCGTTTTATTTATTTTTATATTAAATAAATAAAGTTATTTTAAAAATAGATTGAGCTAAAATTGGAGGATTTGGGTTATATAAAGCACTTCACCCCATCATTATTACCATAGAACATTCACCCTAGGGGGAAATTTTTTTGATTAGCTAATTGGAGAAATTTTTCGAGCAATTGCCTGCAACTTCTTTCGGGTTTTGTTTTTATTTCTTTTTGTCTGTGTTTTGGTTTTTCTCCATTTTTCGTCCGACAATCCCCGTAGCCTATTCATTCTTCATGCCAGACCTTTTCCCGAGCCTAGGGTTTTGAAAAGCTATCCAGTGTTTTTAATTGCTAACTAATTTGTCTATAGGTGACTAGAGCTCAAGATTCCTTCAGGAGATTGCAAGAGGTTGCTTGGTCCAAAAAGGTGCAATAATGGATTTTGTGAAAATAAGGAAAATATTGCCACCAATGCGTAGAGCTCAAGAAAATATGCACTTTTGGAAAAAACAACACCTAAAACGGAGCTACGGAGTGAAAGTTATGGCACTTGCAAGTTTTTGTTGCTACATCTTCCTGGACCCTTTCCAAAAATGGAAAATTTTATTTTGTACTTGTGTTTTCTTCACCGAAAATCCAAAAATGGAAAGAAATATAGTCTAGAGCCAAAACGTGGTTTTTCAAATTGCCCTCATCATCAAACTTCCACGCAATTATCCAAAGATGAAGTTTTTATGCAAGTCGTGGTTTTTCATGCCTTTGTCTTCTTGTTTCAAGCAACCTTCACTCTAGAAATCCACGCCATATTTTAAAGGGGCAATTCCACTTAACCAAATCGTGGTTTCTAGCAGCAGAGTCTTCTATTTTTCATGCACAAGTTGGAAGGAGAAAATCACTTAAGTGAATTGTGTGGATGTCTAGTGTCTTGTCTTCCTTTTGCAAAGCATCCTCTCCCTTCTAAATCCACACAATCCTCCTCCCTTGGAATCCACACAATTGTTTTAAATAAAAAGTAAATCACTTAAGTGAATTGTGTGGATGTTCGGTGTCTTGTCTTCCTTTTGCAAAGCATCCTCCTCCCTTGGAATCCACACAATTGTTTTAAATAAAAAGCAAATCACTTAAGTGAATTATGTGGTTCCTGACAACCCAGTCTTCTACCAAGTCGTGGATTTCCAACAAAGAGTCTCCTTGGATTTTAAACGCAATTTTTGAAAGGTTAGAAGCAACACGTTTGGAAGCAAGTCGTGGTTCTTAGGGGGCTTGTCTGCTAAGTTAAAAGCTGCCCTCTCTTTGCAAAATCCATGCCAAAATTGGATCACCACTCAAGCTAACTTTTCCATATTCCACGCATCCCATGAAAATGCATGCAAAGTCTCCCAGTTATTCCCTCTAAAAGCCCATGCATGTTATTTCCAATCTCCCAGTTGAGCTCACATCAAGCCTACTTCTATTTGCTTTCACCCGGAGTGATTTTTAGAATTCAGAATTGCTCATATGCAATTAAAAATAAAAAGGTGGTGAGTTTTGTCTGAATTGTTTACGGCAAACATTTCACTGGTGCACATACTTGAGAAGAACTGCAAAAACTTCAAGGATAAGAGGAGAAGACAAGTCAGAGGCAACACCCGCAAGCAAATCACAGTCAATTGCTTCCAGATCCAGTTTGGTGAGAATCAAAGGGAGGATTCAACAACATATGGGAGAAGAAAAAGCATCTCAGATTCAAGGCAGAGATATCATTCAGATCATTCATGAGGCAGAAGTGCAATACAAGTTGGATCAACATGCAGAGTATGGAAGAAGAACAAAACGGAGAGTGTTGCAGCTGGAATAACTTCTTTTCTTTCTTCTTCTTTCTCTTATTTTCTCCGACAAAGCAATTGAGTAATCAATTAAATTGTAAAACTTAGGTAATTGGTTTGAAAGTCATTACTTCAAGTTACTAGAAAAAGTCAATTACTTGGGAATAGGTGGCAGACATGCAGGGTATTGATTTAGTCTTCAGATGCATGTCATGCAAAGAGGAACTCTAGGAGATAGATTGCCAATTGTTTCCTTTAGAGCTTCCACATGCGGGAGTTCATTGAAAGTTACCTATTTGTATTTGCCCTCTATGCACTATAAATAGAGGAAGAGCCTACGGGTTAAAGGATCACAACTTGTTTTATCAAAACTTGCTTTAGCAAGAGCTTTTGTAATTAGAGCATTCTTGAGTTTTCAGACTTTGTCTGGAACCCTTGGTGTGATTGTTGCGAAGGCTTGGGATTGAATAAAAGGTGGATTTTCCGGAGAACTTTGTGTCTATGGTGCTTTGCTGATCACTTCTATTTAAGGTTTTAGATAAACTTTGTGTTATCTCAGATCTAGGTTAGAAGCTATTCTTTTTCCTTACTGCTGAATGTTGTGAGTTTTATCTGTTTATTTAATTTGTGTGGATGAGACCAACTCTGATAACTATTGGTTGATTCAGCACATCTTCCTTTCTTCTTTCCTACTTCTGTTTTTCCCTTTACGCAAATAATCCTCAACACAACTGCTTACTTGCTGCAAAATTGCCCAGCTATGGTTCACGAGCTGTGGGAATTAAAGTAAAACCCCTGGAAATAGTTATTAGGATTCACCCTTACCAAATTGATAAACATCTTACACGGGAGCCTCACCGTTAAATGAGGGAGATTTATCTCATGATTGCCTAGGTTTTAAGCTATGCATAAAATCTAGCCAACATACTACTTCTCACATTGGCCCTTTGGATACTTCTACATGGTTGGGTAAGGCAAGTATTGCACTTTGTCTTGGTTGGGGTCATCTTGTATGTTTATATTTCCTCTCAACAATTGGACTTAAATGGTGGAACAAAGTTAATAGGATTTATCATGTTTTGAAGCGGTGAACGAATGTAATATAGTTCTCTGTTGATTTTTGGACAAATGCATTGCTACACCTTATGACAATCGTCGTAATTTTAGATACAGCAGTATTATTGCCTAGTTTTAGGTTTACCTTCATTTTTAGACAATGGAAATGAATTTAGGGCATCTAATTTTTTTGGGATAAAATTCAAGTATTTATAACATATAAGAGGTCGACGTTTACAAAATTACAGATCCCTGCTAGAAGACAAAGTCGGGGTGCAAGAGGGCTTTTGAGAATAGATCCACTGTTACTGTAAAGAAAACCAAAAGTCCTAATCTACCAACCAGCAATAATTGTACCGTTATTCCTTCTACAGATATACATATATGATTACAATTAAAGGTGCTTTTTAGTTTTTTTTTTTTTGACAAGTTGAGGCCATCAAGACCAACAACCAGAAGGTGCTGAAGCAGAGTTGTATCTTTTGCACCCTTCCCTTCCTTGGGCCATCCAAATAACAAAAATGAGGCTTTAATTATTTCACTGCCAGCTGCATAGTTAGATTTAGACGTACAGAGAAGGGGTATCCTCAAACTTAAATGTTTGGCTTGGCCGAGCTCCTAGGTCAGTTTTTCATGCCTAGGAAGTAGGAACAGAATGCTCTTCTCCATGCGTGCTAGCAGTGCCTGAATTCTCAGTGGCAGTTTCCTGTTGTTTGGGAGGGGGTTGAAAGACCTCATTGCTGCTATATTTCAGCATACCTTTTCTTTGCAGGATCCTTCAAATGCAACTCTTTGATTGTGGCAATACACATTTGTTGATATTCATTGCATGCGATCAAAAACTCATCCAGATGAAAGATACAATTTCAAGTTAGGGATTTCACAATCCAGTCTCAGTCATCTTGCATGCAAGGCTTTGAAAGCTTTCCTCCATTGCTTGTAAGTTGTAATGGATTTATGAGATTCAGATTTCCAAAAGCTGGGTCAGGTTTGCTATGAGATCTGAAATTCCCTCCTTGGTATCCTGAGGGATTACTAGCTGTTTTGTTGTTTAAATGGCAGTCCTAAAGGCTATTGGACTGGTATAGCTTATGGAGTTAGACTGTCATGGGTGAATTGTGAAGTAGACGAGTTTCTTGAAGAGTATGAATTGGGATGGTGTATAGTGAGCCTATTGGCTGGCTGCACTGACTAACTAAAAATATTAGTAGTCAAATTGCAAAAATCAGCCAGTGACTGAACTTGGATGACAGAGGGGGAGATTAGACCCTGTTGATGCGCTAGCACCAGTGTAATCAGCAGCAGTGCTTGTTATCACATATGGAGAAATGTGTACCTGAGGATGAACCTGGGGGAGAACTTGACGGTGCTGCATTTGGCATACCTGTGGCATGGGAGGGGTAGGCTTCCTCACCATCTATCTTAATTGTTGCCTGCTCCTGACTACTCATATAAGTACTCCAGGTCAGCCTTGCCTGTGGATTAGAACTTAAGTCACATGGTTTGAGTTGGAGTTCATGTTTGACGAGGATAAATTTCAGTTCAAATTTGCCAACAGGTTAAGTCGGAAAAAAGTCTTTAAGCTCTAACAAAAGCTTTTTAATCGTTTTAGTAATCTTAAAAATATGCATAAATATGTTAGAGGAAGAGTAGAGAGAACACTCCGTTCTCTATTTTCACCCGTATATGTATATATATGCATTTATAAATTTGTGCAAAAGCATGTCAAAAACTTCCCATGTAAAAATAATGAATAAAATTTGAGTTCATGTTTGACGAGGATAAAGTTCAGTAAAGTCCAAACATTTTCCATAAAATTTGGCGTACCTTGTGACATAGACTTGAACTGTATGGCTGCATTATTACTCTATGCCTTTTCTGGTAATAAACTTTTAGAGATTTAGTAGCAAAGACTGAACATTGACATTTATAGAACTAAGGAATGCTATTTATTGCAAGTGATTTTTTTACTTGGGGCTCCTCCTAGAAGCAGTTTATTCATATCAGAGGGAAAACACTGAATGCTAATCAGTGGTGTATATCTATTGACTAGACCACAAGATTTCCAATGTTGAGTGAGATAACCGTTGTTAGATCTGCAGGATTTAAAACTCTTTATGGCGACTTCTGTCAATATTAATTTCATCTGTTCAATGGGTGGGTGGATGTCTGATGTGGAGGGGTTTAGGCATGTGTGGAGGCATATCATCCCTTTGGTGCTCAACAATCTCTCTGCTGTCACCGGCAAGCATTAAAGACTCTTCACCGGTTTCATCTGGATTATCCCAAGTTTCTTCTCTGTTCCGACTGTCATTATCTCAATTGTCAAAGCCTTCTATTAATGCTATGTGCTGTGGATCAGATTTATGCTTTGATCGAGTAATGTTGAGTATTGGAGTGGTATTTGCCTGATTTTATCATGAATTGTGAAGAATGACGACCATGCTCCATTATATGGTGTTTATGGGTGTGTGAGAGCGATGATGAATTCTGGTGTTCATGGCAATGTCTGGAGGTGTCTGCGTTATGTATTGAGTGCTTGATTGCCACCTGTTCATAGTGAATTTTTGTTGACCATTGTGTTTTTGATTGCAGTGGTCGTTTGAATATTTGGATTTTATTAACTGCTATACCCTTCTATGTAAGACATGACCATTGGGAGGGGTTTGGCTTGGCATACTTTTGAAAGGGATATCTAATGAAATTGTAGTATGGCATTTGATCCTTGCTGACATGTGGTCATGATGAAACCCTCAGGCTTTTCGTCCTTGTGCAATCTCTATATCAATTATCCACGTGAAGTTTGAGTGCCTTGCAAGCTTTGAATAGGCAGGATATTTGCTTTTATACTTTGGAAGACTTTTGGGGATTTGGTTACTTATGAAAGGTGGAAATAGGTAGTCAGGGTTAGGTGTTTAAAGGATAATATTGTGGTCCATTGGGATACACGTGATGAGAGAATGATAATAGGGTCTTAAAATGTCTACAATAATATTTATTTCAGTGGCCTTGGGAGGGATAAAAGGGGATTAAAAAGTGACTTAGGAAAAGATCATAGAGTGGTCTGGCAGGTGGGAGGGGACTGAGAGGGTGGTTAGGTTGGGATCATGGTTAATGACATGTTCATTAAAGAGCACCAATCTTTCTTTCAATGTTGTTGACTTATGATATACTTTCAAGCCCTAGTTGGCTAGTCCATTGTTGTGGTTGATCATTATGATTGCGGTCTTGGCTAAGAATCAAGATGCTTCTTTGAGGCAACTGTGGTTGAAAATGGGTTTGGTACCCTGGTTTCCCCTTGGTGAGTGGTCAAAACTATGGTCATTTGTCGTGATTGCCATGTTTGCTAGATAGTTGGCTACTTCGATCTTATCCCACCTTTTACCCGGAATTAGAGTTTCTGATGACATACTGTATGGAAGCTTGCATATCCAAGTGGCACTAGTGATGCAAGCCATTTTCTTGACCCGTGGATTCCATGTTTTTCCCATCTTTTTAATTTGTTTTATTAATATTTGGGAGTCACTTTCCACCCAAGGCAAGAGATTTTAATTTCCTCATCTAGTTGGATCCCTCCGCTTAGAGATAAGAGCTCAACATGGTTGTTTGGATGCCTAATTTTTGATAGTAGCTTATTATTGCCGCTCTCTTATTGTTTCTGATGATGCCCCGATTCCGGCTGATCCTAGATTTCCTTTTCCACCCCATCAAAATTTAGCTTGTAATAACCAAACTCCAGCAATACTGCCAAGCCCATGGTTTTTCTCAGCTTTTTAATTTGTTTTATTAATATTTGGGAGTCACTTCCCACCCAAGGCAAGAGATTTTTATTTCCTCATCTAGTTGGATTCCCTTGCTTATAGATAAGAGCTCAACATGGTTGTTTGGATGCCTAATTTTGGATAGTAACTGATTATTGCCTCTCTCTTATCGCTTTCCAATGATGCCCCAATTCTGGCTGATCCTAGATCTTTTTTTCCACCCCATCAAAATTTAGCTTGTAATTACCAAATTCCAGCTATACTGCCAAGCACATTCTAATGGCCTGTGGTAACACACACTCATGTTTTATGGTTTGCGTTAACACACAACCCCCACGGTCTGCTGTACTTCCAAGATCATCATTCCATCGTCACAAGATATCACACAGATGATTCCAATGGCGCCACATCAAATGTTGGTGCCACCCAATCATGCACAAAACTTTACAGTGTTCATAAATGGCTTGTCAGGGTTCCAAGGACCTGCAGACCAAACCACCCGAGTGTCGACAATGCTATTGCCTTTGTACAAGCCATTTTAATTGTCGGGGGCTTATTTAATTGCTTCAATTCTGTTCAATTGAGACCTCCCTGAGATTTTGGAAGTATTGTTGAGTTTCTATCATTTTTGCCTCGACTTGTCAGGGGACAAGCCAGAGTGGGAGCATGTATATTGGGATAGCTTATAAAACAACCCGTCTGAGATAAATACTTCCTGCCAAAGACAGTCATCCATTTGCTTAATCTGTTAGCTTGGCCTGCGTTTTGCTTATTGTTGTTTCCCACAAACTAGGGGAGTAGGTCCAACGAAACAGAAACAAGATAGATCATTGGAACCTCTCATTTGAGCTCTAAGACTTTAAAGTATTTTTCGTTCTCACAGTGCTGGGATATTGGAAAATATGATACTTGTTTTAGAATCCATGTTGATTCTCTCTGGCCCGAGGCCAGCTAATTATTTTCCAGCAGTTTTTATTTGTTTTGGATATCCCATAGAATTAAGGTGGAGATAATTGGTGTATAGTTTACAAACTGAAATCTGGAGTATCTTTATCCACTTTTGGTGTCAAGTAGTTCGAGTATTTTCCAGTTGGATTTTGCATCTGCTATCATTTTGCTGAAAGCTTCGCCCGGTATAAGAAATAAATAGGGGCTGAGAGGGTCTCCCTATCGGAGATTCCGAGAGGAAGCAAATAGTTGTCCCATCGCCTGATTTAGTGTGATTACAAATGGAGTTGTCCCATAGATTTTGATTCAGTCAACTACATGGTTGTTAAATCTGAGAGGATGCATAGTATGGATTGTATGGTAGCTAAGATGGTCAATATAACTATCTTATTTCTCTTCTCAATAATATAGATTAAGATTTAAGTATAAGACCAATCTAGGGCCAAGACAAGCCAAATATGGAATACCAAGTGGTGTACTAGTCATGGATCTAGAAAGCGATAATCCACACTCTATCAAAGGTGTAGGGTTTCAAAGCATAAGTCTAGGATAGTGGATGGTTCTTACAAGGATCCTAAAAGTTGTAAGAATAAGGATAGTAAGCAAGTGGTGGTAATTATGCAAGGGCTGATAAGAGAATAATGCAATAGACAAAGACAAAGATATGCTACTCTATCCTTGTCTAATACATAATCACACCAACATAAAGGACAAAGAAGGGTTAGGGATGCTTTCCTCTCGTGAAAACATAGCTGGCTCATTAACCTCCTAGGGTTAGTAGCACTTGGTGAGAGTTGTTGTGGGTGGATCAAAAAAGGGATAGGTAGAACACCTAACTAGACCAAAGTTGTAGATTCTAAAGACTCGGAAACCTTACAAGTGCAATTCTTATTCTTGTTGCTCCTAGTAACCCATTGTTCCAAAGTAGACCTCCAAGTATAAGCTCCATTAAATCCTAAAGCTCTTAATCTTTTAAGGGAAAATTTACGAGCAAAACAAAGAACATTATACGATGATTTTCTTAGAGAAATGACAACAATGACACCCTTTAATAGGAGAATATAACCTGAAGTCACTTTCTCTCTTAGCCGACGATATTGACTATGGTCAACACCATTGGTTAAAAAAGGTTCTACTAGGTCAATGCTTTGTTGAACATAAATAATCCGTCATAAAGGTAAGGAGAGGAGAGAGAATTAAGGTAGAGAAAACACTTGGAGGTATGGAGATGATTTGATAGGTATTCAAATGTGCTATAGGCGGATGTGAAGGTGATAATACTGAGGATATCTTGTGGTCATGAGAAGTTAGTAAGAAGGTAATAAGGAGGTCGTTAGCAAGGTAGTAGGAAGGCATGCTAGGGCAAGTTAGGGCGATGCCACACACAATGACTCTCACTAGATACTACCATTCAACACAACCCCGCTCCCGGTGATGCCCCTTAAGACACACAATCAAAGAGATTAATACACCAACAACCTATAAAGAGAAATCATTAGTAAGAGTGAAAAATAAGGTGTATACATATGCCCCAACCGAAGATCATTGCGTGTCACAATACGAGATGGTTTTAGGGAAAGAAACATGGTATCCCAAATATAAAGAAATGACTGTAAATGAAGTAATATTACGTGATAAAAAAGTTGAACAAAACCAAATGGAATATAGTTACCTTGACTTACCTTTTCGCGATAGTGAAGGTGTGCTATCTCTTGTCCCGATTGCGAAGGGCACAAATCTATTGAGGAACCCTAACGATACAAGACAAAGGAGAGGATAATAATGCAAGTGTATGTATTTGATTCTATAAATATGTATATAGAAATTATGGGAAAAGAGCTCATAGGACGGTGTTAGGATAGTCTATGGGAGGTAATAAGTGGGTGCTAGGGAGAGGTCTATAAAGATGGCTAGGTCAAGGTTGGAGAAGTGCATGGAATGTCAAAAAGGTGCTAGTTGGGAAATTAATCAACTAATCTAGTATACTTGTACGTAAAGAGTCACCAAAAAGTGACACTCATAATCCCTAACATAACTAAGAGAAATTCGAGAAAGAAGATAACAATGATTGAGAGAGAGCATCTTGAAAGCCCAAAGATGCAGAAGATACTCAAGTAGGGATGGTATAAGGGAATGTCCTTAAACCCTAATGCCTGTCACAATGCTAACATGTCTAAAAAGAGATGGAGAAAATGATGCAAAGAAGATTTGAAAAGCTTAAAATCTAGCTTGTTCGAAAAAGGGTATAATGTAAAGGGAGGGAAAATGGGCTCCACCAAGGCGAAAACAAGTTCTTTACCGGAATCAAGACACTCTAATTAGATTGGCAAGACTAGGAGTTTTTGACATCAAGGAGTGAAGGAACCCAAATATGTAGGTTTTACTTTAGGTAAATTGGTCAAGTATAAAGATATCCCATGTCAATCTAGGAGATGCAAGAGAAGTATAGGTTCCTACCTTCCCACAACGTGTTCCCACCCCGCATGACCTCACTCAAGGAGCCTTAGGCCTACTACGAAGGTTAGGTACTTGCGTGAAAGGCAAAGGCACTAATGATAGATATGTAGCCTCTTACCTAGTTAGAAAAAATTGCCGCATCCCAAAGAATGTCATGCTCGTGACAAGGACAACTGTGGAGTTTGAGCTTTCAACTAAGATAGGGCGTGCCAGTGATATCATGTCTTTTTTGTTTGTGATCGACTTATGATTGTATAATTGCCCTTTTCTTGATTTTTTTGGTAATATGACTTGTAACTTTTGTGGTTTTTTTTTCTCCTCCTCCATATGGATTCGGAAGGCTGATCAAATGGTACGAAAGATGCTTCTAGATACTATAGAGGAGAACTTGCAAACCATGACACTTAGATACTCCTAGACTTGCATCTTAGAAAAGAATGCTATCTTGAAATTGACCTTGGTGTGCCGTGCATAGGTAGTGTGATATAAAAGGTGGATAATGAGCTATGACCGGATTGCCTAATCATCTGGACAAAGCAAAGTTGATACAATGATAGGAAAATTTGACACTTTTGTCACAAGAGGGTAAAATGTGGATGAAAGATAAGTAGATAGACAACAATAGTTGAGCTACAAGAAGCGCAATTGACTCTGGAAGACAAAATGATACTTTTGACCATTGTTATTCCTTTCTAAGAAAATGCCTAGCTATGGTTGGGAGCCTAAGGTAACAAGTAGGTAATCATAGTAGATGGGTGTTTGTGAGGAAGGCCCAGTTGATTCCCTAAGGTCTTACAATTCCACTCTAACTAATAGGCAAGAGGTGTACTATAAGAGATAATAACCCAGAGGTGTAAAACATAGAGTAATATCCAGTAGGAAAAGTAGGGTGAAAATGCTAGGGACCATTAAAAAACCAAGAGGTGTCAAGAAGGAAAAGCTACAAAGCATAAAAAATAGTATGTCAAGCTATGAAGTGTAGAAAACCAAGAGGTAGGTATTAATAAGGCAAAGCTATGAAGCATGTAAAACCAAAAGGTAGGTTGTAATAAGGTAGGAAAAACTCATGAAGCATATAAAACCAAGAGGTAAAGAGATGGTAGAAAGTAGGTAAAAGCCAAGAGGCAGGGGTAAAGCTAAGAAGTGTAGAAAACTATGTAGTAGAGGCTATAAGAGGAAACATAAGATGTTAGTACCACATTAGTACATAAAATCATAATCAAAACAGTAAATGTAAAATCATGCTAAACATATCTATGTACAAACAATGAAAGTAAAGCTATGTACAAGAAAGGTAAGGATAAGTTGTTAATATGTGAAAGTTAGGTGGTAAGGTGTTGATAAAGTAGTGTGATAAACACAAGAGAATGAGGTTATAGAAGGGCGGGGTGGAAGAATAGATTATGAAAATAAATTACCAAAGTGCTTTGACAAAGAGGTCAATAGTTGGATATACCTAAGGGGGATGAGCTATCAAAGGCAAACTGTAAAAATAAAGATATATTCAAGTAGTTTGTAAAATAAATTGTGATGTTGAGGCAATATAGTGAGAATCAAGGAAGGAGATAAGATGTAATAAGAGGAGAGTGCAAGTAGTTATGACATGTGAGGTGGCATGCATATCTAAATGCACAAGGAGAACATACCCTTGGTGTGGTATGCTCTCAAAGAGTAGGTGTTAGTCTTTGAAGATTTCTTGGAGTTGGATTTGTTTGGATTCAATGATTACATGGTTTTTGGTTTTTATGAAGCGTTGGAGATGAAAGGCATCACAAGATATCCCTAAGCTAGAGGATGAGTGAGAATAGGCATCGTAAGATGCCTTAAAGGTAAGGTAAGAGGATGTTAAAAGTAGGATGTTATTAGTAGATCAAAGAAAGTTTGTAGTGAGGCAAGGATAGCCATCGAAAAATTCCCCAAAGTGTGCACTAAGACAGGGACGGGCATTGCGAGATGATCCCAAATAGGATTTAAGAGAAGGATGGGCATTGAGAGATGCCTTAAAGTGTGAGAAAAAGCGAGTAATGGACCATTGTTGAAATGATGACTTCAAGATCAACACATTTCGATCAATATGGTGATTTAATATGTAAATCTAGCTAAAATCGGCGATTTGAGAACTACAGATAATGGGTGATGATGTGGAGTCATGGACATCAAACTTTTCTCGTGACATCGACCCTTCTAGGAACAAATTGGCGATGCAATAATCTGCAGCAGGATGTTTTAATAGTACATCGGGTTTTTAGAGAGTTGGCGATGCAATTTGGTGGATTGAAGCTTTTTTGGTCAGCATCTTACTTTTCGGTAGAGGATGGCCGATGTGGTCAAATTGGTCTGTGAGTTTTTGAACTGCATTACACTTTTCGTGCAAGCTGACGATGCAATGAAATTGTGTAATTTTTGAAATTGATTGGTAAAGTTTGAAATTTGTTGAATTATCTAATTGTTGTTTTCCAATAAAGGGTGGGAGGGAGGATCAAAAGATGTAAGGTCATTGCTAGTATCAAAGTTAAAATTGACATGTTCATATGGAATGCATCATAGAAAGAGGTGGGAAGATCATCATGTGGATCTTTGTCAAAGACGGGAAGATCATCTTGTGGATCTTGGTTTGGACACACTTCGAATATGGGAAGATCTTCTTGTGGATCTTCCACCACATTACATTGGATGGTTAGTTGAGGTTGAGAAAAAGTGCATCATGAATGGTTTCCTTCAATGGTGGGCATGAAAGGGAGAAAGGAGCAACACAAATAAGATTGAAATGGATTACAGGCTCACTAGGAAAACCTCAAGGGGTGGCATGATCATAAGTGATGATAAGAAGCTTAGGTGCTAAAAAGGAGAAACAAATAAGAGAGATACAAATATGGTGATAAAGCTTAGGCGCTGGAAGGAAAATAAAATGATAAGAAGTTGATAAGAGAAAAAGTAGGAGATAAAAGAAAAGGTGAAGATGACTCACTCAATTGTAGAGTAAGATTCATGTTGGGTTCACTAGAATATATGTTAACTAAGATGGTCGATATAATTATCCTTTTTCTCTTCTCAATAATATAGATTAGGATATAAGTAGAAGACCAATCTAGGGCCAACACACAAGCCAAAGATAGAATAACAAGTGGTGTAGTAGTCATGGGTAGAAAAGAAGATAATCCACACTCTATCGAAGGCATAGAGTTCCAAAGCCTAAGTCTAGGATAGGGGATGTGGTCTAGCTAGATCCTAAGGGTTGTGAGAATAAAGATAGTAAACAAGTGCATGCAAGAGATAGACCAAAACTAAGGGTTGCAATTTCATGTGGCGGGTAATAGGCAAGGGCCAATAAGAGATAATGTAGTAGACAAAGATACACTACTCTATCCTAGTCTAATGCATGATACCTCAAACATAATCAATCATGCCAACATAAAGGAAAGAGATGGGTTAGGGATACTTCTATGAAGACACGATTGGCATATTAACCCCGTTAAGATTAGTAGTCATGGGTAGAAAAGAAGATACTCCACACTCTATCGAAGATGTAGAGTTCCAAAGCCTAAGTCTAGGATAGGGGATGGGGTCTAACTAGGATCTTAAGGGTTGTGAGAATAAAGATGGTAAATAAGTGCATGCAAGATATAGACCAAAACTAAGGGTTGCAATTTCATGTGGCGGGTAATAGGCAAGAGCTGATAAGAGATAATGTAGTAGACAAAGATACTCTACTCTATCCTAGTCTAATGCATGATACCTTAAACATAATCAATCATGCCAACATAAAGTAAAGAGAAGGGTTAGGGATACTTACTTCTATGAAGACATGATTGGCGTATTAACTCCGTTAAGGTTAGTGGCACCTCGTGAGAGAATTATTGTGGGTGGATCACAAGAGGGATCTCTAGAAAACCTAAGTAAACCAAATTTGGGGATTGCAAAACTTGGTACACCTTGCTGGTGCAACTCCTATTCTTGTGTCTCTTAGTAATGCAATACTCCAAAGTAGATCTCCAAGCATAAGCTCCACCAAAACGTAAACCTCTTAATCCTTTAAGGGCATATTTGCATGAGAGAAAGCAAAGTAGATTATTTGAAAATTTTCTTAGAGAAATGAGAACAATGATGCCCATACATAGGGAACATAACCTGAAGTCACTATTTGTCTTAGCTGACAACATCGACCGTGGTTGATGCCATCAAATAGAAAAATGTTCTCATGGACAATGCCTTTGGCCGCACATAGTTTGTTGCAAAGGTGAGGAGAGGAGAGAGAATGGGGTAGAGCAAATGCTTGGAGGTATGAAGGCGATTTGGAAGGGATCTAAAGGTGGTATAGGCAGTTGTGAAGGTGATAATAAAAGGATATCAAGTGGTTATGAGAAGGTAGTAAGAGAGTAATTAAGAGGTAGTAGGAAGGCATTCTAGGGCAAGCCGGACGATGGCACACATGACTCTCTCACTAGATACTGCTAACCAGCTCAATCCCATTCTAGGTGATGCCCCTTAAGGCACACGCTTAGGGAGATTAATGCGTGAACAACCTGCAAATAGAAATCATTAGTAAGAGTGAAAATAGGGTGTATATGTAGGTCACGAGTTCCCAATTTATCTCTGAAAAAGCTATTGACATGTTCAATTTGATTAGTGCTCCTGGATCATTTCAGGCCTTCAATGAGTGGATGACCTTTTGGACCATGATGATATTTCCAATGATTTTCCTTCCTAGTACAAAAGCTGATTGTGTTTGGGATATGATGTTTAAAAAATATGTTCAATTATGTTGGCTATGATCTTTGAGAGGATCTTGCATACCATATTGCAATATTTTGACCTTTCTCTTTTTGTTTGGCTGCTTTTGGAAATCGACACTAGTCTTGTGGTATTGGTGCTTTTGAGCATTTTAAAATTTTTTCGTGACTCTCAACAGTTTTGTTTAAATATTGGTAGAATTATGCTGGGAAATTATAGAGTCCTAGTGCCTTGTCTGTTTGGAAAATGAAAATATAGTTTAGAGTTCCTCTACTGTAACTGTTTGCACAATTTTTCCATTGTCTGTGACACTTACCAGCTTTGGAATGTTTTTGGCTGTTATTTTTTTGTGCTCTTATTTTTCTGGATTGGTTTGTTCTGCCTAGAGAAGTTTGCTAAAAATATAAATCCATGGCCTGCTGCAGTATCTCTGACTCTTTTTTGAGACAAATTCCGGGGAGGTTTTGATTTTCTAAGCTAAATTTGTGCTGTTTGTTCAAGACTGACTTGTGGAAACAGATGGTCTTGGAGTCTCCTGCTTGATACACCATTCCTAAAATCTCTACCACCAGTCACATCCTTCTATTTGTTGTGACAATTAATTTGTGGATCAAATCGTGTTCTTGAGTTTCAATCTCATGCATGAAATCATTATCTACAACTTTTTGACCGAAAATATTGCCAAATAATTGCTGTTTTAACCTTTCATTGTACTCTTCAAGTGATTTTATCTACCAATGAATTCATACACTGTATGCCCTATGATTTTGTTTGCTTCATATCACCAATTTTGTACATCTTGAGAAAATTGTGGACTTGTCATCCACATATTTTTAAATTTTTAGTGATAGTTCTTGTTGGCCTGCAAAATGTCGGTGGTCATTTTGCTTGACAACCACTAAAAATGTCTTTCTTTGAGAAAGTTAGCCAAAATTGCAAATTTTGCCCTTTTTGAGTGTTAACTTGTGAATGGCCTTGTGTGAGTTCTGTGTGGTTTCAGATGTCTTGTGTGTAATCACAGGAAAGTACTTGGAGTCTACTTCACACTGGTATGCTTAGAGTAATATTTTGGAACAACTGGATATATTTTGGGAACGAAAACCTTTTGAGCGCTAAGGTGTTTTGGTCCTAATGAAGAAGTGATCTTCTACAGAAGGCTACGAGAGCTCTGGGTGGATTCGGAAACGCTACCAGTAGTCAAATGAAAGCTCATGGAGTCCCTTACATGATCCCAACGTTGCTATTGATCGTAGTCATTCCAATCTTTCTTGATGGCAAAAAAATCCACTTACTGCCTCTTTGTGGTCGTTTTGGCCAATTGTAGGTTTTTGCCTAAAACTCAAAATGGAAGCATCTTCAGGTCTTAAAAGTTGTGGGAATGGAATTGTTAGCCCTTTTCTAGTCAAAATCATATATTATACCCCTAAGAACCTCCAAGTTTTGCTTTGGGTGTGAGGAATTTGCTTTTTGTTCTAATTCTCCATTGGGATGAGGATGTCAGCAACTTACAGTCACTTAAGTGACTTAGGCGCACTTTGAGCTCCTCCATGCAAAGTTTTGTTTTGAGAGTTTTGTTTTTCTTGCCAAAAGTGTGCCTCCCTTCCATAAGTCATTTTGAAGTTGACCAAAGTCAAAACCTCCTTGTTTTGCTCTCCACATAAGTGACTTAGGTGCGCTTTTGCTCTCCTCCATGCAAAAGCGCACTTTCAAGCCTTCCCATGCAAAATGCATATGCAAATTGCCTCATGCACTTCCAAAGTGCGCCTAGGATGAATGGAAGCACACTTTCATAAGGGGGAATGCAAAACTTGGGTGCATTTCTCCTTTGCACAAGCCAAACCAAATCTCCACACAAATATTTAAGTGATTTTTGAACTTCCTTTTCCCTCCAAAACTTCCCAATGGCAAATTAGAATAAAGTAATGAAGGAATAGAAGAAGAACATCCATTTTTGCTCCATAACTCCATGAAAACCAGCTCCATGCCCTAGTTTGTCAAAACACATTTTTGCTCGTTCTAGTTGATATCAGGCGAAACTCCGCCAAATTTTGACCAAGTGATCCTCTTCAAAACGCCTTTAATTTGAATCTAACCTTGCATGCTGCCATGGACTGAGTTATTTTTATCCACTATTTTTAGATGGAAATGTCATTTTGTGCCCTAGTTTGTCAAAAACCATTTTGCTCATTCCAAGAGATCCCATGGGCCAAATTGCTTGAAATTTTGACTGGAACTTCCTCTCCAAAATGCCTTTCATTTGATTCCTCCTTGATTGCTGAGGTGGAGTACTCCATTTGTTATGATCAAATTTGTGTTGCAGCCAAAACAACCAATTTTGCTCCTTTGTGGTAAAAATTCTTTTGCATTTTCCCGTTGATTCCGATGGTAAAACTCTCTCAAATTTGGAGCATAACTTTTCCCCTATATATTTCATTTGAATCCATTCTTGCTTGGTTTGGTTGAGTATTTCATCCGTGGTGACCACATTTGTGTTTCAACCGAAACACCATTGAAAACATTTGAAAAGGAAGAAAAACCATTTTTGCAAACTCTCCCAAGTTCCAATTCACTTCTCGAACATTCCAACTCAAATTCCTACAACAATGAAATTCAAATTCTCTGGCTATAGACCTCTCCCAGTCTTGAGCTCCGAATATCCTGATCTCATGGTTTTGCTAACTTGAAGCAGAGAGCACAAGGGAGATTGTTGAATGTGAAACATCTAAGTGGATCAATTGAAGACTTCCATGACTGGAGACCTTTGTTCTCATGTATTCTTGATTCTCTCACCATCCTCCATTCAAGTTGATTATCCCAATTCTCCATTGAGAAGACATAACAACAAGTCCTCTCATTCAACAAAAGAGAAAGATCACTCAATCAATGCTTGATTTCATCTCACAAAGAGAAGGTGTTTTCGTTCTCGAAGATTGCTATATTTCGCTTCGATATTTGCAAGACAAGTATTTGCTCGCGCGGAGATAATTTCTCATGCAGGTGGCCTTGAACAATACAATGGAGAATGAAGGCCTTCAAAGAAAAACCATTTTTGATCTTTCATAGCACTTGAGTAGGAGGCAAGAGATCATGTTTGTGACAGGAGCTGATTTGTGTAGTTTGAGATATTCACCATTGTTTACAGAGATGAAGAGTTGAAAGAAAACTTCTGAGGCATGACCAAAGATGATCATTCCGGATAATAGGGGAGCATTGTTTCTGAAGGAAGAGCATAATTCCATCTTGGATCACCTTCACTTGAATACATCTTTTCTCTCTTCTTTTCTTTCTCTAACTTTTGTAAAAGTGACTTAAGTCACTTAGAGTTTCTATTTCTTCGTTGGGGTGCTCTTTTCCGATTTTGTTTTATTCATTTAAGTGACTTAATATTCCTTTGTTGTAAAAGTACTTTTCTTAAAATAAGGAAAAATAACTTATTTTAATCCGAATATGAAAAGTCACATGGGAATGTGAAAAGACATGTAAAAGGGCTATATATTGGAATGGCTTCTCCATTCTAAGGGGTCAGATTCTGCTCTTTCTATAGCATGCTGTATTCTTCCATTTCTCCATAATATTTTCCTCCATTCTCTCTCTTGATACTCAGCCGAACATATTGCAGGTTTTGTAAGGAAGCAAGGGCTTTGTACCTACTAAAATGAAATGATAATCATTAGTTGAACTTTGTGTCAATTTGTGTTATTGTTTCATGTTCCTTATTTGATTGCATGTGTTTGCTTGTTTCTTTCAATTGAGCTGGAAAACTGTTATGAGTTATTGGTTTATGAAATCTGCATTTCTCTCATTGACATAACTCCTCTCTTATATTTCCCTTCCTTTCCTAAACTTTTCTCCTCTCCTACTTACAAACTCTTCCCTCTCTAATCTATTGTAGTTATTCTGTGAGCAGTAAAAAAACTTAACGAAGTGTGAAAGATAAACAAAAATGACAACAAACCTTTCCTCCAAGCTTTTCCTTGCAAACCTCAAGTAAGATTGTGAAGTATTTGAACTTGTAGAATCTTGTAGTTTGTTGGATTGTGATGCTCTTGAATTGTTCTCCAAATGTAGAAATGACAAATGCTACGAGCAGATAGACACGAGGATGCGAGATGACAATTTTGGTAGAAGTTGGCTGCAATTACACAAAGCTTCCAAGGATGATTTACAAAGGTTTGGCTGCTTTTTTATAGTTGAGGTGAGGCCATGAATATTGGATCAAGGTTTGAATGGGTTACAGGTTCATAATTATCATTTTCTCAGTAATAGCAAGTGGATTTGGTCTGCAGGTTGCAACTTTGAAGGGCAAAGATTATTTGGTTGGTAGCATAGTTCTTAGGAGACGTGTACGGGTGCGGTACGTGGAGATGGGTAAGGGTATTGATACGACATTTTTAGAAAAGTGGGAGACGGGTACGGGGAGACGACAATATATATGAAATTACTAGAAAAATACTATTGTACATTATTAATTTATTTAGATTCAGAATGCACTATTTTTGTTATAGATTACTAAGTATCCACATAAGACATTGATTCCATCTTAAGAATAAACTGCACTTCAGGATTTAATGCATTCATAATCAAGCACAAGGCTATGGTGAGGTGCAGAATTGGGAGAGAAGTGCGTGTTTTCATCCTTTATGGTCATGACTATGATCTCAAAATTTGTTTCGAGCTCATTTTTATTGTTAATTGTATTAAGATGCAGGTTCTCATTGTTGTTAACTGTATAGAGTCCCTCTTGACACGTTCTCAATGCTGGACTCCAAGAATTCTGCAAGCAGTAATAAACACACTAATGCGCTGGTCAGGATGAACAGAGCCATACCCACATAATCTTGGGAAGTTTTTCCTTGATTGAGGAGGCAAATAATGCAAGTTTGCGAGTTGAAATGGTCCCATCTGGTTTCCCAGGGATCAAGTTGATTAGTAGCCATTTGTGGAAAAATAGTTTAAATGGGATTGATTTTCAATTTTTCAGCAGTGGAGAAAGATTGAAACTTCAGCCACATGGTGGGAGCCACAATTTTTTATCTTCAAAATCTGTGTGTAAAATGCACATATTATGGGAAGAGTACATTGTAACAGAAATATGCAAACAATCCTTGTGTTTGTGTGCGTGTGTGTGCGAGACAGGAGGAGACATTAACAAAGGTTCCCGCATAAGGGAGACGTACCCGGTACGTGTCCCATTAGGTGGGGGACGCGTCTCCCTGCAACTATGGTTGGTAGTAAGATTTCATCCGAGAAAGTGGTTGTACATGCAATTTTATTGCCCCCACCTTTGTAGGATTCTAGAATTAGACTTGAGTGGAGTGTGAGGTGGAGTCCAAGTAGGAAAATAGATTTATTTTCCAATTTAATAACTAATTTAATTAGCTATGAAGTGGAGATTATAATTAACCATTTATTTAATTAATGTTTAATTAAACTAGCTAAAGTGTGTTAGGAATTAATTTAATTAATTCCAAAGGATTGTGATACTCAAAGTATGAATCAATTAATTTAATTAATCAATTCTAAAGGATGTGAATAATTGGGGATAAGTTGGAAAGAAGTATGTAGTTTTGGGGTGTCTACATTTGCCCCTCTTTAAAGTGTTATTACGAAGTAATAACATTTTAAAGATAGTAGACGCATGCTGCATTAGCGAGCGGAAGGCAAGGAAGCATGGTGGACTTGCTTGATATGCCTCGGTGAAACATTTGGATGCCCCAACGATTAAAATGGTAAGGCAATAAAGTGTGAGCACAAAAGCTATGCAAAAACAGAAAGATAAGAATATAACTAAACAAACCTATCCTCCGTGTGTTTTCTTGCAAACCTCGAATAAGGTTGTGGAAGTGTTTAAACTTGTAGAACCTTTTGAAAGTTGGATTGTGGGTGCTCTGAATTGATCCCCAAATGTGGAAGTGATCCCCAAATGTGGAAGTGATAATGCTACGAGCAGATTTTAGACATCGGAAAGATTCCAATATGCGATGTTGGAGGGCAAAATATCGGAAGTTCGCTGCAAGAGAGAGAAAACAATCCAAGAGGATTTGCAAAAGGATAAGGCCTGTTTTTATAGTTGAGGGAGAGGCCATGAAAAGTGGATCTAAGTTTGAATGAGTTCTAGGACCATGAATGCATTTCCTGAAATAGCAAGTGGATTTGGTCTGTGTAGTTGCAACTTTGAAGGGGCAATGATTATTTGGTTGGTAGTAATATTTCATTCGAGAAAGTGGTTGTACGTGCAATTTTATCGCCCCCACCTTTGTAGGATTCTAGAAGTAGAGTTGAGTGGAGTCCAAGAAGGAAAATAGATTTATTTTCCAATTTAATAACTAATTTAATTAGCTATGAAGTGGAGAATATAATTAACCATTTATTTAATAAATGTTTAATTAAACTAGCTAAAGTGTGTTAGGAATTAATTTAATTAATTCCAAAGGGTTGTGATACTCAAAGTATGAATCAATTAATTAAATTAATCAACTATAAAGGATGTGAATAAGCCAGGGGTAAGTTGGAAAGAAGTATGTAGTTTGGGGTGTCTACGATTCTACACAAGGGTGTTCTGCACATTCCCTAGTCTTTAATCACCCTCAAGGTTATAATTAATATAAATAATTTCTAGTTTTCGATAAATGGGATTAAGAGCGGAGGGGTTTAGTCGTGTGAGCGTTGAGGAAACCCATTTTTTCTTGTCCTCGACAAAATATTTTGCCAAAAGTTCCTCATGCCTTGATTGAGATTTACTATCTCTAGTTATATTTGCCAATGATCCGATAGGGTTGAATCATGGACCTTTTTGAAATTTGCTTGTTTCTAGTGAGCCATAGATCTAAAATCAAAATTTTTACAATCATTTCCTTCTGTTGCTCCATGTGTAAAGGCCTTTTGCAAATTCCACATCTATTGAAGAGCTCTTGTTTATTAATTGAATTAGAGAAACTGTTGTCTAATTGTTGATTCTATGGCCGCCCTTTTATCCTCTAAAGCCTTGGTGTGTTGAAATTACCAATCAATAAATGCTTTTGAGAAATGTTAGCCAATGCCTAGTCAAGTAGGAAAAACTCTCTTGATGGGTACATATGCAACAAAATTTGGGTTTTTCTTCTCATGGGAAAGGATAGCTATTTTAACGGTGGACCTTGTCCTCGTTTGCAATTGGAGAATTTCTTGGGTCATTGGAATCACATGTGGAATGGATGTGAGTGGCGCAATAGAGCACATTGAGGGTGGTGAATTGTGATGTAAGCTCAAGGAGCCCCCGTGAGTGTTAGAGGTTCAAACTTAGAGGATGTTAAGGATGTTAAGAAGCTGTGCAAGCATTGATCCCTAAGCATCACCAACTCAAAATCAAAAATCAAATCTAAATACATTATTCGTATCGCTGGGACTATCTACATTTACCAAACAACATTACACTCGGAACTCATGGGAGTAGCAAAAGAAAATTAACCCCTATGGAAAGGATTGACGTGTTACAAGATCACACCTAGTAGGTTTTCATTGGATTATGGTTTTAGTTGGCTGGCTGGAAATAGTTTGGTTGGAGCCCCAAATCCCCATTGCTTTGTTGTGCTATATAGGCGGTTATTATAGCGGTGGATCCCCCGCCCTCATTCACAATTGGGAAATTCCCCTGAGTCATTGGGCTCGCATGCGGCCATATGTGAGCGGCACAATAGAGCACATTAAGGTTAGCGAATTGTGATGTAAGCGTTGATCCCTAAGCATCACTAGTTCAAAATAAAAATCAAATCTAAATACATTATTCTTGTATTTCCCAAGGGAATATTTACATTTACCAAACAACATTACACTTGGAACTCATGGGAGTAGTGGAAGAAAATTAACTCCATATGGAAAGGATTGTCGTGTTACTGGATCACACCAAGTAGATTTTCATTGGATCATGGATTTAGTTGGCTAGCTGAAAATTGTTTGATTGGAGCCCCAAATCGTCCAATGCTTTGTTGGACCATATCAAAAATGCTTTGGATGTTTCCTGCAAGACCAACTGCATTATATTTTCTCTTTTAATCTTTTGTTTAGAAGTGCCTTTTGTTGGGCGTGCCTAGGCCTCTTATATTCCAAGAGGGTATCTGCATTTGATGTGCATTAGTAATATCAGAAGTTACCACATTTCTGATCCAGTAAAATCGTCATACCTATGATTTGGTACAGATTCGCATCTCTGTCCTGTCCTGACCAGATTTGTTACCCCTGTCACATGAGCTGTCCTTGGTTGTTGAAAAATTATAACTTGTAGGGTTCCTCCACCAACTTCCTTTACCGAGTTTCTAACCTGTAGAATCATTGGGCTGTAGCTTGTTTGTGTCTTGAGTTTTCCTTTGCTGTTTTTGCCATGGTTGCTGATTTTGAATTATTTGGTTTGTTTTTCTTCTGGCACTTGTTCATGTGGTTTGCATTTTTGTCTATTCTCCTTTGTTAAATTTATAGATAGATGATTCAGATTCCATTGCTTGGGCTTTGGTGCAGTTGTGCTACCTTCCATACCTTCCCACATTCCTTTCATCTCTTTTATTTCCTTCTAAGAGAGTGCCTTAAAGGGATTTGATAAGCTGATCTGACTTTTTTACTTTGTGGTTTCCCCATGCATCCATATGCCTATTAAAACTTATCTCCTTAAGGATTCAGACCTTGGATCAATTAGCTTGTAAGCCTAAATCAGCACCAAAACAACAAGCTGGGGTACTTGGCAAGGCATACAAGTATTGATTTTGTATGGTTTTTTTAGAAGCCATTTTACGGCTTTTTAGAAGTTTGTTAGGCAAAGACATGCCCTGTAATATCCCTTTTAGGGCTGAAACTGAAAAACAAAGAAATAACACCAATCCCAATTGAGAGTAATTTGATTTTTACAACAGCCAACCAAAGAATATTATAAACCCTAGCAGCGAACTGTATTTGCACTTTTAGGGCATCAAACACCCTCCAAACAAGCTGAAAATGGATGTATAAATTCTCCTAAATATTATACTCAACCAATGGAATAAACACCAAGCAAAAGTACTCCAAAATATATGCAAATTATGAAGTTCTATACAACTGTAATTAAATTAATGACAACAGAATTACAGCTCACAATAATGGCTGGAAATGGAGGTTACAAGCCCCAAAATCTCATGAAAGTGTGAAATCAGCCTCTAAAATTATGAGGAATATGGATATCAACTCCAAATGAAGAAATGTGCCCTAGATGGCACCCAACTCCTCCAAGCAAGTCGCTACCCTAGGAGAGGGCCTAAAATTGGTGCTCAAACCCTAGCAACTCTTCTCCAATCAAACCCTAGTTGAAAATCTACAACATAAACCCCTTTGAATCACTTGAAACAACCAATTGAAGATTTTTCGTTCTTCAATCAAGCAAGGAAGGGTTTCGTCCTCCTTGCTAGCCACACCAAAGGATTTTTGCCCCTTAGTGGAAGGAATTGAGCAAACAACCCAAAAACCATGCAAAGTATATTTTTTTACAAGATGATGATGCCCAAATGAGCCAAGTGAACCCTCTTTTATACCCCTTTGTGGCACCAAAACCAATTTGGAAGCCTCCAACTATGATCGACCTCATAAGAATGCTTTTATTTTATTTTCACTTTGGCCTTTCACCTTCTTAACCCAACCGACCTGAATCATGTAGAAAACTATGAAAGAAGAATGCAAATGCTCATGAAAATAACTGAAAAATATGACAATCGCTTCCCTTGTTTCTTTTCTTCTTGCCCACGGGGAGTGGAATGGGCTCAAAGTCTCAAAAACAAACTAGTTTGGAAAATGGGACATTATAGTCCTCCCTCCCAAAATTGCTTGCCCACAAACAATTGCAAATTTGGGCACTCTAATATAATGGCACCTTCCCATGTAACATCTTCTATTGGTAGACCCTTCCAACAAATCAAATACTCCTTAATGCTTCGGTTCCTTAACTTTCTTTCTCGAATATCCACTATGGCTTCCGGAATCAAAATTAACTTACCTTCTTCATCCAAAGGTGACAACTGAATAGGAGTAATGTGCTGTCCTAGTGCCCTTTTTAGGCATGAAACATGAAAGACATTATGTATCCGGCTATGCTCCAGTAGCTCTAGCTCATATGCTACTTCTCCAACTCTTCCCTTCACTCTGCAAGGCTCATAGAAATATGGTTTTAGATTTTCGGCACGACTTTGTTTGAAGAAGGATTTCCGATAGGGCCGCAACCTCAAAAATACCATGTCTCCTACCTCAAATGTCCTTTCCATCCGACGCTGATCTGCATACAACTTCTGCTGGTTTTGTGCACATTGGAGGTTTTCTTTGAGCACCTTCAAGATGTCATGACTTTGTTGCACCAAATCTTTGGCCCCAATACCCTACTATCAGTCATAACCAAGTCAACAATAGAAATCATCATAACCATATAAAGCTTTGAAGGGTGACATACCAATGGACATTTGGAATGTAGTATTATAACAAAATTCAGCCATATGTAACCATTTTACCCAAGCTGATTGCTGCCCATCAATATAATTCTGTAGGTAGCCTTCTACCCATTTATTCACTATTTCCATTTTCCCATCGGTTTGGGGATGATAGCTAGTGCTAGGAGTGAGCTCGGTACCTGTCAGACGGAAAATTCTTGCCAAAACATGCTCAGAAATTTTCTGTCCCTGTCACTTATGATGTTCCTTGGCAGCCCATGAAGTCTAAACACCTCCTTAAAAATATATCAGCCACTATAGGTGCATTATACTTAGCTGGAAGTGGATAAAAATGGGCATATTTGTGAGTTTATCAACCACAACATACAAACAATTTTACCTTGAACCATGGGCAGCCCTGTGATGAAGTCCATGGAAATACTTTCCCATTTTGAGTGGGAATAGGAAGGGGCTGCAAGAGTCCTGCTGGAAATTCATGTTCCACCTTGTTTTGTTGGCAAACCAAACATTCCCGTATGTATTGGAGCACTTCCTCTTTAAGCCCTTTCCAAAAGAATCTCTCTCTAACTTGCTTATATGTTTTGAAGTAGCCCGGATGGCCAGCCAATGGGGCATCATGAACAACCCTCAATATCTTACTTTTCACCTTTGATTCGGAGTAACTAAATAGACCCTATTCTTATAGAGAATGAGTCCATCCACTATCTTATATTTCTCATCCACAATTTTTCCTTCAAAAACAATGTTAACGAACTTATTCTTGGCATATTCAGCTGTAATTAAGGAGTTCTAATCTGCTGTTATCTTAGATAAGGAGCAAAAATGTGACTCTTTTGACAAGAAGTCTTCTACCGAATAATTTAGTTGGGTTTTTTTTGTGATCATACCTTGTAGTACCACACTATTTCCTTCATGAAGCTTAGCTCCATACTTCGGTAGTTTAGAGTGAATTCTCGCTATGAGTGTAACCATTGGACCCCAAGCATGAGATTTTTATCAGCTATGGCAATTATATAAAAATCATCACATACCTCATGCTCCCCCAAAGTGAAGAGGAGTTGTGGACTTCTTCTTGTGCATGGCATGGAATAGCCATCCGCTACGGTAACCTTGAAGCCTTTGAAGTCTTCCTCCTTCAAGTCCATCCTTGCAACCAAGCTCTCATCAATGAAATTATGAGTAGCTCCACTATCAATCAAGACCGTGACTCTTTGCCCTTGTAGGTCTCCTCTCACTCGGAATGGATGATATCTAGGAGCACTAGACAAGGTGGCAAGAGTGTTGTCCAAACTTTCTAGATCTTCTTCCGGATCATGATTTTGTTTTGCCTCTTCAACACAAGCTTCTTCCTCTTCTTCACAATTTGAAAATACCTCAATATAATGCACATTACCCTTACCTAGGCAACGATGACTGGGAGACCATGGATCCTTGCAAGAGAAGCACAAGTTTTTCCTTCTTAGCTCATTCTGTTTCTCCACTTCTTTGCTGGTTTTGGACAGCTCCTTGGGAATGATTGGTGCTCGCTAAAATGGCCTCTTTGGCTGGTCCAAAGATGTGGTTCTTGGCTGTCCCAAATGTTCCTTTGGCTGTCCACCATTCCAAGATGCCCTTGGCTGCCCACTAATCACTGCTGTCCTTGGAGCAGCACCTTCTAGGTCCAAAGATTTCTTTATTGCCTCTTGGAGAGACAAAGGATCAAATGCTCTTACCAAACCCTTGAGTGGTTCAGCCAAACCCTCAATGAATAAAACAATTAGTCTCCTCTCTGTCACATTCGGAATCATCACTGAAAGCCTCTGAAATTCAATGACATAGTCTTCCACCATGCCTTGTTGTTTCAACTGTGCTAGCTCCTGAAAATGAACTTTCGATCAATCCTATCAAATCTCCCAATGAGCCTCCTACAAAACTCATCATATGAGTGGATGAGATTGTGCCCTTGTGTGACCAATCCATGGAACCACCATTCATGTGCAATTCCTTAAAGATGAAGGGTTGTAAATTTTATTGCTTCATCCTCCATCATAGGCCTCAATGATAGATAGGTATCCAACTTTTGTATCCAAGCTCGGGTTGTCCCCTTGTTGGAGACATAAAATGTGTCGAGTGCCACCTTTTCCAAAGTATTTTGGAGATCCTTCTGATCGAGCATGGGATCTAGGCTCCGGTCTTGACCTTCCCTTGCTTATCTCAGTGAATTGGGCAAGTGAAATAACATCACTGATCTCATTTGGAAGGGCCCTGTACTCTTCATAGCTAGCTGCAATATTGTGCCTTACTAGTCATGTGTCCACCTCCGGAATGGCTTCTTCCCTTGGGAGGAAAGTAGGCCTAGTAGCTGATCCATAAATCGATCCTTGGGGCTGCCTTGAGTTGTTAACCCCATATGAGCTGCCCTCGCCATTTTGAAGCCTTGGTTCATGAAGTTTTTGTAGGGTTAGGGCTAGCAAATCCATGGTGTCTGCCAACCTTTCTTGCCCTTCAATGAGTCTATCGATCTTGGCCTCTTGGGAACCTTGGTGGGCCATGTTAGACTCTTTGAACAACTGATTTGATTTCTTCTTTTCTCTCCTTTGATAACAAATGTACCCTTTGTCACCCTCTTGCATAGATACCCTCAAGCTGGGAAGATCGATGCTCTGATACCACTATAATATCCCTTTTAGGGCTGAAACTGAAAAACAAAGAAATAACACCAATCCCAATTGAGAGTAATCTGATTTTTACAACAGCCAACCAAAGAATATTATAAACCCTAGCAGCGAACTGTATTTGCACTTTTAGGGCATCAAACACCCTCCAAACAAGCTGAAAATGGATGTATAAATTCTCCTAAATATTATACTCAACCAATGGAATAAACACCAAGCAAAGTTCCAAAATATATGCAAATTATGAAGTTCTATACAGCTGTAATTAAATTAATGACAACAGAATTACAACTCACAATAATGGCTGAAATGGAGGTTACAAGCCCCAAAAATCTCATGAAAGTGTGAAATCAGCCTCTAAAATTATGAGGAATATGAATATCAACTCCAAATGAAGAAATGTGCCCTAGATGGCACCCAACTCCACCTCCAAGCAAGTCGCTACCCTAGGAGAGGGCCTAAAATTGGTGCTCAAACCCTAACAGCTCTTCTCCAATCAAACCCTAGCTGAAAATATGCAACATCAATCTCCTTGAAGCACTTGGAAACAACCAATTGAAGAGTTTTCGTTCTTCAATCAAGAAAGGAAGGGTTTCGTCCTCCTTGCTAGCCACACCAAAGGATTTTCGCCCCTTAGTGGAAGGAATTGAGCAAACAACCCAAAAACCATGCAAAGTATATTTTTGACAAGATGATGATGCCCAAATGAGCCAAGCGAACCCTCTTTTATACCCCTTTTGTGGCGCCAAAACCAATTTGGAAGCCTCCAACTAAGACCGACCTCATAAGGATGCTTTTCTTTTATTTTCACTTTGGCCTTTCACCTTCTTAACCCAACCGACTTGACTCATGTAGAAAACTATGAAAGAAGAATGCAAATGCTCATGAAAATAACTAAAAATATGACAATCACTTCCCTTGTTTATTTTCTTCTTGCCCACGAGGAAGTGGAATGGGCTCAAAGTCTCCAAAACGAACTAGCTTGGAAAAGGGGACATTACATGACCATTGGCATTTGAACTCAGATCCATTAGCTTGTAAATGTAAGTCCACACTAAAATACCAAATTGGGGTGCTTGGCAAGGCAATTACAAGTATTGATTTTGCATGATTTTTTAAAAACATTTTTACGTTTTTTAGAAGCTTGTTAAGTGTAGACATCCTAGCGGGATTTGAACTTAGAGCAATTTATATTGTAAATGCAACTCTGCACCAAAACACCAAAACAAGGGTACTTGGAAAGGCACAAGTATTGATTCCGTATGATTTTTCAAGAAGCCTTTGTATGGTTGAGTGTTATTAGTGTGTAGAATCTTCCCTAGAGGCTCACTTTGAGTAGCTTTGTTGCCATCTTCTTGTACGTTTCCTTCCCCATTCCCGTTTAGTGCTGATCTTCTCCCGATCATTCTTGGATGCCATGTCCAAATTTTGCTATGTGGAGTAGACCCTTTCACGATGACCGTACTCATGCCCGATACAATGTTAGTAAGGAATGTTTTTGTAGCCAAGAGGTTGCTCCCATTCAATTCTGTCCTTTTCCAAATCAATATTGACGTGCATATGCACTCGTTGGTGTGTGGTGGATTTTGAGGCTGCGATATATTCACCAATGGTGTTGCCAAATTTTACAGAGAGAATATTTTGTAGTATTCACTAGGGAGGAGAGGGGGCCTAACTTGGACTAGACTGTGCTCTTTTAGAAAAGGTATTTGGTAGAAAAATTCTTGCCGCAGGTATGCATGTTCAATAAATACTTCCTTTTGTTCAACTTCTTGATCCCTTGCATCGAGATATAGCTATATCGGGCATTGTTGAAGGAGCATGACCAATGTTTTAAAAATCGGAACCGAACTCGGAATCGACCGAGTGTTGGACCAGAATCGGATCAGAACCGGACCAGTTTAAAACTTATGAACCGGTTTACTAAAAATTACATAAAATATTACAATTTAATGAAAACAAGAAATTTTAAAGATTCCAAACCATGATTACAAACAATTAGAGACAAAATATGCAAATTTTGCTCATGCATATACCATGAAAGGGTAATTATACCAAAACAACATTGAGTGCAATACATATCCGAAACAAAATACATAAACAATGAGGTTCTAAATGGCCTATAGAGTCCAAAAACAATATGCTACAAGCTACTACATGTTTGATATCAATCATCAAACTCAACACCACTTGCTAAGAATGGGATCCTCATCCTCATCAATGTGATCATGTTCCTTTGGCTCAGACACATCGGACTCCTCACGACATCTACAATAGTTGTAGTAGCACGGCTAGTGTTTGCCATGTCTGGTGCTACTAGTGGTTCATCATCCAAAGCCATCCACCCCAAGTCATTGGGATCAAACTCTGCCAGGTGACTCTCCTCTACTCATTCTAAGGTTGGATCAATATCATCCAAGACAATGGGATCTGTATTAGGTATCTTATTCAATAATTGGTTGCGCTTTAGCGGAGGTTGTATTGCATGAAGACGAGATCATTTAATCGTTGTTGTTCCAAACAGGTCTATATAACATCATTTTAGGGTTAGGGTTGGGAAAAAGTAACTTAAAAGCTAAAATTGGAAAAAAATGTTTTAAGGCAAAATTCCCCTCAACTAGTTCAGACCGGTCCAGTATGGAACCGGTCAGTTTGACTGGTTCAGTACGGAACCAAAAGGTTCAGTATTGAACAGGTGCTGAATAGGCCGGTTCCGTCCAGAACCGGTCATTGGTTCGGTTTTTCTAATGGTTTAAATTTTTTTAATGAGCCACTCAAACCGGTCAAACCAAACCGGAGCTGGAATGGTTTTTAAAACACTGAGCATGACAGGCATGTGAGCTACACATTGGTAAGATCATTGTAAGACTTCAATGAGATTCACAAAGCTAAAAGCTTTGCAGGTTTGTAAAAGCACCATAAAGACTAAACCATTGCAACACCAAAAAGATCTGCAATAATTGCAAATCAAAGGTGGCGAATAAAAGAGGCTGTAACTAATGTTTTGGTTAGCAATGTTTGAGGCATATTTTCTGGGAATTCAGAACTGAATGTCATTTTGCATAGCCGGTCAAGTTTACTTCTAAGCTGAGGTCGGTTTTGTTTAATCTATTTTTGGAATCAAACGAGTTACTGCAAAGTTTTCCCGATTTAGCAAACACAAATTACCTTTTTGCAGGCCTTGTGATTCAGAAGCGTCATTTCTAACAAATAGCTAAATGCTTTCAATGGTAGGGAACTAATTTTACATTTCAAGGACGATCCAAAATCTGTCTCTTCTGATCTGACAAAGACCCCTTAGAACCTCTTCTCAGGATGTATAAGGAAGGAGTAAAGTCCAATTTTCTATTTGAATGCTATTGGAAGCTTTTAAGGTCATACTTAATGTCCAATAACATAGAGTTACAATATGTTAAGGAATGGAAAAGTCCTTTTTAAGGTTTGTGATTCTTTGCGCATAGTAATTATTGGGCAGCATTTCCATTAATGAGACCACCTACGCACTTCACTGCTCTTGGACTATTGATTACACACCCTACTACCCCCAGGATTCAAATCTACGTCTCCCCATTCAAGCACAATATTTTCACTGTCATGACCACTTAGGTGTGCCGCCTAAGTAACCATCCCCGGTGCTTGCTAGTTACTTAGCAAGATGTCCTAAGTGCAAACTTTTATCCTCATTTATTAAAATCAACTATGCCTGCTTGCTTGTCACCTCCAGCAGATCTGGAACCAGAACTTCTTCAAGGAGGTTGAATTCTATCAAATGTTGCAAGTTCGCCTTACCAACATTCTGTACTAAGCAACCTCTTCATTCTTTCTGCCTGGAGACTAGCTAGCATGACCTACTTTATCTTCATTATTTGCACACTCCGTTTTTGACATTTTCTTCTAAATGCAAACTATATTTTAAATTTTCTTCTATGTCCAAGTTTTTCCATGAACCTTGGATGGAGTTGACGTGTGTAAGAATACTGAATACCGTTGCAAAGGAGAAGTTTTCTCAAGAGAGCAATTGGAGGCTAATAGAGCCAAAGCAAGGTTGTTAACCCACATGACAACTGGAAATTTCTTCATCTAGGCGCACTCTCCTAGACATTTGGTTTGGGGCAAAGCAGTATCTTGTAAGGTGGTTTCTTTCTAAATTAGAGGGTTTTTTCATTTTTTTGAGAATTGTCAATGTTGTAAATGTTTATAATCTGCAACGGTGCTAAATTGTATTAGAGGAATCTTTGTAAGTTATTTCTTACAAGCATCACTTCCACAGTAAATATTTATTGAAGGAACATGCAAGTTGAAATTTATCATCTAAAGGCTAAAGTTGGTTATATATGTTTCTAGTGTTGTATACAACTGCTAAGTATTGGGTTGTAAGATAATATATTTTTATTTCTATTGCAATTTACCTGAATTCTACCTTACAGTTTGTCTTCTTATGCTATATTTGGGTTTGTAGGCTGCAAGCGTTGCAAAGAAGCTGAAAACAGAGAGAGTTTCGGGCTATTCAAACGATTCAAATCCTTTTGGGGATTCAAACCTGAGCGAGAAGTAAATATATTCTCATTTATTTTTGTTTTTCATGATAACATATTCAATTCAAGTAAAACCTTGCAAATTCTTGACTTGTATAATAGTGTGTTTGGTACTGTTTGAGATGCCTTCATCTTTTTCTTAAGAAATCTTGGACTTGTATGCAAAATCCCAATGGGACATTCATTTTTCGCAATCTTCAAATAGGATATGTATTCTCCTCTACAATGTTTTTACATAATGGAAGAATTGTATGCAACTTCTTATACCTTAAAGAAAGAACAAAAGGCAAATTATTTATGTTTATCAAGTTGTTTTTCTCATCTACTTACTTTGTTTTGTTAGGTGTCCTTTCAAATTTCTTTTCCTAAACAAAAATACTTTCAAGTCTGAATTAGTCTATTTATCTCGATACCGGTGATGTCTTTTCTTTCATGACCACCTATAACGTGACAACTTATTTGGACAATATTTTGAAGAAAACAATTATTGTAACTGAAATATTGTTCACGGACATTGACTTTGATCGAAAGAGTTCTCAAGCCATTGCATGTGGGCAAAGATTGACCTTACTACTTACCTTATTCTCTTTTTAGATAAGGGCGGTTCTTCCACATGCAGGTTAGATTTGTTTATCTCACAAACAATTTCTCTCTGTACTACTGCTCAAACATTTTTTCAGTTAATTTTTTACCTTCTGCCCTTATTTTTCACTCTTCAGAAATTAACATCGTGTATAGTTCAATGTTCTAACTCTTTATCTTGGGAGTGTTTTTGTATAAGGTGTTGGCAGATAGAGTGAATCACAAACATCCATTGTACAATCAATTGAAGATTGAGTCATAATTTGGCATGTAATAGTGTAAGAAGGCTATAAGATTGAATATTAGAAGGAATACAAAACATATTGCAGGCAATTTAGATCAAATAACATGTTATTTAGGCAATTATGTGAAACCATAGATCAAATTTTCTGCTAGAAAATGTAATGTTCAAGTGGAAATAGATTAATGCCACCATCATTTTTTTAATTAAGCTACATATAGGTCAATCGATAAAGACACTTTGGTATAAGAGAAGAAAAAATTATCAAAATACATAAACAATAAAGTATGCTAGAAAATACAGCTTCAAATTAGTGACAAGTTGAATTTTATTTTCTCCAAAATGTTTAGAGCAAGAATTGTCACGGATTTGACAAAAACAATAAAAACTCCTTGGATGTATTTGGATCCCTATAACAATAGGACCCAAAACTCTACTTCGACCTCCAACTTACTTATAATCTACTCCTAGGGTGACCTTGGATACAGTACATGAGATCAGTCGCCTCTTTCGCAGCCAATGTCTGAAATGTGCTCACAACAATGCTTGTTATGAGCACAAAGTCGACCCCCAACCATGAGATATCCAACTTACAAATCCAAGAATAGAATTATGAATTCCCACAACCAATTCAATTAACATAACATCCTCACTTGAGTATATCAATATAAATCCCAATCTACATGTTACCATTGTAGATTCTAACGATGATGAGCCTAATGAACCCCAAATCATTTGTAAGAACTCTAAGTTACCACGATACATCGCCGGTTAGCTTCCCTTATCCATCCTACCAAGGGATAGATACCTTCCTATATTTGATGATGAGAGTTAGAAAGATCCTCCTTGCTATACCAATGAAGCAACATATGATGACGACTTGATCTAATGTGATGATAACAAAAATTGCAAACCTTTTACAGACTCTCTTTTACTCTCTCCTAGAACCTTTAGTCAAATCAACATCTTTTCCAAGGATACATGCAATGGAGATCATCAATAAAACCACATCCATAAACAAGCTTGCACGATTCAACCATCTTATGATGAAGCTTATATTGTTTCCCAAGCTCAAGCATGACATGTGGATGTAGTTCATTATCAACAGACCCTTGCACTAAAAATGCCTTTAACCATGAGGCTAACACGGTCCATGTTTCCTATGAATTCGAAAAACCTTGATTCGACTCTATGATGAAGATGAATCTATACCTTTTATCCTCCTGCCCACCCTCGAAAAAATAGGTAATCTAACATATCTCGATTACACTTAAAGCAAAATGCCAAAATTAACTTGTGACATCTTGGCACAAAATTCAAACAAATCCAACATCATCAAATTGGCCAATGACGCTTGGTTACAATTAGAAAAATTTGATATCATCGGCCAAAGCGATGATGTTTAGACACCATCAAAATAGTCAATGTCATCGGCCATGCCGATGATGCTCAAATCAACACAAAAATTTGATGCCACCGACCAAGCTAGTGACGTATATAAAATTCTGAAGCCCCCTCTAAATCCCCTCTATATCCCAATGCATTACCCTAAATGCGAAAGTCACAAAAGTATGAAAGTGATACAAATTCACGAAAAAAAATAAACAATAGTCATAAGTACATTGATCTATAAATTTACATAGAGTAGAATGGTCCATTACCTACATTCATACAAGGAAGACCAATGCCCTTGCCAATGTCGTAAGTTTGGACACTTTACAAATACACCTTCCTATTTTCATAACTGTATTGCTAGCATTGATTTAACAAGGTATGAAATTGCTAAATTACCACATGCACTACATCATTTCAAGATGACAATGCGATGCTGGTTGAAGACACCATTGATACCAACTTAGGAACAATCAATGAACCTCACATAATCGAAATTGCATCTTCTCTCACGCCTGATAAGCAAGACAATTATCGCACTTTACTAAATTCAAAGATATCTTTTCTTGGCAATACTTTGACATGCTTACATCGGTCACAAAATAGTTGTAAACAACATTATCCCCTATCTTGAAGGGGCCCCTATTCACCAAAAGCAACAGAAATTCCTTATAACGGTTTCCAATCTTTGTCCGAAAGAAATTACAAAACTGTCAGATGCTAAATATATCTGATTGGGTATCTATCATATTCCCCATTTGCAAGGTCACAATGGTCGTTCACATAATCATTGACTTCCAAGACATGCAACTTGATGTAATAAATTTCAATTTGCTCCCGAAGATCAACATAAGACAACATTTACCATTGACTAGGGCATGTATTGCTGCATAAAAATGTCTTTTGACCATAAAAGATTTGGGGCAACTTACTAGAAAGCCATGACCCATATTTTTCATGATCTTATATACGAAATTGTCTAGTCCTATGTGGATGATCTCCTTGCAAAGTCCAAAGCCCGTAAGGATCACCTCCATGAATTAAGTATTGTCTTTGAGAGCCTACGCAAATACAAAGTCATATTCAACCGTGCTAATGGTGTCTTTGAAGTCACATTTGAGAAGCTTTTAAGGTTCATAGTATCTAGGTGAGGGATTGATGTTGATCCCTCAAAATCAAAGCTATTATTGACATGCCTAAAGCAACAACCAGTCCAAAATCCATACCTCTCTCTAAAAACTAGGGAAATTCGAAGATTTTTCCTTGAATTTTCACATCACAATCATTTAATCAATTCCCTCCTCAAGAAAGGTGTCAAGCTTGAGTGGAATGGCTTATGTTAGCACGCTTTCAATTCAATGAAGACATATCTTCTAAAACCACCTGCATTATGACCACCATTTTTTGATTGACCCCTGATTGTCTATACATCATCCACCCTAGTTTCAATTAAGGCAAGGCTGGCTCGAAAAGATGAATCTAACAAAGAATATACCTTATACTATATCGGACTTCAGTCGTGCATTTATTGACTATGACAACTACACTAAAGTTCAGTGTGATTGTCTAGCCATTTATTTTTCTGCCAACAAGCTTCAACATTACATTGTTTTTCTAACAACCTATGTCATCATCCATACGAACCCCCGTCACCACTTTGTCTCTAAGGCCTTCTTTCCTAAATAAAAAATTGGTAAATAAACATGATCATCTAGCTATTTATTTCGTTGCCAACAAGCTTCGGCATTACATGCTTTGTGAAATGACCAATGTCATCTTCCATTTGAACCCCCTTCACCACTTCTTCTCTAAGCCCTTCTTGCCTGGTAGAATTCTACCGTTCTTGACTTCTCTAAGAGCTTCTTGCCTAGTGATATAATTAGTGGACGGATAGCACTCCTCTCAAAGTTTGATCTTGAGATTATCACACAAAAATATGTCAAGGGGCAAATGATTGTCAATCAACTTAGTTTTGCACCTATCCCTGCCGAAGGGCCTATTCATGATACCTTACTCCGACGAAGATGTACTCTTATATAGGTTGTCAATAAAGTCATCTCTCACAAAGACTTTTTCCATAACTTTACAACCGATCTCAAGGTTCAAGCCCTCAAAGAATGTGAAATTGAACCTAGCCAACCTAAGGCAATCAAGAAAACTAAACACCTCTCGCTTTTCAACTTAGCTTTGATGTGACCGACAACATGGCTGGATAGGAAGCTCTAATTCACGGGATAAAAGTAGCCATTAGCATGGACATAGTCTTCTTACACACTTTAGGTGATTTTCAATTTGTCTATCGACAAGTCAGTGGCGTATATAAATACAAAGGCGCAAACAATAAAGCATATTATGAGTTTGCCATCAATTTTGCTGAAGAGTTCATATCATTCACTATCGAGGCAATCTCAAGAGAAGAAGAGGACATTTTTGATTCTCTTGCCTCTGCAACTTCTCTTTTCATCCACAAAAGTGTTACATGACATCCACTCCATTGCCCATATTTGAAAATCTCGTCTCACTTTAACATCTAAGGATAACTCCCTTATTCGTCACATCAAAAAGGTCACCACTGCCGTGAAAACCATAACTATACTTGTAAGTTTGATTACTGCAAAAGCTAGAATTTGAAAACAAGCATTCAAGTATGTCCTCTAAAACAACATCCTCTACTATCGTAGCTTCAAAGGCAGCTTACTTCAATGCGTTACTAAAGACAAGGCAGCTCCTCATCTTGAGCAAGCACACAAAGGCATTTGTTGGGAACACTATAGTGGACATGGCACTGCCCACAAATACCTACTCATGAGTTATTACTCACACACTAAAAAAATACACCATCATATTTGCTAATAGATGCAACCCTTGCGAACTACATGACGATCTTATTTACTCCCCTTTGGTCGAGATTCAAACATTTGAAGCTCCCACAACATTCTCTATGTGGGAGTTAGATCTCATTGGCAAGTGACCTTGTTCACAAGATGGTCACATTGTCATTATTACGGCTACTGAGCATTTCATCAAGTGGGTCAAAGCCATGGCACTAGTCAACATTATCAGAGTCACTATCTCCAAATTTATCCTAAATTGAATTACCTGTCCATTTAAAATTCCCTATGCCATCATTTCTAATATTGGTGGGAATGTAAAAAACAAAGACATGAAGCAACTATGCGCCAAATTCAAATTTATGCACAAATTGCCTGCTCCTTATTGCCCATGATGCAATGGTCTAGCCAAAGCAACTAATAGAATCTTACAAAAGACCATCAAAGATTCCTGCACTGATTGGCATCTCAAACTCTACCCCGCCCTTTGGGCATATTGTACTAATATTCAGTCTTCCATTGGGGCAACTCCATTCTCTTTAGTCTACAGTTTTGAAGATTTTTACCGCTGCATGTGGAGTTATTCTTGTTGTGCATCCCCTTCACAACATTATTCCCAATGAAGATCTCCTTGAAGCTTGGCTTCACACCTTATTTACTTGACAAACGTTATAGGGCTCTTTAACAGAATGTCACTATAAAAACTGCATCTCAAAGTAACACAATAAAGAAGTTAAACTCAGAAATTCAATGTTGGTGATTAAGTGTTAAAATTGGATTACACCCAATACAAGGAGGGAAAATAAGATCAAAAGTGGTGCAGCCATATCTAATCAAAGACATCCTCGGAGCAAGCACTTATCGACTACCAACCACCAAAGGACACATTTTCAAAGAGTCAACAAACACTCAGTTCCTAAAATAGTATTATGCTTGCAATATGTTCTTCATACTTTTCCATGTATTATGTTTTTGTGTTAGTGTGTTTAGTTAGGTATGTAGGATAATTTGCATTTCATGTTAGAACTACTTGCATTATCATTATAGCACTCTCATTTTGCTGTATAGACACCTCTTTACTACACCTCTTTGGCTCCTACCCTTTATCACTACTTTACCAAGTCTCTTGGCTCCTATCCTCCCATTACTATATTATAGACCTCTTGGCTCCTTCTTGCTTTTCCTCATATGTAGGCTCTATTCCTCTTGACGATGTCTCTTGATCACTTTCAAGTGGCCCTCCTCCTATGATACCTACTTTTGAACATATACTCCCAACCATAGCTATGTGCTTCCATGCTTGAGAGAATCATCTTTTTGCACAAATTCAGTTATATTCCTTGTAGAAAACTACTGCGGTGTATTAGATTATGGTACTTCAGAATGTATTCTCCAGTAGGGTGCATGTGTGGAACTTGGGTGCACCTCAGCAGAGTGTACAATGATAGAGAACAGCAGTCCTTATCTTGGCTGTCTATTCTTGGTCGTCCAGATTAAGCAGTTGCTTTTTTGTAGTTTGTTTTCCAGTTTTAAAAAAGCAGTTCTTTATTTAGCACTTTGATTTTGTTTGTTAAAGGGCACAAATCTCTAGCATAAAATTAGGTCGAGTTGATTTAATTTTTGGATGGATCCAACTTTAGTCCGTATAACTTTAGGATCTAGGTTATTTTTAGGGTCTCTTTTTCAGCTGTAAAGGAAGGCCTCGAGTAGGTGTTTTATTCATTCAGTTTTTCATTCAATGTGAGTGTTTTTCTAGAGTGTGTTCCAAAGCATTGTAGCTTCTGTTTTGTTTAATAAAACAATGATGTGATTTGGAGCAGATTTGAGTATTTTTCAGTTAGTGTTTCTCTATTGTATGTGATTGTAGATTCTAGCATTTAAAGTTCAACAGTTTTGATTGGCTTTCAGTTTTGAGCTATCTAGTTGAGGGTTCTTTAAGATTAGAGTCTGCTTACCATGGTGTAGAGGAATTTTCAACACAGTCTATCTGCATGTCTCTCATCCACACTTACCCTCTCTTTTGACAAAAGTGCCAAGTCTGTCTGTCATTGTATCATCCCTTTATACATATTGACTATGGCGACCCTATCATTATCCTCTTATTTTCTATCATATCACACTCTGTACTGGGTACACCAAGGTCAGATCCAATATCACCTTATTTTCTAAGGGGCAAGTGTAAGAGAATCTAATTGTCTTGGTTTGTCGGTTCTTCTTTATAGTGGCTAGGTGCAAGCTCTCTAGTGATGTCTAAATAACTTGTTATTTGAGCCTCACAGTAGAGTTGTATGTCCATTGGAGTGTGGTATGCCAATAGACTGGGATAGGAGGCCTCATGTCTATCATTTGTGCCTCTTGCCTTTTCACATAAGTACCTTATCCTTTAAAATGGTCGATGGCTCCTATGGGGTCTTGAGGAGTGGGGAATATGTCATGTGGAGATAGGTACTTTTACATTTGCATATTAGCCTTCATGGGATATATGTTATACTTGACCTGTTTTCCCAAACCACAAAATTACAAAACAAGGCTTTTAAACCTTTCAAAGTCAAAACTTCCAGTCTTACCAAATTGATTAGTGTGTTTTGTCTCCGACAAAAACATGTTTTCTGCTTGGGGAAGCCCACTTTTCCCTCCTTTCAATATCTACCTTTGATGGATAGACTTGTCTCCAAGCTCTCCCCATCTTTTTACATCCTTCTCTTCAACTCGTTTAGGGATACTAGCATTGCAACATCATTAGGGTTCAATGGTTTAAGATTGTACATCTTGGGGATTCAACCAAGCTTTCCTGTTGAAACATTCCTACTTGCGTATCAACTGCAGCTTTGGGTTCCTAAAGATGCTCTCTCAGACAACTTTATTTTTCTTGGATTCCTCTTAGTTATGTTTGAGATCCTTAGCTTTTCCTTATTAGAATTTGAGTCATATGGACATAGTGTAGCCTTTCCTTGTTGGTTATTTAGGCCCCTCCTGGTACCTTAGTTTTTCTTTGGGTCTTCCAAGCCTAATGTAGCCTTTCTCTCGTGGCTATCCGAATGTGTCCTAGCGCCATCCTCCTTGAGAGCTACCATATTACATATACTTTCATTTTAGACTCACCTGTGTACACTTGCATTGCATTAGTCCATATACTTTTGTATCATGAGGGTTAACATGAGCAGCTTTTGCTGCTGGCTATAATCAACACTAAATTTTATGCATGCATCCATTTCTATAGAAAGGTAAGCTAAGATGTGTATATTTTATTTTCCAACTTCTCAGTTATTTCTGTACAGTCATTGACTTTGGTTTTAGTACTGTGTTCTTTTCTTGAAGCACCATCACACATTACAATCTTGTGACGTGTGATGAGCTTCGAATGGTGCATATGCATACACCTTACTTTCGCTTATTAGCACTTCTCTTGCAGGACTTGGCAGTGCATAATCTTCCTGAGTGTATGTCCTTTCACCGGTATTACCAGTATTGGGGTATGGCTGACTCGTAGCACTTTGTGAGAGATTTTTCATGCATTCCTTCATTTTACGAATTTCAGATCATCACGACATCAACATACCTGTACTCCTACGTTCCTGTTCCCCCTTTTGACCATCTTTTTCCTCTTTGCTAACACTGCTGACATCATTTGTTGCAGACCAGTTTCAGCCAACATCATCAATTGGGCCAACAACATCGGCGATAATTGAGTTTTGGCTTTTAGGGTTTATATCCGTATCTGGAGTGTTCTTGATTGTCATTTCTAAAATATAGAACATCGAATCCACTTTGTCTGCGCTCACAAATCCACCTTAGGGAGAAGAAAAGGACACAGGGATTAGAGGATCTTACACTAAGGAATACAAGTTAGCATTTAAGACCTTGAAGATATCAAGAATATGAGCCATACCAACAAGGTTAACCTTAGCCTTTGGAGTCCCCAAATTTGGTCTACTTAGATCTTCACCTATCTATTTTGACTTCATCTACTACAATCTCTCAGAAAGTGCTACAAGCCAAGGGGGAGATTAATGCACCGACAAGTCAACCCATGGTAAGTATCCCTACCCCTAATGTTTTTTTATTGTACTTTGGTTGGTGATTGTTTTATCCTTCATGTATTCAATAGAATAGATTAGCATATGCTCGCTACTTTATTTCTATGGGTTACATTGTTGTTATTCATAGCTCTTGCTTACTACCTAGTGGCACCTTTTACAACCTTTGAATTAGATAGCTCATGCTAACCACCCAATGGCATTTTAATTATTACAGTTCTTTATTACCATATAGTGACACCTCGGATCTAGTAAGGTCCACCTTACATCTCCTTGCAGATGTCCGTTATAGATCCATTACAACCTCCTTTTCTCTCATCCCTTGTCTATAGCCCCATACTGTTTTGTGGACTGACATTTTGTGTGTGTGTGTTGGATCTGGAATGGTCTTCTACCTTTTCATATTTCAGAGTATCCTTATATTACATACTATTTTAGGCTTACATATCTTGTGCACAAAAAGAGTTGCAAGAAGACATGGTGTTGTAGCACAAAATGAGGAATACCCAGAGAGTGGAGCAAGAATATTGGCAAATTGGACAGAAGGGACTGCTGCCAAGCAAAATCAAATCGCACTCCAAAGAGAATTGGGGGAGTTGTTCCCGCGTGTTGTAGGAAACTAATCTTTTGGTCACAACAATCCTCTTGATTGGGGAGTTGCAATCTAAATTGGATCCAGTTATGTAATTGACATCACTCACTATTGCTGTATGGCATAACTATGTTGTTGAAAAGACTCTAAAAGATTTTATGGCCTAGAGAGTTCGTGGGATGCAGCACAAGGAAGATAGGTGTTGGTTGTATGCAATTGCCTTTTGAGCTTGAACTTTGAACCCTTTCATTCATTGGTGATAGTAGATTGGAGGCACAACACCCATCTTTTGGAGTTTTCCCCAACTGGGTTTCCCTGGTGCACATCTTGTGTGTTTACTGTCATGTGTGCGGTGTTGCTTCTTTTCGATGTTTAATGTTCCAAATTTATTCTTCACGTAATTATTGCAATATGAGCAAACTTTTATTAATGGATGTGCATAGGCATAGTACTAATTCTGCACATAATCAGTTAAACTCAGCAATAGCAGTAAAATTCAGCAATAGACTAAGTAATATTCGTTCTAATGAATTAGAAACCAGTAAAACGTGCTCATTTCTGACGATTTCTAAAAATATATCCAGGGAAATTCTATAAGAAGGGCGTGAGACTAAGAAAATGTTGGCTAGTTGCATGACCAGAGGATTGTTTGGAGGAAAAGGAAAAAATTGCATGATGGCGGTGTCCACATAAAGGAGGAGACATCAATTTTATAAACAAGATATATTTTAAATGTTAATGATGCTTTCAACCACCATATGTGCAGGCCAGATTTCCGCATTCTCTGTTTGGAGACAGATTCAGAAATTCTACATAGACTGATTATGTGCACAGGAAGAGGCCAATCTAAATAAATGTCAGGTGTTTTAAAGAAAGAGTAGATTGTTTTTTACTATTCATGCGGGAAGCCTTCTTCAATGTATAACTATAGAGATATGTTTCACAACCTATTGAGAGGTGATCTGACTTGTAAAAGAGACTGTCATGCTACTCATTTGAAGAACAATTGTAGGCCAAGCATCTGAGATTTTGACGAGTCATTCTTTCTGCAGGCAGACCTGAAGACCCTATGTAGATCAATTTTATGATATATAGTGGTCCAAATTCTGCCCTAAGTTTTACAGTTTACTCCTAAAATTTATAATATATTGAAAAAAGTTGAAACAAGATAAGCTCTGCCAGGGTTTTGAAATCTGGGTGATTTGGCTTCTTTGAGACATTTCAGGACTCTCAATCCAAGAAGGTAGAGAGAGCAGGATTGGTTTAAGGCGTGAGTTGAGGTGGGGGAATTCACTCTCCCCATGTTTTTCTTTCAGACAAATGGTGGTGGGATCGAAAACATCTACTGCTGAAAAGGATGTAAATGTGGCTGTGGTGGCAACTGGAAAGCAAAAAGTGGATCAGGGTGGAAGCAAAGAAAATCCTTGCATGCCAGTGATGGAGGAAAATCCGATTATTTGTCTGGATGTAAATGAAATCATGGGAAATGTGTCAAACCTGCATGGGAGCAGCCTGCTCTGTAAATTTCTAGGGCTTAACTCTCCTTGGAGGACCTGCATGCAAGGGCAGGGAAAAACTAGAAAACAAATGTAGAATAAGAGGTAAGAATACGTGCTAGAGGATACTTCATTGTGGTCTTTGCCAATTAATCCGATAGAGAGAGTCTTTAGAGGAGGACCATACTTCTTCATGAATGCAATCCTATTCATGAAACATTGGTGTCTGGGTATTAAACCACAGTGATGCCACAACCCCTGTTTGAATCAAAATGTAAGCATTACTACAAGAGTTTAGTCAAAATACATGTTTGATACTATTGCTAACACAATTCAGAAATCGATTGAGACCTCCAGACCTTACCATGGGAAAGGACTATCAAGTTATGGGAGGATATGTGTAGAGCTTGATCTCACAAAGATGCTTCTGAAGAATATCATGCTGAAAGCTAGGGAGATGGATCAGACCCAGGTGTTGAATTATGAAAGTATACCCTTTAGATGCAGAGGATGCCATGAATACGGCCACCCGGTCAAAGAATGTCCTACATTGTAGAAAGCTAGGCCCCACCAAAAACAAATGATAGACTCGAAAAATAAATGATTCATTAAGCCTAAAAGAAAGCATGTCATACAGAATAAAGCAAGGAAAAATGGTCAAAAAGAAGCAAGAGAAGAAACTAAAAAGATGGAGGGGACTAATAAAGATAAAGAGGCTAACAAGACTATCCTGGAAACCCAATTCTCCATCAAAACATCTTTAGATAAAAATGAGAACCTGATTGGTGGGTAAAGGTTCAAGAAAGATCTGGAGCAACTTACTGAGGATCCCAACAATGGTGTAGAATCTATGAAGAGCAACATGGACATGCAAGAAGAGCAACATGGGCTCTTTTCAGATAGATAAGGGGATCTATATCGAGAGGAATAGGCCAATCAAGGGAACAATGAGGAATCAGGTTCGGAGCAGGATGATTCAAGTTGTCTTTTGTCAATCACAAATGGTACGAGAAAAGAGGTAGAGCTAGCATGCACGACAAAATCCAAAGTTATGGTGGAAGTGATGACAGGCAGCCAAAATCAACTAGATGATATCTTGGGAGCACCAAGAGAGCCAAGCAAGCCTGATGAAGATCGTCTCTTGGAATATCAAGGGCCGTAATTAGCCTTCGAAAACAGCATTGATAAACAAAGGTCGATGTTTTGATTCTTCAAGAAACAAAGTTGGAAAAATTCAAACACTATTGATTTTTTAGAGGAGTTTGAAGTTGGAAATTACGGGAATGGATGCTAATGGGACAGACAGAGGCCTTGCAGTGCTTTGCAAACCTGAATGTGGTGGTGGCGAGTGAGTCCCAAACTAGTTCCAATTGGATGGTCTGTAAAGTGGAAAGCTTGAAAACTAACCTGAGTTTTTCCCTTGTTAATGTATATGGGCCTTAAAGAAACACAAAGAAGGAAGAATGTTGAGTCAAATCTCCCACTTGTAGAATAAGCTAGAGAATATTTAGATCCTAACTGAAACAATGCGAGGTTAGAATCCACAAAGAATTGGGGGTGGGTGGGGATAGTATTTTTCCTAGACTACTCCAGCTCTTGTAGTTTCACTAAGAACTCGAACCTTTGGGATGTCAAACCTCAAGAAGGGTGGTTCACTTGAACCAATAGATGAAAAAATAAATACTTCATAGCTGAAAGAATTGATAGATTCCTAGCTTCTAATGTTTGGTGATGTTTCTATTAGATTGGGGATCATGATGAAGGCAGGCTTAGACCATTAACCAATTGCATGTGGATTGAAGCAGATACGTTGCCAAGAGGTGTCTCTTTATTTTTGAGAAAATGTGGTTGAAACATCTAGATCTAGAAAAGTTGGTCGAGAGACTTGGAAAGCCCCTAATGATAGGTATAGCACAACCTTTTTACTCAATATTTAAAGGTTTCAAAACCCAATTGAGTGCTTGGAATCTCAGAACTCTCAACAATATGCTCAAGTAGAAAAACATATGCAGCTCATTCAATATTAAACTTGTTTAGAAAATGGCTTGGATTCTTTGCTTATGGAAGAAAAGAAGATAGCCAAAAACCTCGATGATATCTACAAAAGAGAAAATTTCTTTTTGGAAATAGAAATCTAGGGTGAAGTGGCTCAAGGAAGGGGACAAGAATACAAAGATCTTACATCAATCTAGTAAAATGAGAAACTTTGTAGGAAGATTTTATACCTCGACGGTCAAAGTCTTGAGCCCCCAATAGATTAAACAATGCATAACTTCTTATTGGGAATAAGCACCGACGGAAGAAGTTATGGATAGATCAACGAAGCAAGATATCATTCTTGCTAACATTCCTAAGATCATAACAAATGAAGTGAATGCACATCTTATGAAAGAGTCTCTTTGGATGAAGTCAAAGAGGCTATATTTAACATGGCAGGGGATGGGCTCCCAATTAGGATGGTTTGCTAGCATTTGTTTTCAAACATTTTTGGGATTTGATGGGGTAGATCTATGGGCAATGGTGGAGCCATTGAGATATTTTGAAATGATCTTGAGATCCCTAAATACTATTTTCTTGCTCTCATCTCTAAGAAAATGGAGTCAAGATTTCCCGAGGACGTCCAATCCATCTCGTTATGCAACACATTGTACAAGATTATTTCTAAGGTCATTGTTAACAGACTGAAAAAAATCTTCTCAATATTCTCATTAAGGAGAAGGGAGGATAAGCCAAAGGAAGACAAATCACAGATGGAATAGCTATTACTTGTGAGCTCATCCACTATCTCTCCTCGAGTAGAAAAAGTATGTTGATCAAGCTCGACATTGTGATGGCCTATGACAGAGTTTGTCGGGACTTTCTGGATTAGGTTCTCAATTCCTTTGGCTTTAATAAAAATTGGAGGCAATGGATTGAGAGTTGCTACACCACTCCTAATTCTTTGTCGTGATTGATGGATCAGCAATAAGTTTCTTTGGTTCTTCAAGAGGTCTGAGGTAGGGAGACCCTTTATCCCCATGCCTTTTATTATTATGGTGGAAGCTTTGGGCATGCAAATAAAAATCTCAAGTCCAAAGGTAGAATCAAAGGTTTACATGCATCTGCTAATGGTGAATCTCAAACACACCTTCAGTTTGTGGCTGATACCCTTCTCTTCAATTCTCTAATAGTGCAAAAGGTCCATGAGACAAGTGATCTTGTTTTGAGTTACAAGAAGGCTTTATGGCATGAGATTAACAAAGGTAAATAAAAATCTTTTTAATGTAAAGACTACCTAACTTTTTTTTTTTTGGCGTAGACAAGTTGTTTTTGAAAAGGTTCAGCTCTCGGATTTTTATCTAGGATTCTTGCTTTTCAAAGGTAACCATCAAAAGCAGACTTGGACTCCTATCGTTGACAAGATCCATAGGAATTTGGCGAGTTAGAAAGAAAAATGGTTACCTTTTGCAGGGAGGGTCACTCTTCTCAAAATGATGCTTCAAACTAATCCAATCTACTGGTCCTCTTTCCCAATTACCCCTAAAGGCATTGTCTCACCGATTAATAAGATTGAGGTCCTTATTCTAGCAAGGTACGACTGAAATTTTCAAGTTTCTTCTTGCTTAGGACAAGTTTAGTAATGCCATTAGTGAAGGAGGAGGGAGGATGCAGGCTAGAGACATCAAGAACAAATATTTGTATACGGGAATGAGGTAGAAAGGATTCTCATAGCTAGCAATCTTCCCATAGGCTCTGCTATTTGAAGCAGCATAGAGAAGGCTCAAAATCAAATTCTGAATCACACCTTTTGGAAGATTCAGAATGGTTTGAAAACTGACTTTTGGATTGATGTCTTGATAAAGGAGTATCCTCTACATCAAGACCCTGACTTGGACACATCCACATTGAAGCAAGAAATACTTAGGCCAATAAAGTCAATGACTACTAGATTGAGGAAGAAAATACTAGTTGGACTACTAGAATTTGAAAAGATTTCAGAAGTACCAATGGTGATAAGGAGGAAGCTCTCAAGAAATTGAACAAACTTCTCATGGGGTTCAAAATCCCATGGAACTGTGAAGAGTATACTATTTGTCAAAATCTCAATAGTTGAGGAGAATACTTAGTTAAGGTTGACAATGATTATTTCTTTGGCTCCCATGATCCGTGAAAAAAATTAGCTCGCACCCTCATGAAAGTACCCTAAAACAAATTCACACACAATTTGCTAGTGATAATCGATGTGCTACCACTCCCTTTTCCCGTCTCAACCCGATCACAATATTTCCACAATTGAAAGAGGCCATCTTTGGATCATGACATATTTCCACAATATTTTCACGATGTTGTCTAAATTGAAAGGTCCATATAGTGTATTTACCTCTGCTTTTTATACCATAATGGATACGTTAAGTGAAGAATTCAAATGGCCTCCTTTGAATTTTTTTGTGAAAGATTGACTACGAGCAAACAAAATTAATGGCCCTAGATGCTCCACCTAGTCCATGTCAGGCACTAGTTGCTAATTCCTCCAAAGGAAAACCTCCACCTAAACCGAAGCAAAGGCCAGTACCTTTCAATAACTCTTCAGAATCCACCACTCAATCACCTCAACCTTTTAAAAATACTAAGAACAAAAAGACCTTCAAGCAAAAGAAGAAAACCTTTGGTCCCATGCAATTTTTGTGGTGGTTCTAATTATGATGAAAATAGATGTTTTAAGAAGATGGAAGCATCATAGGCAGCATTGAAACAACACAAGATTTCCATTCCTTCTACATCCTCTAATCCTACAAGAAAAGGGAAAGCACTTTTAGCCGGAGCTACGTCTGCATCTCTTGATGAAAGGATTTTTGATTCAGGTGCTTCACACCATCTCACACATTCTCGGTAACTTTTGTCTTCTCTTTCAAATTGCAATACCTGTCATATTGTCATGGGTAACTCTTCACGGATTGAAGTTTTGGGATCAGGTATAGTTGACAAACAAGTTGGTTGTTTTAATGATGTTTTGCTTATACCACAAATCTCCTCTAATCTTCTTTGTGTATCAAATGTGTAATTCTGCTAGTGGTAAACTTGTAAAGTTTACTCCAAATGATGTTGTAATAAGAGAATGTAATGATCCTAGTGAGATAGCGGCTACAAGTACAGTTGATCATACTGCAAGGCTCTACACTTTTGATAAGTTTGAGTCTTCTTCTAGCTCTTTTGGTTCTTCACTTGTAGCACATGGTGATAGTCTCAGCAAATTATGGCATGAGAGGCTACGACACTTCAGTTATGGATATATGCAACAAATGAGTGCAAAGAATCTTGTAACTGGCATTCCAAGGGTCTCTAGTATTGCTGCAGTGTGTTTTGGTTGTCTAGTTGGTAAACAACACCAGAATCCATTTCCAGTTGGTAAGGCCACATGTGCACTTGCACCGTTAGAGTTAGTTCATAGTGATTTGATGTCTTTTCCATGTCGCTCCTTCTCGGGAGCCATGTATGCACTCACATTCATTAGTGACTACACTAGACAAACTTGGGTTTATTTTCTTAACTTGAAAAGTGAAATTTTTGAGATCTTCAAGGCTTTCAAAGCCTTTATTGAAAAACAATCATCTCATCCTCTTAAGAAGATACGCATTGATAATGGGCGGGAATATGACAGTAATGCCTTACTAGATTTTTGTATAGGCATCCAACATCAATTCATTGTGCCATACACCCCATAATGGAATGGCGTAGCTGAGAGTAAGGATATGACTTTGAAAGAGATGGCTAATTGTATGTTGCACTCTAAAAATTTGCCATTAGAATATTGGGCTGAAGCAATTTATTGTGCTAATTACATTGTGAATCGCATGCCACACAAGGCTGTGCGAAATATGACACATGAAGAAGCTTGGCCTGGGATCAAGCTTGATATTTCAAATTTTCGTATTTTTGGAAATTCGACATGGGCGTTTGTTCTTGATGACAAGTGCAAATCCTTGGAGAAGAAAAGCCAACCCCTCATATTTGTTGGTTATCGTGAAGATGTAAAAGCTTATTGTCTTCTTGACCCTGTTACCAAAGATGTATTGTTTCGACGAGATGTTCGAGTTGATGAGCTACCTAGTCCACATGAGTCTACATCTGGTTCTTCATCTTCTCCTTCTACAGTTGATTCTGAGGATGTACTTCCTATTGTTGATGATGATGAGGATGATTTTGATGTTGCCCCTATTCAGCCACCACAACCATCTTCTTCACAATCTATGCCCAAGTGGGCATATAACACTCTATAATTAGCTAATTCCTTGGTGATCCATCTAATTCTCGTCGCACTCGCTCACAAACATCTAGTGTTTCTCTTATGGGACAAGCCATTACTGATGATCCAATATTGTTTTCTGAGGCCATTGGTAAACTTGAGTGGGATGTTGCAATGTATGAGGAGTATTCTTCATTGATGAAGAATACATGGGATCTTGTACCTCTTCCTAAGGGAAGAAAACTTGTAAGATGTAAATGGGTCTTTAAGACCAAATATGTTGCAGATGGATCGATTGATAAGTACAAAACTAGACTAGTACCTAAGGGTTTTTCATAGGTTGAAGGAGTTGATTACTCTGAAACCTTTGCCCTTGTAGCTAAGATGGACTCTATTCGGTTTGTACTCTCTGTCACGCTTTATATCATTGGTCAGTTTTTCAGATGGATGTGAAGAGTGCTTTCTTGCATGGTGATCTCTAGGAGGAGATCTATATGGAACAACCACAAGGATTTGTACAGGACTCATCATTGGTTTGTAGACTCCGTTGTTCTCTTTATGGTCTCAAACAAGCTCCTCGAGCTTGGTATGAGAAGATGGATAATTTTCTTGAGTTCTGGTTTCCATCATTGTGAGTCAGATCACAATGTGTACATCTTGAAAGCAAGGTGAGGATATTGTGATATTGGTTTTGTATGTTGATGACCTTATCCTCATTGTAGTTTAGACTCCTTAATACAGGACATCAAGGACAAGTTGGCAGATAGGTTTGACATGACAAATTTGGGACTTTTGCATTATTTTCTTGGCCTTCAAGTTCATCAGTCTTCTGAGGGTATCTCTATTGACAACAAAGGTATGTGGGCGTATCTTCATTGGTTTGGTATGGTTGATTGTAATCTGTCCCCACTCCATATCAGTCAGGTGTTGTGTTATCTACCACTTGCATGACTCTTGTTGATTCGACCTTGTATCGACAACTTGTAGGTAGTCTTTTATACTTGACTCATACACGTCCCGATATCACATTTGCTGTGAACCTTGTCTCTCGGTTTTCACATGAGCCTCATGAGAGTCATTGGCTAGCAACCAAGCGTATTTTGTGCTACATTCGGGGCACCACCCACTTTGGTATATAGTACACACCACAAAGTTCTACACAACTTGTTGGATATACTAACTCTGATTGGGTTGGTGATGTTGATACTTGCAAATCCACTTGTAGTTTTGTATTCACACTTGTTTCTAGTCCACTTGCTTGGGCATGCGAAAAGGAAAATATTGCATTATCCTCCATTGAAGTTGAGTATTGAGGTGTCGTCAAAGCCACTCAAGAGATACTTTGGCTTCGACAGTTGCTTGGAGAGTTTGGCTTCACCCAACAGGGTCCTACTATTCTTTGGTGTGACAACTAAAGTGCGATTGCTATCTCACTCAATCCTGTTGAGCATCAGTGTACCAAACACATTGAGATTCACATGCATTTCATTCGCCAACTTATTCAGATGGAGTTCTTTCTTTGGAGTTTGTGCCTACAACTGAGCAAATTGTCGACATCTTTACTAAGCCTTTGGCTTCTCGTTATCTTCGATTCACGAGAGATGTTTAGGGTAAAGAAAGTTGTACTTGGGAGATTTTCACATGAAGTCCTAACTTCCTTTCTTTTTCATGTTTTGATTGGTTTGTACATGGGTACCTTATCAGGCCTAGTAGTTGGGACCCATATTTGTTTTTATCATACTCCTTATGTTTTACTTACGGGAGGGTGTTGGAATAATGTGTGTTTAAGCTTACCTAGGGTTAATTTGTTTTACCTAGGGTAAATTATTTGTTACCTAGGGTTAATTATCTTTACCTAGGGTAGTTTATTTGTTTTATTGTTGAGATTTTCTCAACAATATTTTGCATGTAATATTTGAAAACTGAATATCTTCAGATTTCTCTATTATTGTAATATGACAAATAGTTTGTTCACACACAACAAACTATTTGTGCTATATATTCTCCCTAAATCTAGTCTTGGACAAAGATAGAAATAGGGGACATTAGCTATTGTTTTGGAGAGTTGAATAAATATTGTTACGTTATGTATTCTTTGAAGTATTTGTGCGGGTTTACTGTTGTGGGTTTTATCTCCTGGATAGATCTTGTTGTTCTGTTGTGTCTCATTTGCTTTTCTATATTCCATTCGATTGAGAATGATTTTAATTGTTATTAAGTTATTTATGCTTGTTTGTCATCGTTAATAAATACAATTGTCAGAATGTATTGTTTTAAATGTTATTTTTTTATCATTTTGGGAAATTATTTTGTTTGTAGAGTTTATGATTACACATTTGCAATTACGGTTACATAGGGTTATAAAGCCAATTTTTAATTTGTAAACGGTTTTATAATGATGTTTTAAAATTAAATATATAATTATTTAAATTATTTAAATGGTTTTATAAAGTTGTTTTTAGATTAAATTTATGGTTTTTAAATTTTTAAACATGCATTGCATTACAAATTAGAACTTAGCATACAATGGCATTTGGGTCAACAATAGGTTCGACATTAGGCTCAAAATCACTAGCAGGAACCATTCCCGTTAATGCCTGTACTGTTGCTTGAATGTAAGTTGTATGTGGAGTAGTTTAGGGTATTGTAGTTTGTAATTTTTTGTGGGAATTTTTTTCTAGAAGCATCAATCGCCTAAAGTATCATCTTGCATGTATTGTTTGCCGCAACGCTGTGGTATGTTGCAATGTTACAAAAGAAGCAAAATGAGAGATGAAGAACAAGTTGACGAGAAGAAACTAGAGAGGGCAAGGGTGCAAACAACCATAACAACCATTAGATTTGGAATGGCAAAAGAATTAGAGGATGATGCGACGGGGATTGCATGGGCTCTACTCGTGGTCCACATATATGAAACATAAAAGGCACATTTGCTTCATCGAGTTCAAACAAAGGGATACATAGTTTTTTGTACCAAGAAACATACCTAGGGCACAACCTTCATTGTAAGGCACAACTCGAAACAAGGATGCACACAGGAAGCAAATAAGACGTGTGAATTTCTGGTACTACAACCTTCCCTTCCATGCGGCAAAGAGCTTGTGTTGAGAGTATTTGGTGACAACATCGACAATTGCAGGGAAAAGGTACAAGGCACCCTCTTCAAAAGACTTGAGTGGGAAATTGCTCAAGGGTGTAGTTGTAGATGCAACGTCAATCCTGAAAGATCAAAAGAAAGTAACGGCAAAATACGGATGCACCATCCTTTGAGATGGGTGGACAGATGGAAGGAACCACACTTTCATAATTTTAGCGGCTTCTAATGGTGAGATGGTATTTTGAAGTCAATTGATGCCTCTAACATAGTAAAAAATGTAGAAAATTTGAACCTTATGTTGGAGGAGGTTGTCTTAGAGGTGGGTATCCAGAATGTTGTGCAAGTTGTCACTGACAATGCAACAACATATGTGGTGGCTGGGAGACTACTACAAGAGAGGCATCCATCACTCTTTTGGACCCTTTGTGCGGCCCATTGCCTTGACCTTCTTTTGGAGGACATAGGCAAAATTGATTGGGTGGTTATCAAGATTCAAGAAATTCAACTTAATAATATTATTGCCGAGAATTCGATCCTATTAAAGCTAGGAAATTTAACCTTTGTGCAGTAGCGCAAGAGGCATTGAGTCAACATGCTTACGTAAATCTGCAAAACGGCTTTCAAAACAAAGGTAAATCTTACTTGAACTCTCTTAAATACCCTAAACTAAGTGGGAGTTCTCTTGTAAATGAGTAGGCTCAAATCTTATCATCCATTGAAAACCCATGGGGCCCACCAAATTTGGCCAAATTGTATGCCAAAGACTTGTGCAACTATACGTGGTCATCCAGTGTCCCCAAGGAATGAACCTCACCAAGAAAGTGTAATGTTGCTTTCTAGGGCTGAAACCAAGAGTAAGGGTTTAGCCTAAACCCTAATGAACCAAATCTGAAAATACACCATCAGCCAACAAGCATCAATCTGAAAATGACTGAAAATATGCTTCAACTTTATTAAAATAATCAATAATCAGTCCTCTAGGGCAACGAACTCTCTAGGGACTTCACATCAACATTTAACCATGCAATAACAATTGAAAATGCTTCTAAATAATTAATTCAACCACGACAATATTTATCAATCCAAATTACATTGAAAAAATGGAGAAAATAAATGATTACACCCAACTGCAATTAATTTAATGACAACAAGAAAGCCAAAACCAAGGGCTGGAAATGATAGATAAACTTCTCCAAAAATCACCAAAATGTAGATTCCAACCTTATAAAATATGAAGAACAATAATCTCAACTCAAATTGTCCAAAAGTTCCCTAGATGATATCAAACCCTTCACCCAAGCAAGTCGCCTAAGGTTAGAAGGGAAGAAACAAATATAAAATCCTCCTTAAAGCTCACTTGTGACTTCTGGGTGAAGCCACCAAAGCACACAAGAGGGTTTCCGTCCCCAAGTGTGATCCTATTGAAGGGTTTTGTCCTCAATAGGTGTCCAAGGAAGGGTTTTCGTCCTTCAATGGCAAGAAGAGAAGCTACACTAGCTCCAAATCCAAGTAAATGTCAAAATAGATGAATGATGATCCCTCCTCCATTCGAACCTCCTTAAGTACCCCTTCTTTGGCGCCAAGGATGAATTAGAAGCCCAATCCTCATGGCCGACCTCTTAATGCACTTTTTAATCTTCACTTAAGAAGATCGACCTCATAAAAGATTATTTCTTTATCTCCTTTGTAGCTTCAAGAAGACCGAACTTAATGAGGGTGAAGATAGAAGTTCCTTTTTTCGCTTTGCCATTCACCTCCTTTGCTTTCCTTCCTTGAAGCCCTTGGAAGGTGGAATGGGCCCAAGGCCTTCATAGTGACTTGCGTGGAAAAGGGGACATTACAAAAAGAGAGGCAATGAATAAATTAAAGGAATTTTGTTCGAAAGTGTCCAAAAATACTTGGCAAAAGTACTTCTCTAAAAGAGATGGAGTATTGACTTCTCATCCCCACACACTCTGCATAAAGGTTTTGTTATCTGTGCTTTGTGAAGCCTTTGTTTTGATTGTAAAACCATGGTAAAGCACCAACCACTCCAAATGCTTGCACTTAAAGGAGACCACTAATCTCTTTATGATCGGGTGCCTTCATTTGATATGGAAAAAGACTAGAGGATGATGAACTGGATGACTTTTTAAAAGTTGATTTAAAGAGGAAACTAAGCAATTCAAATCTCTTGAGCATGAAGGACACTCAATGCCATTGGCAGTAATGACTGTCCTAAGATGTTTGAATACCTTTGAGCCCTTTGGTTTGATTGAGAAACTCAATTTTTAAAAATGGCTGACCTGCTTACACTTCAAATATTCTTGAGATAAAAAGTTAAATGCCTTGTTATAATTAGACACATCAAAATCTTTTTCCATTATCGTTCTTGAACACAATAGGATTGTGTAGTAGTTAAGCACATGGACTTAAAACAACTTGCTGCAATGATTTTTTTGACATTGATATTGGGAGATTGATGTCTCGTAGGGCATTCAATTATTAGATCCTGTAGGAACCTAATTAATCAACTAACTTCAACACTTCTTTTTCTTTCCGATAACATGAGCAAGATTATGCTATTATAAGGCTCCAACCAATAGAAACCAAGCATTCCAACATTGATATTGGGAGAATTGATGTCCGAAAGGTGTTTAATGATTATATTCTCTAGAACTCGGTGTCCCCAGATTTCACCTTGAAATCTGGGACTACCCCTTTTAAAATTTTCGTTCTTTTTAAAGTAACGGGTTGTTTTGTGTTTTTATTGCCTGAAGTTGTCTTCATTACATTAAGATATTCCTAGTGAATCATATGAGCCAATTTCGACAAATACCCACGATGCTAAAACTCATTTTATCCCTCTGCTAGGTTTTGTCTGTGAGAATTTTATTTAATTATTTATTAAATAAATAAAGTTCCGTTTAATGTGAATTGTGCTGCAGTTGAACCTTGTTGAAGTTTTTCATGTCAATATTCTCACATCTCAATAGGGTTTTCACCAGGAATGAATTCAGAGCAATTGTCTGCAACTTCTGGCAACGTTTTTTGTTTTTATTTATTTCTTTTTGCATTTGTTTTTGGTTTTCTCTGCGGTCTGTCTATTAAATTCCCCTTGATCCGTTCTTTGTTCTGTATAGCCTTGTTTAATTGCCTGGAACATCTGGAAGTCATTTATGGCCTCAACAATGGAAGGAATTAATCACGGAGTGCTGACTTCTGACCAAAAAAGAAGAATTTAAGCAGAAAAAGCCTCTCCTAGGCAAGTCACACTTTTTGGGATAATAGATCTAAGCTGCCAATGAGAATTTTGGCAGTGGCAGGCAAGCAAGAATTTCTTGCCTGCATAACAAGTTACTTTTTCCCATCAAGTCAAAATCACTTAAGCTGCCAATGGGAATTTTAGAGGTGGCAGGCGGTGGGAATTTCCTACCTGCTAGAGTAGGGTGAAAATTCCCATTATGAAAGAAAAATCACTTAAAGCACCGGCGGGAATTTCTTGCCTACCTAGCAGGGTGACTTTTCCCATCAAAGAAGTTTATTCACCCATGCAAGTCGCATTTTTGAGAAGAAGGCTATTTTCCATGCAAGTCGCACTTTTTGGAAGGAAGGATTTAAGCTACCAGTGGGAATTTTGGCAGTGGCAGGCATGCGAGAATTTCTTACCTGCAGGTGAAAATTCCCATTATGAAAGTCAAATCACTTAAGTGGAAGATGGGATTTTTGGAGCTGCATTGCAGGGTGGAAATTCCCATTGCTTTGACTTCCTATTTTTAGCAATTTCCCTTGCCAAAAAGTGCGACCCACCTTGGCATTAATACATGTATTTAATGATATTTATTAATGGTATTTCTAGCCAAGTTTGGCACCATAAATAGAAGAAAAGTCAAGGATGCATGCTAAAAATAAATAAAATAAATTCATAAAAAAACAATCAGAAGCATGCAGACTTGGGCGCCCAAATTGAAGAAGAAGCATGGCTTTTAATTAATTAAATTGCCAAAAATAGGGAAAGACAATTATTAAAATTAGCATGCAGATGGCTATATAAGCATGAGACGCCATAAAGGAGAAACAATTAATTCTTTTTGATGAAGTTTGCAGCCCGGAAAGGTTTTGGCGCCAAGGGAAGGAGGATTTTGCATTAAAGAGTATTTTCCATTGCTAGGAAGCTTCCAGTTTTGGCGCCTAGGGTTGGAATAGCTTGATTTTTGTTATTCTAAGTGTCTGCATGTTGGTATAAGTGCCCAGGTGAATTAAATAATATTTTTGCTTGCTTTGCATGCAAACAAAGTCTCAAATTTTAGGGCAGCAGGCTTTATATGCAGATTTTGGTGATAAAAATCAAGTATTCATGCCATGGACTCCATCTTTGTCTGAATTAATTGCAGGTATTCATCACAGGTGCTCATATTAGTGAAAGGAAGTCCAAATCAATGTCAGATACATTGAATATATCTTCCGAATCAGAAGAAATTGCCGGATCTGCACAAATTGATCCAATTACAAGGGATTCCGACATAATTAAAAGAAAAAGAGCTCAGACAAAGATTGTTCCAAGCATGATGAAGCGTGATGAAAGAGAAGGATCAACAAAATTATGCATAACTTCCAGATTTGCTGACATTAATGATACAGACATAGGCCCTGAACCTATCACTTATTTAATCGACAGAGCGAGCCGGAGGACATCTTTCATGTGGACAATTAAAAGTAGCGAGATTATTCAAGCTTTAACGTTTCCAATCATAGCTCAGTTCTCTGAATTTGTTATGGAGTGTGCAAGGTCTTATCATTCTCTTTCCAGAACAATTCGAGATGTAGGAAAGACAATAATCAAGTTGGATGCACAATTTATTAATTATTGCGAAAGATTCCGACTCAACCAGTTGTGATTGCGCAATTAGCATGCTGGATGTTGGCAATAGATGGGAGAAGCACAAAGCAGATTGTGTGGGCATAATGAATAACAAATACATGAAGAAGCCTAGATCTCCATCAAAGTTCCCGAGGACTTTTCCACGATCCAATCTGGTGCGGGAGGTTGATGATATTACTAAATTGCTCTGCAGGTTAAACGGAGAAGCCAATACCCATAACTTGCGCTCATGGATGTATGCTTTTGTGAGAACCATTGAGATCAACAGAGTTGATTCAATAATCAATTGGGCGGAGATCATCAATGACAACATCGGTGAGCAGCTACGAAGTGTGAGGCGGATGTTCAACTTCAAAATGACTTCATACCTGGTATATGCAGCAGCCTCGCAGGTATGTTTTTTCCAAATTGGATAGACGGGGCATACTTTGTCGAAAGATCCTATTTTTGAGTGCTTCCCACAGTTGATAGTTCCTGAATGCCACAAAGATTACTAGGGTGGTCAACGATGGGTTCTTCTACGGATTCATCTGCAAATTAAATAGTGATCTGAAGACCAACAAGGTGAGCAAAGAAGCTTGGGAAGTATCCCAACATGGTCTGTATCTTCATCCAGTTTGTAGACTTCATGTATCTCAGGGTCAGTGGCTTTTCAGAGAACCAATTAAGTTGCCGAGGTATCCAAGCGACAAATGGGTCATCATGGAGTTGTGCAGAGCAACTCGTGGAAATGCATGACTTACAATCAAAGGGGCACAAATCTACAGGTTGTTTTCCGGTCACAGTGGGTTATTACAGCTGCCAGAGCATCCATAAAGCTAGGGGAATCGAAGCAGAAATGTTTTCTGGATATGAGCATGAGTTCTTCCCAGCACGATTGAACTTTGATCCATATGGGATAGCGAAGAAGACAATCTCCCAGGAATATTCGCATGTACCTTCATTGGAAGACTTTTGGATGAAGTGCGTGTTTGGCGAGTATGAAGTCAGGAAGAAAGATTTTAGCAGTTGTCAAGGCAACAAATGTCTGATTATGGTTTAGCATGGATACCTGCAGATCTCACAGATGATGGGCATGTGGTACTTGACACATACCATCAAATGGGAGGAGATAGAGTTGCTCTTCAGGAAAGCATTGGCGATTGTCAGACAATTGAGGAAAGGTCTTCCGTAGTTCTGGTTAACACCTCAAATTGGTTAACAAAGGGGTATTGCATGGACGAAGCTTTGATGAATCAGATCACAGGTAACTTTATCGTGAAACTCCAACAAAAGGAAGCATAAAGGTGAAAGTAGTAGGAGACCAGAGAATCTTAAAGTATACAAAGAAGTCTCAGGTATTGGAGAAGGTCAAGTCTACAACTATTGTGCCAGTACCACTTTCAAACGAAGCTTCTCCAACGTCAACTCATAGCACTTCAGCAGCCCCTGAACCCTAGATAGATGTTGTCGTTCCTTCGTTGAATCCAACGTCGTTTGTATTTGCTCCTCAGCCACTCAGATCTTCACCTCTCCTCGTAGAGAAGCTAAAAGCACATATGGCAGAGTTTGAAAAAGCATTGTATTTGGACAATTCAGAGGGTGGCAGCCACAACACTGTGGCAAATTCGGATGCAACAGAGTCTGAGCATGAGATGGTGGTACACTCAGTGACTTCTCATTCCCCGAGAAGCAATTTTTCATCGTGGTTGGCTTTGCAGATAGTCCCAGAAGCCAGAGAGGAGATCAACTTGGAAGAGGAAGACTTGCAACTTGCTTTTGAGCTTGGAAGGTAAAGGTAAAAGGTCTAAAGTTGCCAAAATGACTTCAAGGTTGATTATCGAAGAATTAGGACAAAAGTTCACTGAATTATCAAGTTCTAGCTGAAGGGAAACAAAGGGAGAGCTAACTGCTGCAGACATATCGGTGACTAAGGTACCATTGGGGAAAATCACCACGGAAGGACTAAAGCAAGATACACGGACACTGATAGACGCTTTATTCCTTAAGCTCGACAAAGAAAAGGCAGAGAAAGATAAGCTTCAGATGCAGATCTCTCAGTTATGTGAGATCATCACTAAGGTTGCTAAACCTTCTTCTCAGCCCATGTTAGTGCAAGAACAGGTATGCAGCCATCTGGTTGAAGAGATTGAAGATGCAGGGAACTAGGTCAAAGCTATTGCTCAATGGAAAGAGCAAATTATTCACCAAGCTTCAGAGCAGTTCGAGGGAATACCAACTGGTTTGGAGAATATGCACAGGGCATTATCTCAGCTAAAGGAACTAATGACAAGGATAGAAGATGAGAACATAGTTGCTTTGAAAGTCATCTGGATACCTTAGCTAAGATACATTCATTGCCAGAGGATGTGCTAATTACAGAGCAAATTGTACCTGATGGATTGATAGAAAAGGGGAAGTAGTTAGAGATAGCAGTTTCCTTCCGCATGGAGATCCTCAAGCTTATGCTGAAGAGGATGCAGTTCTGGAAAACGAGATGGGGAAGTACCAGAGAACATTCCAGATGAATTGCCTGCTTCCCGTGAGGAATTTATTTTGGTTGTGCAGAAGAAGATTGATGAAGCCGTCATGCCTTTCACGTTAGATTCAATTGGCAGACTCATAAAGCTTCATGCAGATATTGAGGGGTATGGGCCTGGTTTAGAGAAGGTAAAGGCTAACATTGTTGCTTTGTCCAAAGGATTGCTTGCGGTTCAAGACTGAGAAGGAAGCGGTTGCTAAAGCAGATGGGAAGTTACTGAGTCACATGTTTGACAAGTATATTCAGTTTCAGAACAAAGAAAAAATGTAGAGTATGATGGCGGACACATTTTTCTTCTTTTTCCCTTCTCTCTCTTATTCTTATTTTATCGGACAAAATTGTAAAACTAAAGTAATTGGTTAAAAGCCATTACTTTTAGTTATTTGAAAGGGTCCTTAATTGAGAATAGGTGGCGACATGCAAAGCTTTGATTTAGTCTTCAGATGCATGTCATGTAGAGAGAAATTTCAGGGGAAAGATTGCTAGTTGTTTTCTTTATAGCTTCCACATGTGTCAGTTCAGTTATTGCTTTCCTATTTGTAATTTCCTTCTATGCACTATAAATAGAAGAAAACCTACGGGTTAAAGGATCAGAATTTGTAATCAACATTCTTGTGTTCCAGACTTTGAGTTGAAACCCTTGATATTTTTCTGAAAGCTAAGGAATTGAAAGGAGACAGATTTTCGGAGAACTTTGTGTCAACGGTGCATTTGTTTCTTATTTCTGTGTAGATCTTTGCATAAACTTTGTGTTATCTCAGATCTAGATTTGAAACTTTCCTTTTCTTTAAATTCTGTATTGTGAGATCTGTTTGTTTCATCTATGTGCATGAGACCAACTCTGCAAACTATTGGTTGGATTGCACATCTTCTTTGCTCTCTTCTCGGATTCAATTATTTCCCCCTTTTGCAAATATTTCTTTACAATTACTTGTTGTAGAATTGCCTAGCTATGGCTCATGAGCTTTGCAATTAAAGTAAAACCCACGACCAATTACTCAGATCCACAATTGATAGAAATTTTACACAGGAGCCTCACTGGTAAATGAGAGAGATTTATCTCAGGATTGCTTAGGTTTTCAGCTATGCAGAAAATCTAGCCAACAGAACCCAATCAATTAACTATGTTCAACACTTCTTTTTCTTTCCAACAAAACAAGCAAGATTATGCTATTAAAAGGCTTCAACCAATAGAAACCAAGCATTCACCATTTTGGGTTTATGGCTAGACTATACTTGAATGGCTAGATTGACCTAGTGGTATTTTTGAGGGATTGTCAAATAAACTCTTTCCAAATTATGGGGTGGAAAAAGTTTATAGAGATTGATCAAATCAAAGGGATAGTGTCATCAAACCTTATGGATTTGGGCATCATAGAATATGAGTGATACAGAGGTTAATCTAGGAGTAGTTGGAATCATGAATCATCTCCCCAATCAAGAGCTCATATACCAGCCCAATATTCCATGTTTAGGAAATAAATGACTCTTATGGGCTATGTTATAGAGCACATCACACTATGAGCATAAAAACTTTCCCTATGCGTAGGAGCAATGGGTCCCAAAATGATGAAGAGGGTATAATCATTCTTTGAATCAAACGGTTTTTGTGTGAAGGGCATTTAAAATAAGGAAAACATATCAAAATCAATCAGAAATGTTTTCCAAGAGACGGACCCATGTGGGAACTAGAAGAGTTCTTCAGTGCTTCCCCAATCAGCCCATGTTTTGAGGGCAGTGCTTCTCATTTAAAGTGGGGGCATGTGCTGACGTAATGTGTGTAACATAAGGCAAATGCATTATTATATACCTAATAAAATTATGTCGAGTCTTAGTGAAATGTAACCTGACCCTATCCTAGGTTCTTGAACTTTACAATGTTAAAAGCACACTATAAATGGGTTCACATGGCCTTACTTTACTACAGGCTGATAGAGGTTAAACATCTTAAATAAGGCCTAATATGCTTAAATGCCTGGTAATATAGGTCCACATGGCCTTAATTATCTTTACTACAGGCTGATGTAGGGTAAACATCTTAAATAAAGCCTAATATACTTGAATGCTGGGTCGCACCTGTAATATGTACTTAATAGTAACTGCATGTGGGATGTGGCTTAGTTGGTAGAACAAGCCACTTACTCTACGCTAGCTAGTCACAAGTTCGATCCATGAATGTTGGTTCCCCAATAACTGTGGCACCTATCTGGTTCATAGCTCCAGCCAAAAACATTCATCGACCAAAACAATACACCATATGTAGTGCCCTGCTCCGTAGCACCTGCCTAACAGGCGTGCGAGCTCACCTTGTCAAGTATCCTGCTACAATTCTGATGTTGGACCTCCATATGAGGCTATCTTCGAGGTAGAAATCATTTCTTAAGTGTCTTATTACCCATCTCTACGGTGTTTAGGGAGAATCCTTGTGTGAGGGATCATTGTTGGATAATTTTCCTTGGCGAGCTTTTGCAAGTTAACCGACTCTGAGTTACATATGATCCAAGATGCAAAATGCTTTCAGAATAATGTTGTTATTTTCGTTGTATCACAATTACTATTATTTAAACAAAAAAATAATAACATAAATGTAATGAGATTAATAATTGTAGAATTTAAAAGTTAAAATAAATCATAAATTAAACAAAATAAATAAACTAATAATATAAAACAAGTATTGAAATTTATAAGTTAAAAAAATAATAATAAATTTCCTTGAATACATTTGGTGGTGGAGTAGTTGGAGGTGTGAGGGTGAAGGAAGGGTATTGTCAGATATGGCAGGGCATGGGCACCCTCACAAAGCATTTACATCACTCGCCAAATACAAAAACAAAACACACCTTCAATCTGATCAGTTCACCTTGCACGCATCCTCACAGCTGTGCCAAGTTTGGAAACATTGAAACAGGTTAAAGGCATCCACCAGCGCATTTGGAGAAGTGTTGTTTTTCCAGATGTTTTAGCTGCAGGTGCGCTGGTAGATGTATAAGAAAAATGTTTTCTCATGGACTGTGCTGGTTGCTGTACATGCACAAAATTTGGTTGTTTTTTTTAACGCGTTGGGCTCTTCAGTGAAATGGTAATTGACTGGTGTCAAGCCAAACCCCCACAACCTTGCCAATCGATTTACCAGGCCTGTGCCATGTTAGCATGTGAAACGTTGGATTAGTGTGGATGCATGGACTGTGATGATTGCAGGGTTTTCACAAAATGGGTTCGTTGAAAAGACCTGGAAACTTTCAAGCAAATGCAATTTGGACAGGTGTAAAGCCAGACACCACAACCTTGCTGCTATCTTCCCAGCCTGCGCCAAGATGGGAAAATTAGAGCAGCGCATGGACATCCACCAAGCTTCATGGAAAGCAAATCTTGTTTTTAATGTGTGGTCAGGTGCCCAGTTAGTCATATGTGCAAAAATGTGAAAGCAAACACATGCAGTAGGCACATGAAATGTTTAACAAAATGCCTTGAAGGGATGGAATTTTTGAAATGGGTGTTTTAAGCCACAAAAAATGAATGCAGGCCAAATGCAACGAACAGTCGTCGAACCCAATCATCTCGGCCTTTCCAGCTTACTCGCATCCTGTGGAAAAATAAGACCTTTGGAGTTGATGTAAATGAAGTATGGGGTAGTATTTAGTATGCATGCAACGTGTTTGACAAAATGCCTGAAAGAAATGTGGGCTCGTGGAAGCATTAGCAAAGCCTGTGAGTGTGGATTTTAGTGGGGATTAGTTTCATAAACTATGGTTATGAGCAGCTATTTATGTGGAAAGTAGGAGCATTTTGAAGACATGTGAAACGTTTGACAAAATGCCTCCAAGAATTGTGGCCTCTTCGAATGCAACGATTTTGGCAAAATGTGCACAAAACGGGTATGGATCTCCCTTCCTCTCATACTAAACTACACTCTTCATCGTTTCTTGTTTTGGTTCTCAATATGTTCGAATAATAGATAATGAAATACGAATGAATGATACGACCTTTAGCTTGTCTGGAAACATTATAAAATAAAAATAAAAATTTGACTTCGGACACCCCACGCATGGAGCGCTGCACCAATCTTCTTTACCGACCAAAACCTCTAGCACGATCTCTGTTGACTGGGATATGAAGGAGGTCCTTAAACAAGTTGAAAAGCTCAATTTTGACACCTTGACGAGGTGAGATTTGAAGCCTTTTTGCTTATCAGTCACTTGTGGTGATGTTCTCGTTTTAATAAAATATGATCAGTTCTGACTTACAATTGCTGCTTTGTTTGAGCAAAATTGAAAACCACCGCCCTACCTCTAGATTGCCAACAGGAGAATTGTAACCAACTCTCAATTCCATGAAAACGCTTTCGGAGGTTAGTTTTGGAAGTGGGTTTTGGGGCCCACTGTCATTGTGTGCGATAAGAGTTTCGACGCGATTACGATAACCAACCTCGAAGTTGCCTTGGTAACTTGAGCCCTGCTTGTAATCAACTTCCGTCGGATGCGATGAATTCTTTGTATATAGGGGAGTAAGTAGGAATCATCAAACTTTGTGTTTGAACTTAAAACGAGTGTTTTCGGGGCCCAATTTGTAAGCACTTTAACCGTTTTGGCCAGCTTTCACAAAATTGCAACTTTAGCTAGACAAACCTTTTGAGGGTCCCATTTGATTTCTAACTACTCATAAAACCTTTTAAATATCGTCTTAGTAATTTATAGAGTATGAATTTATCAACTTCTTTGTATGACTGATTTTCAGAAATTATAATGTTTTCTCTCTCTAGAAATAACTATGAAATTTTGGTTGGTTTAGAAAATGTAAATGGGTTGAAAATGTATATGGAATTGAAATGAAACGAAAATGGACACGAGATGTATGTGGTTTTGATATGGTGAATAGAAAAGAAAATGAATCATAGACTTTCCCTCTCTTCCTTACTCTTCTCTCTAGAATTAAAAAAGAAAAAATGCAATAGAATGTGGAAGTGTGAAGAAATGACCTCTCTCTCTCTCTCTCTCTCCCTATCTCTATCTCTCTCTACTTTCTGTTTCGATTTGCTTGAAATGATGGATGCGTGGATTTTATGCTTGAGTGTAGGGGATTTCCATACCAGTCCTAGGACTGACCCTACGTTGGTTGCAGTACTCCGAACAAGGATTCGGATGTGATATGTTGTATTTAATGAGTTGTCATTGAAAAGTTATACTCATCTTGTAATACGTGTATTACCTTAGAATAATGATATGTAGTGTTGTTCGAAGAATTATTCTTATGTACATTTTGAAAAGGAAAATATCAAGTTGGTTATATTTTGTAAGTGTTGAAATGGATGTGAAGTTGTACTCAAATGTTGTACTTATGTTGTTGAGGTAATAAAACAATCTTTTACTATGTTAATTATTGAATTAGTTCTTTAACACTCATAATGCTCGGTAGAATCTCATCTTACCCAAACTATCAAAATAAAAACGAGTTCCTAATCCCTATCATACTCTCTCCTCCTAATCGAGTCTTGTCCAGTGTATAAAACTTTGATCATGTTAAGAAAATACTCTAATCTCATTAATCATCTTCTTGTTTTGCATCTAAGACAAGTCCTACAAGGACCATTACATGAATTTAAATACCTTTGATGAGGCAATGGCTACACTATGTGTACCCTGCCATCTTTGATGTGAGTACAACTGTCATTTCTAGGTGTCGTAGGCCTACTCGCTTCACGGATGAGTTGTAATCCTTGGGTGTGTGATTGTTCTTAGCCCCCTTAGTGTGTAAAACAACAATCGAAAAAATGCCTTAGAAGGCATCTGAACGTGTAAGGTGAATTGAACTTCTCACTTGTAATAGGGCAAAGACCCCTTTGAGTATCAATGAAATTATTCAGTCTTAGAACTCCTATGAGGAGTATTGGTAAAAGACCCTTAACGCATGCTTGTCCAATGGGTGAATAGTGCCTTAGAAGGCATCTGAAATGCATAAAATTGTATTTCATGTCTCACTTGTAATATTTGTTTAACACTTGGGTTGCCTAAGGATAGTGGAATGAATTGTATGTGCGGAATCACACTCCTTGGAGTCTAGAATTTCTAAGTGTAAAGTAAGTGTCATATGAATTATAATGGTTCTAAACTATGCCAACATGAGACCAAAGTAACAACGTAAATGTAAGTAAAACAAGGGTAAACGAGATGAAATTATGGAATGACTGTTACGAAATTTACATGCACCTTGAATGATGCCAAACCAACTAAAATGCCTAATGTGATCATAAAATGAATGAAAATAAAGGAGAGAAACATTGTGATCAAACATTTTATTAAAATGGTAAAAATACAACTATGGGCAGGAGCACATGTTTCTTACACGTAATGGTGGTTTAAGTAACGATGTCAAATGAAATAAAGAATATGTAGCTTTGAGAATGAGAATATATGCTTACATGCTTGACTGTTTTAGTACGGGTATGGTACGCTGAAACGGATTTTTTTAAAACCTCGGGTACGGTACATTGTGGGTATGTTTGTACAATATATTTTTAAAAAGTAAAAAATATAAATATATATAAAAATTTAAAGAAAACAACAAGCTTATAGTCTCAACAACCTATAAAATATTAGAAGCCAACAACAAGCTTATTATGAATCGGAAGCCATCTAAAGCAAGATTTCTTTGACTGAATACAAGAAGACCACAAAACATTAAATCTATGAGTCCATCTACTAATGGGCTCACAAACATTCCACTTATTGTTAAGGCCTAGGGAAAGGTTTGGGGAGAAGGCAATCTTTTCATAGAGTTGTTTGGAGGTAGCCTCTTGGAGAAGGGGCCCTTTGAGCCACCTCATAGTATCCCAAAAGTCATTTTCATCCTCCATAATTAGTCCAATAGAGGGAGTTGTGAAAGCATTTTTGAGCATTGTATACATTTTGAACTGAGATTGAGGAAGCTTATAGAAAGCTTGAAGGTTTGTCCTTTCCATCCACTTCCCAAATCTGTACAAGTCATGAGATATTCTAATTCCTTTCTCAAACCAAAGGAGGGCAGAGCAGCCCCTTGTCAAGGCAAGGATCTTGTCATTATATTTCAGATTCGACAAAATCAATTTGTAGGCTTGGCACCTAGTGTCAAAGGAAGAGAAGATAGGCTGCCCAACCACCAAGTGCTTCACTTGTTCCCATGCCTTCCAAATTGACTGAAGAATAAAGGACCCACAAGGAGCAACAAGAAAGCACCCAAATAATAAGTCAACCAAATAAGTCATTTTCATCTCTCTTGATCCTTCTGAGCCTATTGGCAATGTTGAATCTCACACTAACTTTCCAAGGTTCAATTCTAGTCAAAGCCCTCAAGTTTTTTTTTTTTTTGCACTTAAAAAATTAAAAAACCATGTGGTGCACATACATACCCACAGACACTCGGGTACGTCCTGTATAGATTTCCGTGCACTGGAAGTACCCGGGGCCTTGGGTACTTACCCACAGCTGCACAGCATTACCCGATACGTATGAAGACTAGTATGAGGGGCTACTTGGCGTTTCCGAGCAGTCTAGCTTACATGTTAATGCTCTTCAAATGTATAAGGTTAAACAATGGAACTTAATTATAATAAAGAGGTTATCATAAAAATGATGTGTTGTGGAATAGGTCTAGCCTTAAGTTCTCGTGTGGGGTTGAGTCATTGTATTGTGTTCATCCTTTCGAGTAAGTTTGGAAGTAGTGTGCATCAGAGTTATCCTATTGTCTATGTGGGCCCATGCTTGTGTAAGCGTCTCATGTGATGTGAGTTATCCTAAGTGATCCCATGTGGTGTTGTGTAACAAGTAATGAAAAACAAAACAAAAATTATTCCGGTATTTTTACTGTTGTATTTGGGCGTGAAGATTATGGACATGACACCATAACTAGACTTGCATATCCTAAATTAGCCTCAAATGTATACCGTTCCATATATTGGCATTAGAATGCTATTAAAATGGGGATAATTTAAGGTTTATGTATCCAAAAAATGACAATTCTGCTCAGGGTTGTTAATTGACTTGAATGAATTGCAGGTATACCTATAAACAATACCTTCTTCTAAGGATTTTCTTTCACAAAGGTAAAAAGAATGTATAATTTTGTTGTGTTACATGTTATTATTTGATTGAGTTTGTTGTCTTTTCCATGAAAGTCATTTCCATTTTTTTTTTTCTGAGTTTTTTTGGCTTGTCAAATGCATTGACACTTAATCTGTGCGTCTCAACATTTTGAAGATTTTATGCTTATGAATTATTCTTCTATCCTTGTTCTACGCTTTTTAAAAATATAAGTGAAGTACAATCACAGGGATGAAGCCGCAAACTCACTACTCGATCTTGATAGGGTATTCAAGCCTAATTTTTTGAAATGTGATTTTGTTGCTTTTTATTTATCTATGAGTAACCACAACATCAATAATGCTTTGGGGCTTACAAAATTACGAAGTCAATTATAATTTGTAGTAAGTACTACTGCATAATATTTAGATTTGCGCATTATCTTTAGCGTGGATTAATCTCTGTGCATATTTGCAGATTTGTTTGGAGGAAAAAGATAGAACGGGATGTCCTACAAGGTATGCCATTGGAGGAATTATCTGTAAAGTCCGAAAAAACGTCAAAGACAAAGAATGGTAAGCAATTAACAAGGTCAACAGTGAAATAAAATTGTACCCTCCTTTTCTTGTTTGTATTATATGGATTGTACCATCGTATGAGAATTCACAGTTACAATTTAAATTTAGGAAGAAGTTGGACGCTAGTTGGTAGAGAATGCCAAGTAGATTATCTACCTAAGTTGGTCAAAGTCTAGATCTGTGAATCCCTCATTCAATGCAACTTTTAAAAACTGTTTTAGGATTTATAGTCAATTCAAATTTGTTTTTGCTAGGGTAATAAGGATTTTTAGGCAGTTGGGAGAAAATACCTTGAAATTGTGGTTTCCCCTTGAACAAACATATTTAACCTTCACTATTTGTCACTAATAATTGTAATGCTGCTTCTATTTGGTTGCTAAGTATGGGACGAAGGCATATTGTATGGGCTTTACTATCTTTGTAGCTAATGTGGTAAATAAGCATACGTATTTGATGATACTGTTTAATCTACCACGCTTTACCAATTACCTAGAGAATTTCATTGGAGTCCTGATAAGGGTATGTTCTAAGTGGTATCGTATCAGTACAATAATGTTCAATGGTTTCCCCAATCAATTCTGAATGCATGGTCTTGTTTTTCTTTTATGTTTTAGTATCCATTTTCCATTGGATTCTACTTATGCATTTCATATTATATTTCCACAATTGTTTTTTCAATTATGGGTAGGGCAAGGCCCAAAGGACGAATACAAACTGAATTATTTCCACTTCCATTGCTAGCTTGCACTGTACCCTAGTGCTCTTTCCATATTTCCGACAAACTGGGCCCAAGGGGGTACTTGCATGGTTCAAACCATGACCTCACCATTATTATGGCAGTGTTTGACTGCTGTACTCAAGGTCCAAACACTATCTCCACAATCTTATCCCTTTCAACATTTCCACTCTTTTTGTAGGCCTCAACTTATTCAATTTCCTCCCAATTTACTTGTGTTTTGAAAGCCACCCAATTTTATTTTGGATGAAATTGTTTCTTGTTACTATATTGAGTTTTTGCCTTCCTATCTCACAGTTTATCTCTTTTTCCTTTTCAAGTTATAACATTGTGTCCCGTTCTAAACTAAGTTCTTATTATTTTAACACTTGTATGTCCTTTTTGATTTGGTTTGTCAATTCGGGTTCTCTCTATCAAAGGTTCTTTCTCAGGGTTCTCTTTGCTGGTAATTCTTTTGCAAAATCTATCAACCACATTTTTACTTTGTTATTGTCTTCATCCTAATCAATTCCTTATTTGCTATGTTTCATTTTTTAAACTGTTTTCCATCATATACCATAATAAGGATGTAGAGGAGTACTTAGGATAGTTGTATATCCTAATCTATGAATTCCCCTACGTAATTCATCATCGTAAAAACCATTGTAAGTATTGATTGTTAGATGTTAGTTGTAGTTAGATTATGATAAGTTTAGTTTTCTATTTGATAGGGAATCAACTATTGTTGATCCCTACATTGGCTGCACCTAATTTGTTTTGGATCTATTCCTATTAGCGAGTTACTTGGTTAGTACTAAACTAACCACTTGAAAAGCCTACTTAAAGGTCTCCTTTGTAAAAACAAATTGGTTGGAATTGTAATCAAATTGAGTGGGAATTGTGAATTTTAAAAATCTATCAAGTTTAGTAGTGTTTTCTTGCAAGGATTGTTGGTCTTTCTTCGATGTAGACATAGTGACCAAGTTTGGCTAGATCCGAATGAAATCTGTTTGATTTGAACTTTTCAAACTTCCCAACTAAGTTCGATCTAGTTCAAGTACCTTTTTAACACTTTAAAAAAACTAAAAAGTAGATAAAAACCAAAAAGAGAAACCCTAAATTGAGTTGAATGTGTGTCGCAACCTATGTAAGCATACATTTACACGTAAGAAATACAACACATTGTGAGAACAGATGATAAACCGAGGCAATAACGAGGTAAAGCAGAGAAGTGAAGACATGGGAGGTGAATCATTTAGGGAGAGCGGAGTTGAGGATGACCACACGAGGGAGAGCAAAAACCATCATTCAAATCTCAACAGACGACACAAAAAATCATATAGAAAACTTAATTTGTGTTGACAAACACAACAAAAATCCGTTTGAGTCTCAATGAGCGTGTCTCGCCGAGTCTCAAGTGGGTAGAGAGAAACAATGGTTGCGATCAAGCGTGTAGAAGCTTTATGTTTGAATGTTTAGGTTTTAATATTTTATGTTATTAAATTTTAGGTAGGTTGTAATATATCTTGCGTTAGGTCAATTAATGTAATAAAATTAAATTATTCAAGTTAGATTATTTTTTATAATTTAGTTTTAAAAAGGATTTATGTTTATTTAGTTTAAATAATTTTTACTTCAAATTTATTTAAAATTATTATATATGGTTTACATAAATTAAATTATAGATTTTTAATTTATCTTTTATATAGTTTAAAAGTCTTTTAAACTTAATAAATAAATAAAAATAAATCTCTTACATTAATTTGATTTATAATTAATAAATATGATTTACATAAATTAAATAATAGTTTATATTTAAACGTTTATTAAAACCAAAAAATAAAATTAATAAATCATGATTTAATAATAATTTTTATTAATTTAATTTTTTTGTATTAATTTTATTTTATTTTGTAGTTTATCCCTTTTATTTTATTGTTTTCTTTAAGGTGTATGAAATTTATGATATATTTAAATACATAAAAATATTTTTAAAAAAATGTTGCAAAGATAGCTTATCAAATATCAACATCACCTTGCAAACCGTTCGTTGGAGATGAAATATATTGTCCAATGTGACACCAATTCTAGACATTTGAAATGCACTCCATGTAATTCAAATATCATAGGGACTTTAACAAGGATTTGGTACCATTATATTGGGGGTCTAGATGTAAATATTTGCCCACTAACGACAAAGCAAGATAAATATGGAGAATTCATCGGTTAAATTCGAAGCAAATATGAATTGAAGACATTTGCATCAACATCAACAACTTTCAAAAATGCTAAAATCCAATGAAGTATAACATGAATCGACTCTTTTAGTAGCTCGACTCCTTCATCAATGTCTCGCTCAAGAAAGTCAAAGTGCATAGGAGATGTTTCAAGCTTCATTTAAATTGATGTGAAAACAAGAGTAAAACCATGACATTGACATATTAGTGGGTTGGTTTTTCGATGCAACAACCATATGTTTCAATGTTGTTTGAAATCCACATACAAAAGCTATTGCAGTAAAGGGGGTTGAATATTTTGGGAAAAGGTTACACAATGCCTTCTTTTGAAAGTTGGAGAACTACTTTGCTAGAAGAGGTGTCATCAATATCTAGCGAACTAGATAAAATGAAAACGAATTGAAGAAAATTAGGTTGCACTGTAGTAAGTGATGGGTGGTCTAATTCAAAACAGAGGCCCCTCCTAAACATTCTCATTCAATGTTTAAAAGATGTTATGTTTATCGAATCAATTGATACAAGCAATGAGGTAAAAACTACAAATTTCATTTTCAAATGCATTGAATTTGCCATTCGGAACTTGAAAGCAATATGTAGTCCAAGTGATTATAGATAATGCAAAAATTGTGAAGTAGTAGGTGAACTTCTTATGGACATGTTTCCTTATCTTTTTTGGATCCCATATGCAACTCGTGTTTTGGATCTTTTGCTTGAAGATCTAACAAAGTTGGAGTGGATAAAATAGTGTTGTTAGAGAAGGGAGGCAAATTTCCAAGTTCATACTCAATCACCGTTTGACCTTGAGATCGTCTTGCTCATTTGCAAAGCATGATTTTTTTTGCTAAACAAGATTCACATCTAATTTTATCACTTTGCAAAGGGAGGTGGAGTTGTGTAGTAATTGAAGAATGGGCACAATCTAAGCTTTGTCTAAGGAAAGCCTTGAGAAAGATGTTGAGAGAATCATCTTAAGAAATTCACTTTGGTAGGGTGCTTAGAAGGCCCTAAAGGTGTTTGACCCATTTGTCCAATTGTTGAGATTGGCCGGTGGCATGAAACCTTGCATTAACTTTGTATATGAGGCATGTAGCAAGGAAATGAATGGATAAAAAAATACTAGCCTATGATGTTGAAGAAGTTTAGCGTATATGGGACATTGTGGACATCGATGGGATATGTGACTTTGCCTTATACATGTAGTACGGTGCTATATAAATCCTAAGCTTATAGAGGTGGATCATGATGCAAATGAGGAGGTAAAGAATGTTATATTGGAAACAATAAATAGGTTGGTTTGTGGCGATAACGAGAAGACTAAGGTGAGAAAACAACTTACTACATTCAAAAATCAAGAGGACATGTTTTCTCGTAAGGATGCACAAGAAGACATTGGCTACGTGGATCCTCATATATGGTAGGAGACTCATTGGTTTTATATGTTAGATTTACAAAAGCTTGGCTTGCATGTGAACAACTAGTGTGCCCGCGCTTCGTATGCGAAAGAAATTGGAGTATGCATGATTTGATCCACACTAACAAGAGGAATCGACTAGGAGCTAAAAACTCTTAGATCTTGTGTTTGTCCACAACAATTTACGTTTGTTGAAGAATAATCTTGCAAAAGAAGATAACAATTCTCACCTTGGAGAACCATCCTTAAAAGAAGTTCAAGAAAATATTGATAGTGATGATGAGCATGATAGAGGATTAGATGATGGTGCTAGTGCTAGTTTTGATTTTGAAGAAGGTTTTGATGTTGTAGATGTTTGAAACTTTTATTTTTGTATTGAGCTTAGGCTCTAAACCATGGATATTTTACTCTCTTTTAATGTTATTCAAATTTCAAACTCTTATGCATTTCTCAATTTTACAAGCTTTTGTTTATGCTCATTATTTGGTAGATGGATATATTTTGCATGTTTTACATGATTTATGTTTTTTCCGCCTGAAAAAATCATAACTTCATATTAATGGAAATAAGAAATTACATTTTGAAGATGCATCCGAGCATTCGAAAGGAAAAAACATAACAAAGAAAAATAGGAGCAGTGATAAAAACAAAGGTCACAATGACCTGAAGCCAAGTAGTGCCACCTCACAAGAAGTCTCACCAAGACGAGACCACAGCGAAAACTGCAATCAAAAGAGGACAGAGAAAGCAATCCTACCAAATTTGAAAACAAATGTTCGCTGCAAAAACATTGCCAAACACCCAAGGTATTCTCAAAAGTCTTCCGATCCACTCAGTTCACGTTTCCCAAGATGCCAATCTATCACAAGCAGCCAAAACACCCATTTTGTCATCACATTTATATTGCATAGGTCGCTGGTCCTCCCACAGGCATTTCTATTATGAATATCTCAGCAGGCCAATAGTCCTACATTCAAGGAGGCAGCCATATATCAACAACAGTCATCACGGCCAGCTCCATTCAGTTGATTGATCACAATATGATGGCTGTGTGATCACAGCCACCACATTTTCGTCCTTTTCCCACTCGGTCATTTTTTATTCTTTGGAATTGTATGTTTTTAAATGAATATAACAAAAGGACTTCTGTCTAGTGCCAAATTGTGACAATTTTTGTTTTCACACTCAATCAGCGACTTGCATATTGTTCACGCCCTTACCAAGGCGTGCCTTTTTAATATAACGGCACTTGCCTTTCCAATGATCCCAAACAGCCAACCAAAGGAGGCTTGGCTCTGATCGGAAAGTTACTCTACAGCTATATCTCAGTTGATGATCATCTTCTATGGGGCTACAGAGATACAAAAAGGACACGCCTTCCAGTCGAGTTTCTCCCGGGCCTCACTACTAGAACAAACACCACTGTTGTTTGAAATTCACCGCCATTCACCACATCCTTCCACCAGCTGTTATAGTTAGTCACACTGCTCTCATGCCTAGGCCACCCCGGAACATTGTACCTCACAAAAGTGCACTCTGCCTAGACTAACTCCATTCCATGATCCCACAGGATAATTGAGCAGATTCAAATGCTCAAAGGTTTGTGAAAAATAATAATTGAAGCGCTGGTGATGTGCAATGATGCTAAAAAGTCTACAAACTTCACTTATTATACATCAAGGAAGTAACAATCACACAACATTGAAAATTCATGGCTCTATGCTATGAAAAAGCATTTTATGTAACAACAGCACTTGACAACGATTATTTGTTTAAGTGTTAGGGAGAACAGCCAAATACCATGCTGTAATGTCCCTTTTTAGTTTTTTATTGAACCCCACAATATTTTTTTTTTGGTTCTTGGCTAGGCTAGCATCGGGAACTTGCCACTTTCTGATCACCAAGATCCTGTGAGGGTGAGGTGAGAGCATATTGTGAGCAAGCCATGAGATCACTAACTACATATTTACTGAATATAATGGAAACACTGTATTTTCCAATGTAAACAACAATGATGATTAACACCCAAAACTGCCACTTAATGTATGCAACTGCTGTTTTATGCCTTAGAAGATCAAACATATATGCAAGAATGTTTACTCATAAAACCCTAACACCAAAACTTAACTCCTCACAGTTGTTACAGTTATATGACTGTGCTACACATAAGAATGCAAAGTAATGACTGAAACCCTAACACATAATGCTGAATACATTCATTGTTGTTATAATGTTATGACTGCACCTCAAATGACAATATTTTATTAAAAATCTCAACACACATTTGACTGGTATCTGAAATAGCAATACATAGAAATATAGGACAGCGAACTCCTTTATAGATATCAATCAATGAGTGGCTGCGCACAAATTCTGAATGCTCACACTGACAATATTTCATTGCAAACCAAGTTAAAATGATACGAAACTGAAATAAATACTTATCATAATGACGGGGTTCTGTAGCGTCACTACAAGGGCACTATACCGGAAGCATTGCAGTGGCAGGTACTGTAGCATCACTGTAGTGAACTTGAAACTGGAAGTAATCTTCAATCTTTCAACTCAAATGCTATCCCTGGATGGAATCACCACAATGGACAAGAGGGTTTTCATCCTCCAATCTGGCACACCAAAGGATTTTCGTCCTTGGGTGAGAAGATGAACACAAGTGCTCACACTCTAAAAATAGGGTTTGATTTCAATAGATGATGGATGATTTTTTGAACCCCACTCCTTTTATAATAACCCTTTTAATTCCAATTTCCTTCCCTCCTCCACACCTCTCCCTAATTTCTCTCTAAGAGTGTCTAAGAACACTTTTTAATAAAATATTCGATTAGGCCCACTTTAAATTAATAATAATACATAAGTTGTCCCTTTACAATGTTATGAAATTAAAGTTACTTTGACAAATTAAATTGTTATTATTATTAAATTATTTCCTTAATTAAAAATATTTAGAAAAGGGGACATGACAGTCCGTCCTTCCCAAAATTGTTTGTCCTCAAGCAATGCAAGTTCAATTGCTCGACTCCCCCAAATGACTATCTCTGTAATAACTGGATTCCCATTTCATCCTTAGGAATTTGCAATTCCATGTTCTGAATTCCTCGTGTGATGTGGTATGTTCCTTCGACTGCATAACTTTGGCTGAGGCTTGTTTATGCAGTTCCCTTGAAGCCTTCTCCATCTCTCTGTGTGATGCATATATTTTGTCTTTCTCATTCTCAAATTGCTTTGCTTGCTGATCCACAGTCATGTGCAAAGCTCTTGTAGACTCCTTATATATACCCAACTTGGTTGTTTGTTTTGTTTCCGCAACTTCTAGCTTCCTAAGGGCTGCCTTATGTGAAAAATGAGCTCATCACCATGCTTTCGCTGCACTACTATGATACAATTGGGAGCTGAAAATTCTGCACCGAAGACACTTCTACAACAATGATTGTTTTTTGTCAATCTTGTCCTTTCAAGGCTCAAATGTGTAATGTCCCCAATGGACATATTTTTGCCCCTAGACGGATTTCAGGCAATCCCCAATCCTCATATCACAACTTATAACACAAAGATTAAATTTACTTTTGCAGATCTGAATTTATAAAGGAAATTGCGACTAGGGTAGGATTAAATACCACCACAAATCAACCCGTAAATCTATATCATTCCACTCAAATCTAGTACCACTAATTTATAAAGTCCAAATATGTATAAAATTGCAGATTTCAGATGTAAACAAGGCTGCAATAAATTATTTAAAAACCATGTCTGCAACATAACTTCAAAAATTCATATCTTTTGCTAGAGAAGTCCAAATGAGCTGAAACTTTGGATCTTGGGCCACAAAAATATGAAGAATAATATTCCAAAATTAGTTTTCGCACAACAAACACAAACCCTAATTTTTCCCTAAAAATTAGGTCGCCCAACACATTTAGGGCATCAAATCAGCTCCAAAAATTAAGAAAACAAGCTACTTTGATTCCCAACATTCACCTCAAGATATAACAATACAAATCAGATTTTTAAGTACCTCCAAAGCACACAAATCAGCCAACAAGTGGGTCGCTCCACTAGAGATTAATAGAAGAACAACCGTTGCAATATTTCTTTAAATCCTTGCTACAAAAATCTGCCAAAAACTCCTCTGAAATTAATCTCTACAAATCAGCCCTGAATCAACTCCAATAATGACAAACTAGGGTGGATCTTTCACCACCAAAGAGTGCCCTACTAGCTAGGAATGGATCTCTCACCACCGAAGCTAGGGTCCTTGTGGGATCTTACTCCACAAGCTAAAGAAAATCTAAGTGTGTATGCAAAAGCTATAAGCTTAAGACACAAATAAGAAAATATCAAATGGTTATGGAATACCTTCCCCTCAAATCAACTTCTCCTTATAAAGGAAGAAGAGACTCAAAACAACCTTTACAATATCCAATTAGTTCACAAGGATTTTCCTATACAAACATTTAATATTTTCCCATATTAAATGTTTTTTCTTAACAACTTTTTGTCTCCTAATGCAAGTCGCATTTTTCTAGGGAAATACATAGTAAAATGGGCATTTATCCTTTCTATGTTCCCATTCCCCTTTCTAAGGCAAGTCGCCTTTTCACCTAGGATGGATTACAATTTATATTTGGGCCTTTTCCATCCTAGATTTAATAATTATTAAGTCATATAAATTATTATAAGTGCTCTATGTATATTTTTTCTTTTATTAATGACACTTTATAATAATTAAATATAACTCAAGTCACCCTTATATTTTTCCTTTGGGTCATGGGTTGACAAAATAGGCCAAAGGTCTTCGAATGGGAAGAGTATATTACAATCCTCCCTTCCCAAAATTGCTTGCTCTCAAGCAATTGCATCTTTGTTGTCCAAGAGCCATGCACAAGAGACAAAACATGCTGAAGTGTTCTACCATCCGAGCCTTTGTACTGCAAGTAAGTGAGCTAAAACTTGCCACCATATATCATCCACAAGATGCTCATATACACATAGTTGGAGAAATGGTTCAACAAACTCCATAATGAAGACTTCATCATCTACCATACCATGCATCTCATGATGGAAATAAATTGGAATATAAAACAATAAATAAGACACATTATTATGCTTTTCATACCTTTTAATGCCATCAATGTCCTCCGTGTGTTCAAGATAGATGTATGTTGAGCTGCCCTTAACATTGTTACTTGAGTGCCCGTTGAAAGTATCTGAAACTTGATCAAAAGTTGCTGGTTTGGAAATTACAACAAGCTGCAATTTCACACAAGTGTCCATGTGAGGCTCCTCATGTGCAAGTTGCTCTATAAAGACTTTTTTCATGGGTGTAGACTTCCTTGCATCATTTGCCCACATCTTTTCCTTGAACTCTTGTAGGTGTTGTCTTGCTTGAGCGGCTATCAATCTAGCAGCTCTAGCTCTGCTATTCCATTCCTCACACCTTTTAGAGTTTCCATTACATCCTCCTTGCTTGCATATACAAATTTCTTCTCCTGAGCTAGAATAATTTCTCTAACAAGCAAAGTTTCACTAATGCAATTATTTTTCTCAATGGAAATCATACCTTTTTCTCTAGAAGCTTCTTCTTCAAATGAGTTCTTTTGTAATTCAGGTACCGGCATATGATGACCTCGCTTGGGCTTGCTACCAATCTTCATCATGCAATAATCTGGAAATGACATATTATCTCTGAAACCCTTACTCAAAGATTGGTATTTCCTCCAACAAGAATCCTCATCAATCACCTCTATTGGGTGCCCTTTATTATTGTTCTCACCTTTTTCCTTATTGTCCCAAGATTTGCTTTGATTCAAATTCTGAGTGAGCTAGCTCAAATAAAGGTTAGTGGTTTCCTGTTGTTTCACCATGTTGGTGAACATTTCCTTCATAAAACCCACATTGAGATCTTTCCAAACTGTTATATTTAACCCACACAAGTTGGAGGAACAACTCTGATACCATTTGTAATGTCCCCAATTGACATATTTTTGCCCCTAGACGGATTTCAGGCAATCCCCAATCCTCATATCACAACTTATAACACAAATTAAATTTACTTGTCAGATCTGAATTTATAAACGAAATTGCGACTAGGGTAGGATTAAATACCACCACAAATCACCCTAAATCTATATTATTCCACTCAAATCTAGTACCACTAATTTATAAAGCCCAAATATGTATAAAATTGTAGATTTCAGATGTAAACAAGGCTGCAATAAATTATTTAAAAACCATGTCTACAACATAACTTCAAAAATTCATATCTTTTGCTAGAGAAGTCCAAATGAGTTGAAACTTTGGATCTTGGGCCACAAAAATATGAAGAATAATATTTCAAAATTAGTTTTCGCATAACAAACACTAAACCTTAATTTTGCCCTAAAATTAGGTCGCCCAATACATTTAGGGCATCAAATCAGCTCCAAAAATTAAGAAAACAAGTTACTTTTATTCCCAACATTCACCTCAAGATATAACAATACAAATCAGATTTTTAAGTACCTCCAAAGCACACAAATCAACCAACAAGTGGGTCGCTCCACTAGAGATTAATAGAAGAACAACCGTTGCAATATTTCTTTAAATCCTTGCTACAAAAATCTGCCAAAAACTCCTCTGAAATTAATCTCTACAAATCAGCCCCGAATCAACTCCAATAATAAAATATTAGGGTGGATCTTTCACCACCGAAGAGTGCCCTACTAGCTAAGAATGAATCTCTCACCACCGGGTCCCCTGTGGGATTAAGGTCCTTGTGGGATGTTACTCTACAAGCTAAAAAATCTAAGTGTGTATGCAAAAACTATAAATTTAAGACCCAAAACAACTTCTACAATATCTAATTAGTTCACAAAGATTTTCCCTATGCAAGCATTTAATATTTTCCCATATTAAATGCTTTTTCTCAATAACTTTTTCCCTCTAATGCAAGTCACATTTTTCTAGGGGAAATACATAGTAAAATGGGCATTTATCCTTTCTATGTTCCCATTCCCTTTCTAAGGCAAGTCACCTTTTCACCTAGGATGGATAACAATTTATATTTGGGCCTTTTCCATCCTAGATTTAATAATTATTAAGTCATATAAATTATTATAAGTGCTCTATATATTTTTTTCTTTTATTAATGGCACTTTATAATAATTAAATATAACTTAAGTCATCCTTATATTTTTCCTTTGGCCATCGGGTTGACAAAATAGGCCAAAGGTCTTTGAATGGGAAGGGGATATTACAAAATGATCTATGGATTGTGGCTTTGACGTTGAATAAAGAGTAATGAGAAAAACAATTTCTGCCCCATCTTTTAGTATGTTATGTACTATGGCCACAATCATGTTTGATGCATTGCTTAACATAAGCTGCAAATTTCCATGCTTCTTTGTTTTCATTGCAATTAAAAATATTTTACCTGAAACCTCCCAATGAGTATTAGGAAAGCATTACCATAACCTTCTTGGATTCACCTTAGAATTAGGTAAAGAATTACTGTAGCTTCTATCAACTAGTTTTGTCATTTTCACAGCCTGATCTGTTATTTTTGTCAATTTTAAAATTTAAAGATGTGGCCACTGCGGATGGGTAATTATGGGAACATCCCGAAATTCTGCAACACCTTCTTGGGCAACAATGTCTTCACAAACTGTTATGAGAAAATCATCAAATTTATTCTTTGCCTTGAAAACTTCATTATTTTCTATCAACTTATTTTAAAATTGCTGAAAACTTGTTCCTTTAGCAATCAGCTGAAAATGTAATTGTGAAATTTGATCAATACACAACTGTACCTTGGCTTGTTCTTGGCTGCAAACTTCTTGTTGTTTCTGAAATTTTACTTCTGCAAGTTGGGATTTCAGTGTTTTTTATCTGCTGTATAAATTGTTGTTTGCAAACTGCACACTGTTCTGAAAGTTTCTTGGGCCTGCTCTTTAGCCTCTCATTTTCTTTGAGCTGGAGCAATTGTTTCCTTCTTTGTTCCTCAAGTTTTTAACTATCCTCATTTTGAAATTTGTTGGAATGCTCCAATCTTTCTTGCTGTCCTTCTGTTGAGCTCCTCCTCACTTGAGCAACATAGATTACATTTGCACCAATTTCCTCCTCTTCAATGGGACGTGTACCTTCGATTTTTTCTACGTATTCTTCTTGTACTTTACTCACCTTCATCTTTTGTTGGATCTGATCAATTGTAGCAGCAGTCTTGTTGCTACTTTTATCCCTGATATGGACTTAAAAATTCTATTGTATTCTCCGAGTGTAAAATTTGCATAGTTTCATTGCCCAATGGTAATTGTACTTCCAACAATCTTTTGGTATGTGCTAGCAAAAATAAAATAAACTTGATTCATTGCAAAAGCTTTTATTGTGAATTGACATGAGAAACCAAACTTTTCCTGCATATGTTGAAATCTGCATGTTTTGGTCCTCTCCTAAGTATGTGCAATGTTGCAAAGAATGACTTCCAATTTTGCAACCAATGAAGCCACAAGATTCCTTTCAATGTAATTTTGTAGTGTTTCATCTTCTGCAATTTCTCCTTTGTGCATCTTGGGGTGGCTAACATGTTTGGAGCTTGAACCCAAACTTATGATGTGTTGGGTTCCTTTATTTGGTTGCGATCCTGGGGGCAAATAACTAAACACCACACTATATATATTTAAAAACTTTGAATATCAAAATGTTGTTTATCTAGCTTACCAAAAATGAGAAGGTACCAATGCCTTCCAAAACCAAGCATATTGCTGCCCCTGCTACTTCATTTTTCTAAACATCACAACTTTCCAAACTAAAGCAAAGTTTATCTCCTTGGATTGAGGATTCTGTGAGTATTGTCCCATGAACTACAACCACTAAACTTCCATAATCAGGTTAGTATTCATAGCATATATCTTATCAGCAATAATGATATTGAACTCATCACCAATTTTACCCTTCATGTGTCTCAAAATATCATCTGGATCCCATATCCAAATGCATAAGCTACTTTGAGCAAAAGGATCTATGTGCCCTTTCACATTTTCACCCTTATTAGAATGCTTCCCATGATGACAAGAGTTTTGGCACTTATGTTCATAGGCATGTGCAATATCATATGTTAGTTTACACCAAGAAGCATTTAGTGAATTACATTCTTGACTGTTTACCCCATATAGCGGTTCATAAGGATTACCATTACCTTCTTCTTCCTTTGTGCGGTTGAGCAGAATCTTCCTTAATGTGCCATTACTTCCACATAAATACAATCTATTACACATGGTAAATGTTATGCCAATGTTGAGTGGTAAATCAACAATACTAACAACTGAATCAAAACCATTATGAGAAAAGGAAGCTGTTGCTGCCCCACCAAGCATGCCATTGACTTTGTTTGGAGAATAGTCATTTGCCCACTTACAGCCAACCATAATGACAAATATTATGACACATGCATTTGCAAATATGACCATGGTTTGGGCAATTGCACTCTCTATCCAAACATCAAATTTGAATCCAACCAAGATGGTATATGTATGAATCTGCTTACCTTGTAATTGAGCTGCTCCATTGTCACTTGCCTTGAGAGCACTATCAAATGTGAGGTGACATGCCTTTGGACTCATGAATCTCAGGGTCTCTTGATTATAATTATTCTGAGCATATCCTGTAATCCATGCATTCCATGATACTTCCTCTTTACAAGTAGATAACTTGAATGCTTCCTTTGGTTCCTCCAAAAGGCACACACATGTATTTGTGGTCCAATTAGAAATTTGATTTCTAGTTAGTCCCACTAGCACAATTTTATCTGGTCCTTTGGGATAAGGATGGAGTAAAGGATCAATCAACCAAACTTGCAAAACAACTGATTGTTCTGGCATACCTTTCTGTGGTTCCCATGCATGAACCATACCTTGTTGATAATGAATGCTTTGTTGTTGCAGCTGCTGATTTGTGGCTTGCAACTGAGATATTTGATCCCTTTGTGACTTGTTAACTGTTATGAGCTCTGAGTTTCTGCCAAATAGTACATGCCTCTTTGCTTGGGAGCATAATGGGGTTTTACTGAGCTTGAGAGGTGTTTCGTGGACACCCTTAGAAATTATTGGAACATCTTTTACAATTTTGCATTCAACAAGTAATGTTTGTTCCTCCTTGACTTCATTAAGATTTTGCGATTAAATCTTAGAATTCAATGAAATACTTTGTTTTAATAAAAGATCCTTACCTTCAACTTGCATGGTGGAGTCCTCTGTAGCCTGTTGGACCTCTGTTTCTGTTTTTTTTTTCTAGGAACATATTCTTTGGCTCCTGCTCCTTAACTTCTTTCGGTTCTGACTTTTCCTCTTTCTTTCTCAACCTTCTTATGTATTCATACATACCTCTTTTATTTGGATACCTCACTTCGAGTAACTCCAAGTAATCATCAAAGGAAACTTGAGATTTAAAACTATCAAGCATCCCTTGATATTGGTCAAGGATTCTGGTGGCCTCAAGTTTGTACTTTTCTTTGTCCTTTTGTATTTTAATCAACACCTCTTGAATAGGATCTATATTTTCTTCCCTTCGTAAGAACTTTGCTTGAAGAAACATGGGTCGATTAATTGTTGGACTCCTTTGGGTAGCCTTGTTCTGATTTATATTCTACAAGGCTTGTATCATCTCTATCATGGATTCTTTCACTGTCCTTTGGATGGTCCTTGTCAAATCTCTCTGACTTTGATTGATGGCTTCATGCAAGGAATTCATTTCTTCTGTAGGTATTCTCTTTTTCAGTTTCCCATGATTTTCCGTTTGATTCACATGCTGGCAAGATCGCAACTCGGATACCATTGTAATGTGCCTTTTTATTATTTTACTAAACCCCACAATTTTTTTGGGTTCCTAGCTAGGCTAGGGTCAGGAACTTGCCTGTTTTTGATCACCAAGATCCTGTAAGTATGAAGTGAGAGCATACAGTGAACAAGCCACGAGATTACTCACTATGAATTTACTGAATATAATGGAAACACTGTATTTTCCAATGTAAACAACAATGATGATTAACACCCAAAACCGCCACTTAATGTATGCAACTGTTGTTTTATGCCTTAGAAGATCAAACATATATGCAAGAATGTTTACTCATAAAACCCTAACACCAAAACTTAACTTCGCACAACTGTTACAATTATATGATTGTGCTCATGGTATGCATACTCAGCGAGTACTTGTCATTTTTTCCCTGATTGAGTATTTGCCTGAAAACTTGCTAGAACTTGCAGAGCCAAGTTTTTGGCAAGTACTCCTGAGTCTTTGGCGAATATTCGCGAATACTCACAAATTTTTAGAGAAATTTTTAAAACTTATTTTGTTTGAAATTTATGTTTTTAAGAAATTTGCATATTGTTTGAGTTGCAGAGTATTGCCGAATTTTTGCCGAGTTTTTTTAGTCAATTTTCTTTGGGTGTGTTGAGTATTTGCCAAATTTGAGTATGCAAACTATGACTGTGCTACACATAAGAATGCAAAGTAATGATTGAAACCCTAACACATAATGTTGAATACATTCATTGTTGTTATAATGTTATGACTGCACCTCAAATGATAATATTTTATTCAAAATCTCAACACACATTTAACTTATATCTGAAATAGCAATACTCAGAAATATAGGACAACAAACTCATTTATAGATATCAATCAATGAGTGGCTGCACACACAATTTCTTAATGCTCGCACTGACAATCTTTCACTGCAAACCAAGGTAAAATGATACCAAATTGAAATAAATACTTATCATAATGACGGGGTACTGTAGCGTCACTGTACCGGAAGCACTATAGCGGTGGGTACTGTAGCGACACTGTAGTGAACTTGAAACTGGAAATAATCTTCAATCTTTCAGCTCAAATGCGATCCTTGCATGGAAGCACCACAATGGATGAGGGTTTTCATAAATTAATTCGGCACACCATAGGGTTTTTGTCCTCGGGTGAGAAGATGAACACAAGTGCTCACACTCTGAAATAGGGTTTGATTTCAATAGACAATGGATGTCTTCTTTTGAACTCCACTCCTCTTATAATAACCCTTTTAATTCCAATTTCCTTTTCCCGCCTGATTTCCCTCTAGAAGTGTCTAAAAACACTTTTTAATAAAATATTACATTAGGCCCACTTTAAAATAATAATAATACATAAGTTGTCCCTTTACAATGTTATGAAAATAAAGTTACTTGGACAACTTAAATTATTATTATTAAATTATTTCCTTAATTAAAAATATTTAGAAAAGGGGACATGACACATGCTCTCATTAATTCTCCAACTCTGAAAGATTAATTTCTTCCTTGCTGTCCCTCTTTTTGTATTCTTTTATGACCCACAAGTCTGCCTCCAAGTGCGAACCCTCATCGGAAAGCACATTAGCCACTGTATTCAACTACCTATACACATGTAAAAAAGAAATGGCAGTGAAAGACGATAGCACTGTATTGATCTGTAAGTAAAGTGGTTGTAAGCATAGATTTCCAATTTAGAAACCTCCTTTACCCAACTGATGACAACCTCTGAGTCCCCTAAGACCTGCAATTTTTCTACACTTTTGTCTACTGCCAGCTTGAGCAGAAGCTTCAAAGCCATAAGCTCCGCAAAATTGTTTGTACTTCTTCCCAGATGTGCCCTGAAGTGTATGTATTGCTTGGAGTTAAAAACGGTATTCCGCCAGCACCACATACCGCAAGGGTGCCTTGACGAGCGCCATCAAAATAACCCCATGCTCCAGTCATATCAATGGGAGGATGTAGCAACGATCGTTGCCTCTGAGTCTTTGGCGTTCATTTCTAATGCTCAAAAATAGATCCAATTTGGAAAAGGCATTGAAAATAGGGATATTTTAACCTTGAAAGATGCTAGCATTTCTAGCAATCCGAATATCCAATGACCAAGCAGAGGTAAAGCCTTGAGCAGTTTCATGTCTGGCCTGTTATACCATCTCTCTAAGAATTCTTCCATTGTAAATCCGCTCCATCTGCCTCTAACTCTGTCATCACCTCCATCTTTGCCCATACCTTGATAGTATATGGACAAGTGACGAGAAGATTGTTTATAGACTCCAGCGGCCCGCTCCATGCCAACTCGTTTTTGCAAAACCTCCCAAGTGAGGGCTTTGCTTCTTGAAGCCAGCCATGTAAATATTTTTGTCTTTAAGGGGGCTTTAATCTTCTACAGTTTTTGCCACCACCAAGAAATCTCTCCAAGAACCGTATTAGTGAATTTGGAACGATAGCCTAACATTATAGTGTATTCCCTAGTAGATGGGTTGTTGGACCAAACTAGCACATTCTTCTCTTCACTAAGTATGACATGGCTCGATTTCAATCTCTTCACATATGCATCCCACCTAATACCATTATTCCTTGCCAATCCCATCAAAATTGCACCTTTTAAGTTTTCACCCTTGGCGCCAAAGATTTGTAGAATTATGATCTGCTACATGTGCCAATTCTGAAATACCCAGGTCCAGCAAAGAATTAATCAATCCCCAAGTCAATTTGAAATCGCCTCCACATCCAACCCAAGGGTCAATCCCTACCCTGATTTTAGCACCATTCCCATTTTCCATATCAGCCATTTACCAATAAGCGGAAAAGATTGCCAAGAGGCTTTCTCTCTGTCTAAAGACTTCTTATTAATTGAAGTATGTCAGTTCAAGAATTGTGATTTAAGTATGTCAGCTCAAGACCTGTCATTAAATGAAGAGGTTTGTATGTTCACAAATAAAAACATTGGAGAGAAAAGAACACTTGCTGCAAACATTGCACATTGACTAGTCTACAGTTGACTACAATGGACATGTCAATGTGTCACTTACACTTCCCTCGAGATGAAAAATAATTCTCAAGTTTACCTCCAATATGTGATGAAAAGGAAAGGAAAGGTCCTTTTGAACTTGTAAAGGTCACGATTCACAGTGCATGGTAATTATTTGGTAGCATTTTCATATATAAGACCACCTTGTGCACCTGACTGTTCTTGCTCTACAGATTACACATACCCTACTCCCTCAGGATTTAAACCTATGCCATCCCATTCAAGCACAAAATCTTCACCATCAGGATCACTTAGGCATGCTACCTGGATAACCATGCGCAATGCTTGCAAGTTACTTAGAAAGAAGTCCTAAGTAAGTGCTTTTATCCTCATTTTTTCAACGCAACTATGCCTGCATACTTGCCACCTCCAGCAGATCTGGAACCATAACTTCTCCACAAAGGTTGAGTTATGGGAAATGCTAGAAGTTACCTTAACAGCATTCTGTATTCAACAACCTTGTCATTCCTTTTGCCCGGAGCCTGGCTTACATGACCTACTTTATCTTCATTTTTGTCACACTCCATATTTGAACTTTTCTTCCAAATGCAAACTATATTTGAAATTTTCATCTATGTCTGTGTATTGGCATGAAACTTGGATGGAGTTCATGTGAGCAAGAATACTGAATACCCTTGCAAAGGAGAAGTTTGCACAACAGATCAACTGGAGGCTAATAGAACTGAAGCAAGGTGGTTAAGCCACATGTCAACCAGAGATTCTGTTTAGCTCTCACTCACCTAGACATTTAAGTCAGGACAAAACAGTATCTTTTAAGGTGTTTTCTTTCTAAATTAGAGAGATTTTACTGGAAATTGTCTATGTTGTATATGTTTATTACTCTGCTCTGGTGCTAAATTGTATCAGAAGAATATTTGTAATTTATTTCTTACAAGCATCACTTCCACAGTAAATATTTCATAGTTACCTAAGTCTCGGGGACGGGGGGACAGGGGGATGGTGGGACGGAAAAAAATCTCAAATTTTGGGGACGGCTATTAAAATAATATCTAAAATTAATACTTTATTTTTATTCAATGAAATTTGGGAATTTAGATTGTGTTTAATGTATTTTAGGTACTTTCAAGATGATAGTTGAATGTTCTTGGTAAAAAAACAGCATTTTAAAAGTAAAAACATCAGAAAAGTTTTGAAAGATTTGAAAAAAATAGGGGACGTCCCCTCTAAGTCCCCAAGTCTCTGAAACATTTGGGATGTCATCAAAATCTAGGGGATGCATCCCCACGTAACACTGAAATATTTATTCAAGGAACATGCAAGTTGAAACTTATTATCTACAATTGGTTACTTATGTTTCTAGTGTTGTATACAACTGCTAACTACATGATTGTAAAATACTATGCTTCTGTTGTTATTTCTATTCCAGGAAGATATAGAGAAGGTTAAAAAAGAAGGGATGAAAGAACAATTGAAAAAGCTCAGCATGAGGAGGAAATGGTAAATATTCAGTATCTAATGGTGTGTAATTATATTTATATTTTGTTTGTGAAGAAAGTATCTGTGGCTTGGAGATGTGAAGCAAAATGTCTGGAATTTCATGGCCCGAGTTGTTGCTGTGACTAGAAGCACAATAGTGGATTGAGTTTCTTGAAATCATACCTATACCTTTTGGATTTGTTGGCATGTATGGCAGGCCATGCTTGCTAGGGAACGTGCTAGGGCTGAGTTCCAGGATTGGGAGAAGAAAGAGGAAGAGGTAGGTGAATATTTTGGTATCTTTTTTCATGTTGGTTAGAACCTATTTACACGAAATTTTCATGTTAATCAGATAGATTGTAGACACTTTTGAATCTTAATTTCTGAATACAGACTTGAATGTATGAAAACTTATTTATGTTTAAATATATACTTTGACCTTTGCCAGTTCCATTTTGATCAAAGTAAAGTGCGCTCAGAGATTAGATTGCGGGAGGGTCGAGCCAGGCCTATTGATGTTCTTTCAAAGAACTTAAATCTTTCTGATGACTTTGACATTGAAATAAATGAGCCATACATTATATTTAAGGTACATTTGATATCCATTTTGTTGCTGTCAAATCTATATTAACAAATACCTTGTCGGTTTCAAGTGGCTTTTCCATTTGTACGTTTTTTATATATACGTAAAGGTTATTTTTAGATGGTGACGTATTGCTTCCAATATTATTATATGCATTTGCGCTGAAACTTAAAAAATGAGATTTACATTTTGCATTTCATTTCTGAATACGATAAAGATTCCTGTTTTTTGATGTGGTGTCCGGAAGAGAGGAGTCAATTATTTGCCATCTCTTCTCTTGGAGCAGATTGATTGTGTGTCATTTAGGTCGAGCTTGAGATAACAAGTGAAATGCGAATGTTGAAAGTTTGTACCATCTTGTCATTTGTTAATAAATTATGGATTTTATAACCCTGACTATTATTTGCGTTTTACTCAAGAATTTTTAAGTTGACCATTTTTTATGGGGGAAATATGCGTGGATGGGTGAAAGACATGTGCATGTGCATTTGTGACGTGCACATGTGAGTGCATGTGTGTGCATTGTCTTGATCCTCTCATAAAACTATTGCGCATTGTCTTTTAGTAGCATTTAAAAGATTTCATTCCTTCATTTAGATAAAATACCGAGTTTCAAAACCGTCTTTTAAAGTTTTTTTAATTTTGACCAAGTTTAACTTGTGAAGTCTTGGAAATTCATACTTTCAAACACATTGCGCAAATAACACACCTTGTTTTTACAAGAATCAAAATATGGAAGCACACCACAAATATTTGGTTCTACATGCACCGGCTTTCCTAGATCATCTTTTAGTCTATTCAAAAGAATTTTGCAGAACTTGATACACAAAATACAAGTCGAAGAGAGGAATTTGTGCCTCGTATTATATTTTATTCAAGTCATTCAGGTCAGCAAATGATTAATACCGAGAAGAGAGATGAGAATCTCCCCAACTAATCATAAGCATGAAGGAGTCGATCTCTATTCCCCAATTCAATGACTTATCATAACATTAAATACCGAGAAGCATGGAAACACATCCCTTGACCCGCACCCCCTAAAACGAGCATACGGGCAGGTGTACCTCGAAATGTCACGGGTACAGCTTTGTCGTACACGGGTCGATTTTTTTAGCATTCGTTGTTTCTAACCCTAATCTACCCACCCAACCTTCCTAAAGACACTTCCTAAAAGCTATATAATGACATCTTTGGTCCATTCTAAATCACACTCATTTCTTTCTCTTTTGAATTCAATTTTCATTAAACTAACATTCAACATTGTGCAAAGCAAAGAGACATTAAGGAGCAGCTTAAAAGAAGAGATTATGAGGTGTTAGTAAGAGCTAAGAGCATAAGGAAAAGTTTAGAAACAAATTTGGAAGGAGAGATCAACTTCAAGGAGGGAAAATCAGGGTTTTTTCAATATTTTTTAAAAGAAAATGTTAATGTGATCAATGATCACAAATGATGTGTACATAACGCACACATCATTGATGATCGATGCTAATTGATCATGATATCAATATGTAGTTATAATTTAATAATGTTTAAACTCTACATAAAGAAAATATGTAACATTTCCTTTGCATTTTTTTAATAATATAGTCCTTTTGCTGCGTTTAATTAAAAATATCATTTAAACTCTGTGTATGCTCTCACCTTGTGCCTATACGGTCAACTAGGTGATCAAAAGCGATGTAGGATGTATAGGGTTCAATTTTTTTTGCTATTTTAAAGAGTTTTTTGTTGTTTTTCACTAAAAAGTCCAAATTTTGTGTACATTGTATGCTCTCACTTCACACCTTCATGGTGAACTTGGTGATCAAAAATAGAAAAGGATGTGTAGGGTGTAGTTTTATTTATTGTTTTTAAGTTTTTGTTTTTATTTTTCATTGTAGGTTTGAACTTTGAGATATAAAATATAAATGGCATCTAGTTCAGCTTCAGGGGGAGGGCATGGGGAAGCAAGCCAAAGGAGGGCGTGGATCCCACAAAACATGATCCTAATTCTCCTCTTTGGAGACATGTACAAGTGTTGGAGAACCTTGTTGGTGGTGGCACTCGATCTTGGATATGCAATCATTGCAATATGCATTTCAAGTCCTCATATACCCGACTCAAAGCTCATTTAATTGGAGATAGTGGGAACGGGGATTAGAAAGTGTTCCAAGGTTGATAAGACACATATCTTGGCGTACATGAAAGAGCAAGAGGAGGCTGACTTGCAAGCTGCAAGAGCTAGATCTAAAACCATTCCTTTGCAAAGGAGGGGTTAAAAACCACCCACCCCATCAAACCATCATTTCATTCAAACTCCAACCCAACCACTTGAAGTTGAAACTCCCTTAGAGGAAGAGAACCACCTCACGAAAGAGAACAAAAGGTCCATTAGAACAAGCATTTGCAATTGAGAAAAGGGAAATTTCGACGATTTGGCAACAAATGGTGAAAGGTATTAATGAGGCACCACAAGGGTACAAAGCCTTGGTTATGAGAAGGTTAGAACATCATTGTTGGCAAAAGAAGTGGACCATATACATACTTCTTTGCAACCAATTAGGGATTCCTGGAAGGACTTGGGGGTATCTATTATTTTAGATGGATGGAAAGATGCTCGAAATAGACCCCTTAATTAAATTTTAGGTCAATTTAATTAGGTGTAGATTAGAATAGAGTTGATTTACAAATCTAACAAAGATGATACAATATAAATACTAATTTAGATTTGCAACTCAGATCAAATAGGAAGAATTTGCATACACCAATTAACCTAACATGCAATCGAAAACACATAACAGAGGTATAGAAGCAATTAGTTGATTCCTGATGATTTATGGATAGATCGAAGGCTATGCAATAGTGAAATAGGGAGATCCGAACCTGAGTTACCCTCGCGATTTGGACTGGAATTGTAATTGCACTTGCGTCAGGACCGCACCATCGGGTTATGACCGTCCAACCCCTTATGTACGGTCTTGGATCTGCTTTGAACATGCTTCTACAACTCTTTGGGTTGCTCACCTTCCTAGATGTGTCTGTTGTTGTCAAACCCTTGTTTCACATGCAACAAAGCTCTTTGAATGGATTGAACATCACCTCGGACCTTAGCCATGGATGAAAAGTCCATGCAAAGCAGGATATTAGAAGGGTTGTGGGCACTCTCGTGCCGGGCGCGTTGCACTACTTCAAGAGGCCTCAAACCGCACATCGTTCTCCACCTAGCATGTGATATCTAGATAGATCAATCAGATTTGACAATTTCTTTGACCATGCTTTGACTTGGCTCTTGCTAAAACACTTGGAGAGAGGATGTTTGAATGCTTGTAGATGAGAGATATGACTGCCTTGACTTAGTTTATAGCTTTAGACTTGATGTGGGTGTTGCCTTAATGACTATAGATGTGTAATTATGAGATTTAGGAGATTTGGATGCCTTTTTCAAGTGTATGAAGTGAGTGCTCTAGTGCATTGCCTTAGGAGTTTTAGGTTAGCAAATGAGGTAGTGTTTACTTGCTTATATAGGGTTTCGTAGATGATTTTTCTAAGAAAGACCGACTTAGATGAAGTATAAGACCCAATGAAAGATTTCAAATTGAAAGTGTAGTTGGAAGACATGTTGGTCCAAAACCATACAAAGAGGTCGGATCGGATGGTACGGCCTTGAACAGAGTAGAAAACATGCCAAATGAAGTCTGGAGCTTGTTAATTGATGTTTTTCTATGGATTTTATATATTGTATTCTCAGAGTTTGTCGGCATGTTAGTGTGCAAGGATAAACAAGTTAAACAATGGACCTCAAAAAGTGCTAAGTGGGAATGAAGCAAGATTTATCAATGCGAGAGTGCATAGTCAAATCAAGGGTTGCCAAAGTGCAAATTGCCAAATTTGAATGTCTATAATGAGCACATATTTTGGACACCTTGTGCAATACAGTCCTTGAATTTGATGCTACAAAAGATTGGCAAAATCCCATGGATACAGGAGATTTATACGGAGGCAAATGAGATTCAAATGTTTGTCACGAATCATTATATGTCCCAAGCTATCTTTAGGAGGTTCTCAAGGTTGGAGTTGCTGAAGGTAAGGGAACAATTTACTAGTTTCTAATTTTTATTTTCTTTCTATGAAATTATTAATTGAATTTCTTTTAAATTTAATTTTATACTTTATTAACTTGTTTTAATTTATTTTAATAGGTTGCTTGAAACGAGATTTGCCTCTCACACGCTCGTCTTGAGACGACTTGTGAAGGTAAAACAAACATTAAGCGATATGCTGATTGCTGAAATTTGGTCTGTGTGTGAAGTAAGGAAACACAGAACAAGCTATCAAGATAAAATCATTGATACTTGATGATGATTGGTGGGTGAAGGTTGAATACTTGCTTAGTTTTACTTGAGCTTATTTTATCCATGATTAGATATGCAGACAAAGATCATACTTGCATAGGGGAAATCTATGATGGCATTGACTCTATGCTTGAAAAAATTAGAGACATCATACAAAAGAAAGAGCAAGATCCTGAAAGAAAACTTCTACAATGAAGTTAAAAGTATGATCATGAAGAGGTGGAATAAAATGACGATCACATTGTATCTTCTTACCTATGACCCGAATCCCAAATATTATAGCAATGAAATACTTGGGCTATTTGATAGGCAACCATTATATAATGACCAAGAAATTACAAATGGAACTAGGGCAACATTTCGGAGGCTTTTTCCCGATTCAACCGTAGCTAGTGGGGTCCGTTATGAAATGGGGATCTTTGTCTCCGCGTCTAACGATAGCATGAGTGAAATTGAGGCACTATGTGACAAGTACACCATGACCCCAGTCATGTGGTGGTATGTACATGGCCATGGTGCCAAATACCTACGAGTTGTTGCAATTAAAATCCTCTCACAGTATAAAATATCAAAATAAAATAATTTTTTTGTTGTTTATTAATTAAAAATTTAAGTTATTAGTATATTATTATTAATTGGAAATTTCTAACCTTTTTTTGCAACAGGTGGCTAGTAATTGTTCACCAGAGCGGAATTGGTTAGCATTCAGAAGGGTGAGGATTTGGTGTATGTACATTCCAATTTGCGCATCCTATCACACAAGATTAAAGACTATACTAGAGGTCCCAACAAACATTGGGATATTCATCTTGAGGCTAGTGACTTTGATGCTTTTGTTCTTTACCCCTTAGCTAACTTTCATTGCTTGGTATTGATGATGACAATTTGGAAAGTTCTACACAAGAGATGGATCGTGGAGCTACTAGTGGTATTCATGGAGATGATAATGACGAAAATCTAGATGATATATTCTAGAATTTGGATTATAATCATGTATATATGAAACATTGAAATTGTAACCATGTTGAATCTTTTGAACTTCAATGAATACAAGATATTTTAAGTGTTTTAAGTTTATCTCTTATGGACTAAAATTTTGAAAACTAGTACTAAATATATATGTAGCCTAGTGTGGGTGGCCCAGCGAAGAATACTAGTGCGCCGTTGAATTGAAATTGAATACGCCTCGGTGCCGCCTGGGCCATCTAACCAGTGACCGACATCCGGGGCCGGGAGAGGGAGAACCGGGGGACTTGGTTTGCCAATACCAACTGGCCCAATACCGAGTCGCTCCCATACCAAGACATCAATGTTGGAATGGCTGTCCCAATACCCAAGCAAACCGGCCAACCATGGCTCATGACTCACAGACAACATGACTCATGTGTATCTCCTATATACACGTGACATGATAGAGGCATACTACAATATATATATATATATATATATATATATATATATATATATATATATATATATATATAACGTCAGTCTAATAGATTATAATATATATATATATATATATATATATATATATATTATAATCTATTATCAGACAGACGTTTCCGTAACATTTCATACCCAAGGTTTTTGAAAATTGGCATTTCGTGTTTTTGTACCTATACCCGTAGCTCTTTCTTGGCAAGATAGATTAAATAATTAAGTGTTATTGGCATCATAAATAATACCTAAAATAAAGGTCTACAATTTTCTCATTTTTGTCATAGTATTTAAGTACACGACTTACGTTTTGTTGTCATGCTAAATGTCTAGCATGCAAAATTTAAAATTTTGGTCATGACAACCAAACCCACACTTGAAATCCCCTTTCTTGGTCAATGTAAACCTTTCCTTCGACTAACATTTCAATTGTGTCATCCTCATTCTGGCCAAGAGGAACGTGCTAACATGATTTTCAAGTGTGTTTCATGTGCAGAGAAGTGTACCTAGCTTGATTCATGAGGGTATTGAGATCTAAGAAAGAATAGTGCTCCCAGAGGCTTCAAAAGGGCTATTTTTGGTCTTCTTGTCACAAGAGGACATCCTCTGGGCTAATAGCAAGGGTGCAACCCTATCGGGAGGTTGTGCAGAGAGAGAGTATTAAGATGATCCAAGGCGCTTAGGAAGTTTCCGTGGAGATGAGAGAGGTTGGGAAACTTTCAAGAAAAACCAGGTCTTTTTGGGCACGACACTGGGGAATGCATGTTTCAAAGGAGCTAGTCACCTTGTTCAACAAGTTTCAGAAGCCTCGGGAGGTCTTGGGAAGCCAAATCACAGGATTGGAAAGATGATAGAGCCTACTTCATGGTGCAATAATCAAGATAGAATTTTGGGAGTATAAAAATGCATAAACTTGTCCATCAATGTAGCACGATTCTTTTTACAAGGTGGACCTTGCTCAATTGGTTCGGACACCTCGGGAAGAGTTAGAAGCCTAACCAAAGGTCAAAATGGAGTACATTGGACCCTCCTCATGGTACATGTGTTGGATTTGTTCATACTCATTTTGGACCACGATGGCAACTCGCTTCTTGGCGCACACTCGTAGGCAAAAATGAAAAATAGAATAAAAAGGAAAATTGCAAGTTGAATCAGGGCTTGAGAATGTTGGGAATGAACTTAGCGGGTCCTTTGGAGTCAAAATCACATAAGGTTGGCCCTTTGAATGTCGTGTCTTGCTCTCGGACATGAAAATGCAATCCTTAGTCTATTTTCACGTTGAGTTTGATGACATCAACACAACCAATCAACTTTGAGCGGAGTTTTGGAGCATGGATGTCCCTTGTCCCTTTGTCCCTTTGTCCCTTGGTGCAAGGGGACATGGGGACACCAAAATGTGCTCCCCTATGGAGGAGTTGGTTGCGTCAATTAAAGTGACAACTTAAGTGGTTAGAAGATGTTATAAACTCACCTAACTTGATGTTTGACCACTTTTTCATGACATCTAGACCCATGGCATCCTTTTGGAGGCTTGATGTCCCTTTGTCCCTTTTTCCCAACAACTAAGGGGACATGGGGGACACAAAAATGCGCTCCCCCTATGGAGGCAAATTTTGTCACTCAAAATGATGACTTGGGGTGTTAGAAAAGTGTTATCAACTCACCATTTTCACAAAATCTGACCCCCTCCTCATGAGAGCCTCACCCATGGCGCATTTTGGAGAGGTTGATGTTTCTTTGTCCCTATTTTTTAGGGTGCAACCACACCTCCAACCTCCACCAAACCTGGTTAGCTAGTTTGAGTTTAAGGTGAGTTAAACAAAGCTAGTGAGAGGGAAAACAAATTTGAAAGACGTATAACTTCATAGTTTGCCATTTTTGTGTTTCATTGTGATTTTCTCTTCCCTCATTGTTGTTGTAGTGCTGTTATGTTGCTAAAATTTCTTCAGACATGCTTCATGCCAAAACCCCTTTCGCTCATATCTCCCAAACACCATGTACGTTTACCATGAAATTTTAACTTCTCAAAAACGCCTTTCAAACATAGTTACGTAAGTCTCAGGGACGGGGTTTCCGGGATGGAAAAAATCCCAAAGTTTGTGGACGGCTATTAAAATAATATCTAAAAATTTATATTTTCATATTTTAATTGTATTCAATGAAATTTAGGGATTTAGATTGTGTTTAATGTATTTTAGGTACTTTTCAACATCATAATTTAATGTTCTTGGTAAAAATAACAACATTCTGAAAGTAACAACATCATAAAAGTTTTGAAAGATTTGGAAAAATAGGGGACGCCCGATCCCAAGTCTTTGAAACGTCGGGATGTCATCAAAATCAAGGGACGCGTCCCTGCGTAACATTGCTTTCAAATGAATCCAACCTTGCATCCAATGGTGTTCTACATTATTTTTAATGGCCAGACAAAGTTTCGAAATAAAAACCCATTTTTTAGATGTACGGAGTTCTAACTTACAAAAATTGGAGCAAAACATCCTTGTGAAATAACAAAATTTTTGAGACCACTTTCGTTTCATTCGACACTAGGAAGACCCACTTTTAAAAATAGTAAGCCTTCCTAAGCCTCACTGCCTATAAATAGTAAGTGTTGCAAACAGTTCATTTTCAGAGTTGTCATTGCCCTTTGAACATCAGGGAAATTCAAAAGTGCCAAATTAAGCAACTAATAACTAAAATGGACTTCTCAAAATAAAGCTTACTAAAAATAGTAAGTGTCAGGATATTGGTTAAGAAACAAGGATGCTGAGCCTCTCATGTTGAAGAAAGAGCACTTGGATAAGTTTGAAACAGTTTCAAAAACATCTTTGGTGAACAACAGTCTAATTCTAGCAATCCTCATTCCGAATGGTCTTTCTCAATGCTTGCAAATCCCCACCTGTAACAATGTGGTGATCACCTCTCAGGAGCTTGCCTCACAAGAATGGACATGGACAAGTTCATACTTGCAAAGGATCGACAATTGAATTGTGGCTTAGGCGGAAGGGAAGCCCTCTTGGTTCCCTAAAATTGGTCTCAGAGTGATTCCCATCTCATTAGATGGATTGATCAAAAGTTGGAAGCATTCTTCATTCAATCTCTCTCCTTCACCCATCTCAGATTAGAGGATTTGGTCTTGTAATTCATTGTGTCTCGCAGTCACCATGGTCATTTGGTGATAGGATCACCAAGATCACCCCGTGCGAGCAAGTTGTCTCATTGTGCACACCAGGTGCATCAAATGCAAGAAAGATCAGAGAGACATGGCAGTGTTTTAGAGATTGGAAGGTTGGTTCAAGTGGAAGACTTTTCTCTTGGTTTCAATGGTCTATTGATCATGGACTTCTCACTCCCGTCAGGGAGTACCTAATTGGGCTACGAAGTTGATCATTCAGAGGAGTCCCCAAAGAGGAGGTTTGTGAAAGACTGAGTGCACTAGGAGGCTTCATCAAGTTTAGGAAGTGGTCAAAGGATTAGGAGTTCACTGGAGTGCATCTCTACAAAGTAACTCGAGCTTCGTCACCCTTCATTCTCGCATCTCCTCTTTCCGTTTTCTCTCTCTACTTTTTAATTCTCCATTGTAAATTGTACTTTATGTCTCTTTCGTCCTATTCACTTAAGTGACCATTGTAATTTTCATTGTAAAAGTCCCCTTTTCATTAATAAGAAAGGGGCTTATTTTTCTTTCCTAGAGGAATGTGAAAGGTCACAAGTGGTGGGACTATGAAAGGTCATGTGGGGGTAGATGAAGAGAGACAGATTGTAAAACTATAAATTGGAATGGCTTCTCCATTCCACGAAGTAGATTTTTTCTTGGTTGATAGCTCCCATTGTCTTACTACAAGCAAGAAACTACAATTCTTCTATCTCCTTGTCTTATGTTTTCCTCTTCATCTCAACTTTACTCCATGAGCATGGTTACTTGTGCAATATTATGCAAATAAACTTGGATTTACTTGTGTTTTGTTCCTCTTTCCTTGACATGGTGTCTTCTCATTGTTAACTTGGAAATATTCTGGTTTTATGTCAATAAACTCAACTTGCTATTTATTGAGTAAAACCCCCTTCTCACTTTCTCCCCTCTCCATACACACACCTTTCCTCCACCTCCTTTTTGCACATGGGTTTAGTGGAGTATTCTGTGTGATCCTTGGTTGAAAGGCCACCCACGATGGTTAGATTAGTGTATATATTTCTTGTTTTCAATAAATGGAGCTGCCCCATTCCTAAGTAGAGGGACCTAGTCCCAAAGTGTTGGTGAAAACCCCTAATTTGCCCTTGTGACAAATTATTTCGCCAACACATTTATGACCATTTAGGATCCATTATGTTATTATTTCCTAAAATTCCATACATGAAAGCTTATCCCAAAATTGTCTAATTTTTGCATGGCATAGAGGTTTAGTAAATACATTTGTGGTTATCTCCCGTGTTGGACGATAAATAATTTGAATAACACCTTGCTTAGCTAGCACACTAACAAACTGAAATTGCACCTCTATATGTTTGGTACATGCATAAACGATTGGATTCTTCACTAACTTCAACGCTCCTTGATTGTCACAAAATACACCTGCAGGCCGATTTTGATGTAACTGTAAATCAGCAAGGATTCTTCTTCTCAGCCATACTGCCTCTCATGCAGCCATAACACTAGCCTTATACTCTACCTCTGTAGATAAGTAAGCAACAATCGGTTAGTTCTCAATGGTGGTGGTATCATGTCTTTATTATTCCATTTGATCCCTGAAAAATCAGATTTTTGATTTTTACTCCACCTATGCCTGAGAAAAACTGCCTGCAGACATGATGCGCCAAAGTGTTGTGAAAAATATTATTTCACCATCATGTAGGTCTTGGAATCCTCTTTCTTTATATATTTTGTTTTGCTTCTACTCCATCCGGAGCTCCTGGAATCTTCTTTTGAAGCCCAACAGCTGTTTTAGGCCTGTGTACCGCCTAGGCTTGTGAACCCTGTTTTTTACTTAGACTGCTCCAAGTCTTGTAAAACTTCCCTAGACCTTCCAAAATCATTTCCATGATGTTCCAAGGTCTTCCATTCACCTCCATGTTGAATTTTTTCCTTTTTTTCCGCTCTAGGGGTTGATCCATTCCTGGGAAGGCCAACGATAGCCCTTCCCAATACTGCCAGAAGATAGTATCTTTTCAGAACTCCCTAAAATCACCTAGGGGTAATGAATAGACTTACCTAAATCACCTAGGGGGATGAGATTACATTATTTAGGAGGTCATTTGGACTGATTGGATAGACCCAGGGTGTCTTGGAATGATGGGACTTGAAAAAATTAACACTGGGGTATCGTTGTCGTGCTTGGAAATTGTCAATTTCCCTGTTGCACATTTGCACGACAACAAGTGTTTAATTGCAGTTTCCTCTTTATACATACTTGTTTAGCTTAGCTGCCCAAGTGGTTAGCATAAATTTTGTAAGACACTTCCCATCAAGAGAGGTCAAGGGTCAAATCCCCCACATTTCCAAGATTTACAATTGTGCCCAAACTGAAAATATATCCTATTGTTGACTTGGGTCATCAATGGAACCACCTTGAGAATGGGGATAGCCAACAAGCTAAAAATGATTCAAAACACCATACCATAGACCAAAATCTAGTGTACCTTAGGAGAATCCTCGTTGCCGTCCAATGCTTTGCATTGGGCTTGTTCAAATATATGCGAACATAACTCAGTGAATACAATGTCAGGTCTAGTGGAAGATAAATATATCAAACTTCCATCTAATTTCCTATGAAGTGACTCATCAACCTGATGGAATGAATCAGTCGAGGCTAAAAGTTTAAGGCTAGCCTCCACAAGAGTTGTCATAGGCTTGTATTTCACCACCTTGAACTTGTCAAGAAGCCCCTTAGCATACTTTCTTTCCAAAAAAGAAATGCCGTTACCCATTTGTATGATTTCGATGCCCAATCATTAATAAACTAGATCCAAATCAGTCATGTCAAAAGCAGAACATAGGTCAAATTTTACTTTTTAACACTGGCATTCTCACTTCCCATAATAATAAGATCATTGACATATATCACAAAAATCAAATTATCACTGGAAAAACTTAACATATTGATTAGGATCACAGGACTTCCGAATCAATCAAGAAAATATCAACTTTTGTATGCCATGCCTTGCAGCTAGTTTCAGTCCATTGATTAATTTCTCCACTTAGACACCATATGTTTCTTTCTAGCAATCGAAAAATCTTCTGTCTGCTTTGTAAAAACTTCCTCAAGTAAATGACCATTTAGAAATGCGCTTTTAACATCCATCTGGAACATTCTCCAGGCAAATTCAGAAGAAATGACACTACCTAACGTGACAGTAAATATCTTTGCTATAGGAGCAAAAGTCTCCTCACAATCTATCCCCTCCTGCCGGGAAAATCCTTTCGCAACAAACCAAACCTTGTATTTGTCCAGCCAACCATTAGCTCTCAACCAATAGGCCTCTTACTGTGGGGAAGATCAGTAAGTACCCATGTTCATTCTTTAAAAGTGCCTCATATTCAGCTTGCATTGTTGATTCCCATTCTGGTATTACCTGCACTTTTTTAAAATTGTGAAGACTAAAGGCAAGCAAAATCACCATCCTCATCAAAATAAATAGGTTCATAGAGGCAGAGGGTGACATGATTAAAAGGCTCACTAAGACTTATGAGGAATCAGCTGGGAGCTCGTTAATATGTGTTGTGGTTCACATGCTTTTGGAGGAAATATACAATCGTTTTAGGAAGTTGAGAATGAGAAGAATGGCTTTGGATTTAATGCTTTTAGTGACTGGCATGAAAGTGGATAGGGAATTGCTTTGAAAATATTTTGTTGTGGTGATACTTAGCTCATATGCACTTTTTTTATCTTTTTGGGAGTTGACATGATAAACCTGTTGATCATGGCCCCAGCGACATGATAACTTGAATGGGTCTGAGTGCTGATTTGTCCTTACGTTTATTACTTTTGATACAAACATGTTGATCTTTATTAAAAACCGAAAGATAGAGAGAGATTCATATGCATTTATTGTGTTCCTCTTTAACCTTGAACCAGCATTAATGATTTCAATCTCACTTTTTCTCGAGTTTCTTAAAGTAGGACGATACCACTTTGGCCTAAATGTCTGAAGACTGTTAAAAGGAACAATTTATATGTCAAAATCAGACCTAGAATCATCGAAATATGAATCATACTAACCTGTGCAAGTGAGAAGTCACCCTCAACGTCATGAAAATCAATACCTTCAATAGCCCTTAAATCACCTTGTAAGAAACAATCTTTAGTGGTTTTACTTACTAATGTATCTAACAAATGGTAAATCAGATTTATTCACAGTAAGAGACTAAAAATCTGAGATGTCGGGAGCACTTCTTTTGTCAAAATCAACATCCCTAATGATAACCACTCTCTTTGTAGTTATACCAACAAGTCTATATGCTTTGGAATGAATTTCCATATCCAACAAAAATGTATCTCCTAGACTTGTCTAATTTAGGTCTATTTTCATTCAGAATATGAACATAGGCTGAACAACCAAAGATTCTAGTGTCTTACCGTCCAATGCCTCAGATGGAGTTGTGCTTAGAATATGAACAGCAGTATTAACTGCTTATGTTCAAAATATCTCAGGCACATTCCAGCCTTTCAACTTGCATTTGGTCATCTCCCTAACCACCTGGTTCCTTTTCTCTACCACGCCATTTTACTGCAGTGTTTAAAGGGCTGAAAGTTGCCACTTTACCCATATGTAAGAACAAAATCCAGAGATCACCTTACTGCAAAACTCTCCACCATTATCGGTCCCTAAACATTTCATCTTGAGTCCACACTCATCTTCAGGCAAGGTTTTAAAAGTTCTAAAACTTTTAAATGCATCACTATTGTTTAAGAAAAGAACTCCCACATTTTCCAGCTGAAATCATTAGAAAATAGTAGAAAATAGGAGGCACCAATATGAAATTCGACCTTTATAGGACCTGTGTAACCACATTTGCCAAATCTGAAGGCAAAAAATTGAAATTCGCTGGATTTAACACAACAGAAACAAATTAGTTGAAAATCGCAAATTAATTCGTACAAAAATCGGATGCGAAGGTTTTATGGAATTCGTTGTAAAATCGTGTTTGAAATTCACTGAAAATCATTTTAAAAATTTCGAATTTCATTTTAGGGTGTAACTTTTTTGATTTTAGGGTTTTTGACCTTGGCGCCGGCGTTTGGGTATATAACCCCTTGCCGTCCGCCCTACTCTTCAATACCCTCGCAAAACAGCCTTTGTTTTCCAGTTTGCAAGGTTGAGAGTTTAGACGAGTGTGAAGTTCGCTGTTCGGAGTTGGACGCCATTATTTGAAGCTGGGTGTTTGGATGCCATTGTTGGAGGGTTTGTGAAGTTTGCTGGAGGGTTCATAAAGGGTGCTACTGCTGTTTGGACGCCATTGCTGGCCCACCGTAGGGTGCTGTTTGGACACCATTCCGAGCTCGCAGGAGAAATAAAAACGCAGGTTTCAGATTTATGTTTTAGTTTCAGTTTTATTTTTATGAAGTTTTAGTTTTATAAAATTGTACGGTTTAAGTTTATTCTTAAATATTCAAAGCTCTGAACTCTTAAATATAAAGCTCTGATATAGAACATAGAATTCACAGTACAAGATTAAACAGCTTTGAAACGAGGAAAGGACTGGACATTAACACGGTATGTATTCCTTCAATAAAACTTCCAGTACAATATTCATGCGGAACATATACCATAAACTCGAGAAGATATTAGACTTACAAACTTACAACTTCTGATCTTTGCTCATTACAGAAGAAAGACACTCCACTACAGATGTACTCCTATGCGAGTGTCGTATACTGGTGTGCTTCTGCAAATCATCAAATTACTGATCTTGCTTACAGACGTTTCTATGCCGATGTCTCTCTACCGATGTAGTGAATGAATTCCTTAGCCCATATTTATAGGTTAAGAAAAGCTTTTCACCGGCAATGACTGGCAACCTAAAGACCGGAAACCGAACTCCGGTAGCCGAGAAGATTCCTTTCTTCGGACAAAAGAAAGAAAAGACAAAGACAGCACATGGGTACAAGCCACCCACGATAACTCCTTTTTATAAAGGTGGTAAGGTCCACCACGCTCCAAAGATAAGATCGAATCTTATCCTAGCTTTATTGAAAAGATCGGCAACAAGCCTGCCACCGACATAGCCAACACAAACTACGGACTATAATGTACATGGGGCCCAGGCGCATTATCATCACTGCTGGAAGTGGAATCATCATCACGTTCTGGAAGTTGAAGATTCCTTTGAATGCGCTCATAATAATCTCTTGGGATAGTGGCAGTACCATCAGCATCATTGTTCAAATGTGTCCTTGTCGGATAAAGGTACTGGTAAGGAATACACAGAGGATATCCCGGAGCTGGAGGGTGGATGTTCATGGTGTGATGCAAAATCACTCTCCTCCATAACTGGCCGTTTGGATTACGGTGATGTCCTGAAACATGATTAGTCCTGACATAGTAATGTATTTTAACATACCAGGTAATTTTACAATTGATCAGTATATTCCTGGCAGTATCAGGAGAAACATCTATCAAAGGACTATCAGATATTTTAGTAGGCAGGAATTTTACGAGAAAATATTTAAAATGGTTATGAATGTATTGCCTATCTCCTTGCCTGCTTGGCCTGTTCCAGACATCATTGGTTAAAGGATTTCCCTCTGGCCACATTCTTGAAAAATCAAATTTCCATAGAGTATTATTTCTAGGAATTAATTGTCTGAGCCTATGACCCATGATGGGTCTTTCATCATTTGAGGGCTCAACAAACCTGTAATGGCGCCACTGCCATCAAGAGTCTGAAAGACCATGGGGTCTTATGCAGTATGAAATTCAGCACTGTATCTCGTAATCCAAAAATCTGCATGAAAGATCAGACATTTGATATGGTCTGACAGCTATTATTCCTTGTTGTTGCAACTTGATTCTGAGCATTGAAAGACATTTCTTGATCACATCTCTTCTTGGACTCTAGATAGTTATGACAGGTTCTCACATCCCAAATGGGTTCAACATACTCATGGAAGATTTGAGTAACAGAAACTTTTACAGAAGTTCTGTTTGAATTCAATTCTCTGCTTGCGAAGTCTGCAAGCGCATTGTTTTTACCACCGATGTGTTCTACTGTGAAAGAGAAATTATCAAACCATGATCCCCATCTCTGCATCCTATTATATGCAGACTTGTTTGCAGGATCTCCTCCTTGGAGTCTGGCCATGAAATCTTTAAGATCTGTCCTTAAAATGAAATGATCATTTTGAACAAAGAATAAGAAAGCTTTTATTGCTTTCTTTGCAGCAAGAATCTCCTTGTGAGAAGAATGATATTTTAATTTTGATCCATGAAATGCACCAGAAGCATATCTGCAAACCTTTTCTTTATCAAACTTTGTTTTCTCTTTCAATATTGCTCCCCAATATAAATCACTAGCATCTGATTCAATTATCTTTTTCCCTGAACCAGGTAAAGCCATTGGGGGTAAATCTAACACTTGCCTTTTAATTCTTTTACGGCCTATGTCATTTCAATACTCCATGCTGGAGCATTTTTCCTCAATCTCTTGTTCAACAAAACTCTATCTGCAGCTATGTGCTTATAGAAGCCAGCAACATAATTTATACAGCCAAGGAACCTTTGAAGTTGTTCCTTATCTCTGAGTTCATCAGGGAATTCCTGTATCTTAGAAACCACATGTTTTTGCATTTCTATTGAGCCATCTTTAATCTTGATGCCTAAAAAATCTATTTCATCTTTAAAAGTTTCCATCTTTGAAATAGATAGGCATAAACCATTTTTGTATACAATATCATAAAACTTCTCAAGATGCTCAAGATGTTCCTTTGGAGATTTTGAAAAGATTAAGATATCATCTATGTAGACAATCAAGAATTCAAACAAATCTCTGAAGATAGAATCCATTACCTTCTGGAAGACTGATGGAGCTGTCTTCAGACCAAAGGGTAGAACTCTCCATTCATATTGCCCGCCAGGGACAACAAAGGCTGTTTTATAAGTATCTTCGGGCTTCAAGAAAATCTGCCAGAAACCACTTTTCAAATCAAACTTTGAATAAACCTTAGATCCTTTGATTCTGGTCAGCAAATCATCCTTTGCAGGAATAGGATGTTGAACTGCAGATACAAACTTATTCAAGGGCTTGTAGTCTACAACAAGTGTCTTCTTTTGCCTGACTTGTTCACTACGCTTGTTAACATAAAATGCTGCACAAGCCCAGGGAGAATTAGACTCCTGAATAAAACCTGCTTGCAATAATTTCTTTATCTCATCATAACATTCTTTTCTTTCTTCTCGGAATCATTCCTTTATGATGAGCCTTGAATTTTGGCATTATCTCCTCGTCCTTCGCATCTCTTTTTAAATGAAGATCTAAAGAACAAATATGCTTTTTCCTGGAGATAAATGCATGAGGATTTTCAGAACATAAATCCTTTTTTATCTTTTCAACTATTTCATCTATGTTGGTTTTGCAGATGAATGGATTTATGTATCCATTCTTGATTGGATCGCTTTTTATGACCAACAATAGGGACAATGGACTGGAAGGTGTATTTTCTGGTATCAAAAGGTCGATGAAACAGAGATATATAGTCCTTATTGATACATCGAAAGTGCCACATTGTTCTAAGGCATCTACACCGATCAAACAGTCATAGGAAGGCATATCATGCTGATAGAATTTCAGATTCCTGGTAAAGCTTTCTATGGTTATAGGTATTTCAGCAACATATTGAGACACAACTTCTTTCCTATCAAACATTATTTTTAGGTGTGTCTTTTGCCAACAATCCGGAGGAATTGCTTTACTTCTGAGCATACTAATATCTGCACCCGTATCTATCATAGCATCCAGAGTGTATGGCTTAATATGAGGGATGCTGATAGTTATAGTAATGAAAGGGTTCTGGAGTACAGCTGATGCTACATACCTCGGGATTTTGTTCAGCTTCTTGATGAGCTATTTGCTGAAATGCTTCTTCAAAATCTTCTTGCTCTTTTTGCTCAGCTTCTTCTTGTTCAACAAGCTTTGTAAATTCAGAAGTAGCTTTCTCAATAACTTTCTGCAAGAATTCTATCCGTCTCCTCCTCCACTTTTTTGGCTCAAGAACAGACTCTGAGGATGGTTCTTGAGATGAACTAGGCACAACCTGAGAAGGTCATGAAGAATGACATTCTGCCCGAGAAGACTGTGGATTAACTTCCTTGGGAAATAAAAACGGAAAATTGTGCTTTGGGGGAGTGAACTCACGACCACGACCACGTCCTCTGCCTTGCCAGGGACCACTTCTTCCTCTTTGAGGTATCTGACGCCGTCTAATGTGTTGTTGAAATGGCGGTCGGACAGAGTAGGATGAAAGGTTCTTCTGAATGTAAGAACTCATCTTCTTCTTCTTCACCAATCTGCATGCGAATGTTTCTCTGTTGCTCAAGCTGTGATTGCTGAAAATATTTGTCCTCAAGCTCACGGAGCTTTTTCTGGAGGAAAATCTTTCTTGAAGTTTCCCATGGGGGACAATCATCAAATTCACTTTGTCTGAGCTGGAGCTGCTTGAATAAGAGATCTGCAGACAAAGGTGCTAACGGATGTGGAAAGTTAGCATTCATGTTTACTTTTACCATATTGACAAATGATACCAAAGACTCATATCCGAATCGCTATGCTATCATCACCGGATATTTCTTTTTCTGCATAATTGACTTGGAAATGTTCATCATCTGTCTGATAAGATATATCAAAAGAAAAACTATCAGTATCACTGATAAAACAATATTTTTCTTCTGTAATGCCCTTTTGAGCAAGAGCATTCACTTTTGCCTTTCCTTTGGATGTATCTCTTTGGGAGCATTTATTTGCATAATGCGATCCCTTACATATATAGCATGTAGGTGTAAATTTTTTCTTTTTCCCTACATACTGCTTCTTGCGGAAAACAAATCTCTTAGGTTTCCCTTTACGAGGATAAGAAGGAAAATTCTCATACCTTTCTTTGAACTTCTGAAACTTTCTAAATTTCTTCTTGAAATCCTTCTTTGGAGATTTGTGGCATCCTGCATATCAGACACCATTATCACATCCAAAATGTTCTTGGTCATATATTTTACAGAACTTAGAACCAAGAATTTTCTCATTTCTTCTTGCCTCTTTTCTCTCATTCTTTTCCCTACACAATCTTTCATTGGTAAGATCTATTATCTGATTAATTGCTCCAAAGCTGAGTTCTTCAGCTGTCTTACCATGCATAGCCTTTTTATATTCTGTGGAAAAGTAAGGAGGAAAAGATTCAACATACCTCATCCTCATTGTAGGATCATTTGTGTTACCAGAATTATAGTACAACTTTTGCATGTGACACTGGTATTCTTTCACCCTTGACATATCACATATTCGCTCTAAGGAACAAAGAGGTACACAACAATTTATCATCATCATTTTTCCTACAAATTCAGTTATAATTGCAGTTTATCAATCCCATGCATAGATGGAATACTCGCCAAAAACTCGCCAAAAATTATGCTAAACGAGTAACTTGCAGGAAAACTCGCCAAAAATGCAAAAAAAAAAACTCGCCGAGTATAGTTGGAATACTCGCCAAAAACTCGCCACAAACTCGCCAAAAACTCGCCAAAGACAACATTTCTTTCCTTTTTTGGATTTTTGGTGAAGAAAACACAAGTATAGAAAAAAATTTGCCATTTTTGGAAAGGGTCCGGGAAGATGTAGCAGCAAAAACTTGCATGTGCCATAACTTTCATTCTGTGGCTCCGTTTCAGGTGTCGTTTTCTCTAAAAGTGCATATTTTCTCGAGCTCCACGCAGTGATGGCAATATTTTTCTTATTTTCATAAAATCCATTTTTGCACCTTTTTGGGCCAAGCAACTTCTTGCAATCTTCTGAAAGAATCATGAGCTTTGATTGCCTGTAGACAGATTAGTAATTAAAAATATTGGGTAGCTTTCCAAAACTCGGCGAGTACTCGCCAAAACTCGACAAGTATTCTCCCGTGCTCGGACTAATCACACGAAGAAGCGCAACAAATTGACTCAAAAAAGGCTCAACGACTTGGTTTTTGTGCAATACAATCTCCGGTTTCGCACAAAAAAAGTTGAGGCGACATCAGTGGAGCTCATTGATTTGGATGAGATAGATCCATACCGTGAGTGGCCTGGGCAAGAAGAGGAAAACCCTACGTTCACAACAGACGAGATTGCTTCTTTTGAGAGGGAGGCTATGGAGGGAGAAGCACTAGCAGGACTCCGAGGAGATATTGGACTGGATGACATCTTTGGAGGTGATCTCCAACATGCAGCAGAGGAGCCACCAGCACCATCATCTAGTTCCATGATCGAGCCAGATTCGCAGCCTTCTAGGAGGAGCGTGGAGACGCAGCCGAGTGTGGGGACTAGTATCAGCCGGTTGTCGTATTCGCATGATGATGCGATTTTGTATTGTATTTGTATTCAAATCTAATAGAAAACACTTCTCCAACATTTTATGGGCTCATTTAATACATTTTGTAGCTATGTGTTGCTTAAAATTTATGTTTTTTAAAGAAATTTGAGTATTTTTAAGTTCTTAGAGTATTCCTTGTAGTATTGGCCGAATATTGGCGAGTTTTAAGAGTTTTTTTTTTGGGGTCTCAAGCGAGTTTTTGGTTTTGCGAGTTTTCCTACTATGATCCCATGTATCCACTTTCAAGAATATCTCTTTGATGTGGAACTTTGTCCCACCATTCCTTGATTATACCAACAAACCCATTAGCTATCGCAGATGCAATGGCATGTGGATCTTTCTTATATGTTTCTAATTGAGTGTTTCCCCACCCAATCATTCCGTGGACCATTTCTTTGATTTCAAATAGAGATCTACATTCTATTTTATACCAATTAGGTTGGAGAGTCTGAACTCTTGCCATACCTTGCATTGGTTCATTGTTATCATGACTAGATTCTCCTAAAATCATTCCTTCAAATAAAGCTGGTTCTATTTTAACCATATCTCACAGATTTAGCTTTAGTGAAAAAGGGATTATATAATTCTCGCAACTTGCTTATATTTTTCGTAAGATCCAAGATGTGCATTTACTGTGACCAAGTCACCGCTTTTGACCAATCTTCTCGCTGCTCTTCTTCTTTCTTTGTATTAGCCACAATCTGATCTATCCGAGGCTCTAGATCATGAAGTATCTCTGTTGACTCTTGAAGATTCTATTTTTGATGAATCCTTTCATTTGACTCCCGAATCGAGACATTCCTTCGAGAGATCAATCGATTAGTATTTTCAAGCTTATTTGACAATTCATGCTCGATGGCGATTCTTTATATGATTTACCAAAGGGTGAATAGTATCAACAACTCTATTAGAGACAACATCCTCAAGCTTATTTACGAAATTTCAACATCTTCCACTTTTTGCTTTATAAGTCGCAAGGCTTCAGTAGCTTTACCTTGCTTGTTCAATCAGTATAGCCTTTAGTGTTCTTTTCGCATATCTGCCAAGACAACATCTTGTGACTTTACTCTTTCATGCACATGGCGGATTGCTTTGTTTGTCGAACAGCATCTTTGATGACTCGATGGCTCCAAATGTTTGTCAACAGATGACGATACCGAATACGGCTTTCGATTCGATCCGAGACAAATATTCAGTACTTTCAAGAGAAGGAAATGAATCATCACTTGTTGATGCCATATTGATGGCTGGACCGTTATTAGGAACAAACTTTTGCTTAATCAATTGTTCACATCACTACACCAAAGGTAGTCTCGTGTTTGGATCATGGATCAAGTTTGTTGTGGCTACACAAAACATTTGTTCTTTTGGTTCTTTATCGGTGGAAGGTTCTCCTACGAGAGAATTTAGACGAGAAAGACCGAAAAGAACTAGACCTATTTAAGGTAGACAGTTACTTTTAGATCTCGAATGCTAGAGTTACATCATTCTTGCTTTCATGAACAGCGGTAGAGTTCTCGCAACCGGGGCTGACTACTCAAACCTTAGATCCTTTGATTATGGTCGAGATCATCCTTTGCAGAATAGGATGTTGAATCGCTGCAGATACAAACTTGTTCAAGGGCTTGTAGTCTACAACAAGTGTCTTCTTTTGCTCGACTTGTTCACTACGCTTGTTAACATAAAATGCTGCACAAGCCCGGGGAGAATTAGACTCCTGAATAAAACCTCGCTGAATAATTTCTTTATCTCATCATAACATTCTTTTCTTTCTTCCTAATCATTCCTTTATGATGAGCCTTGAATTTTGGCATTATCTCCTGTTTTTACGCATCTCTTTTTAAATGAAGATCTAAAGAACAAATATGCTTTTTTCGGAGATAAATGCATGAGGATTTTCAGAACATAAATCCTTTTTTATCTTTTCAACTATTTCATCTATGTTGGTTTTGCAGACTGCAATGGATTTATGTATCCATTCTTGATTGGACTGCTTTTTATGACCAACAATAGGGACAATGGACTGGAAGGTGTATTTTCTGGGTATCAAAAGGTCAGGATGAAACAGAGATATATAGTCCTTATTGATACTGAAAGTGCCACATTGTTCTAAGGCATCTACACCTATCAAACAGTCATAGGAAGGCATATCATGCTGATAGAATTTCAGATTCCTAGTAAAGCCTTCTATGGTTATAGGAATTTCAGCAAAATATTGAGACACAACTTCTTTCCTATCAAACATTATTTTCAGGTGTGTCTTTTGCCAAAGAATCCGGAGGAATTGCTTTACTTCGAGCATACTAATATCTCGCACCCGTATCTATCATAGCATCCGAGTGTATGGCTTAATATGAGGGATGCGATAGTTATAAGTAATGAAAGGGTTCTCGAGTACAAACCGATGCTACATACCTCGGGATTTTGTTCACTTCTTGATGAGCTATTTGCTGAAATGCTTCTTCAAAATCTTCTTGCTCTTTTTGCTCACCTTCTTCTTCTTCAACTAGCTTTGTGAATTCGTAAGTAGCTTTCTCAATAACTTTCTGCAAGAATCCTATCCGTCTCCTCCACTTTTTGGCTCAAGAACAGACTCGAGGATGGTTCTTGAGATGAACTAGGCACAACCCGAGAAGGTTGTGAAGAATGACGTTCGCCCGAGAAGACTGTGGATTAACTTCCTTGGGAAATAAAACGGAAAATTGCCGAGGGGAGTGAACTCACGACCACGGCCACGTCCTCTCGCCTTGCCAGGACCACCTCTGCCTCTTTGAGGTATCTCGACGTTGTCTAATGCGTTGTTGAAATGGCGGTCGGACAGAGCTGGTTTGAGTTTCGAGTTTATTTAATATCTGAAGCTTATAAGTTCGACTAACGCATTTCTAGTAGAGCTAGTTTATCTTTGGCTTGTCATCTATGAACCAGAGTTAATAGAGCTTAAGTCAGGCAAAGAGGCGAGGTCCCGTCAGTAAGTCGCCGTGTTGTGCGCAATTTTAGGTTGACCCGATACCGTAAGCCCTGCTGCAAAGTTGCTCATCAGTAGTAGTCGAAAATGGCCGCTGAAGCTAGACCCAGTCTTTCTACTTTAGATGTTGATGAAGACCTTGTTAGTCTGTCAGAAATCTTTCCTGTAAATTCTGCTCTCAGTCTTGAAGAAGAATCTGAACCGTTACCTGCATGGAAGCTCCCTAAGAAACCTTATGATGATATATATTCTAAAGTGTCTGCTTTCCATCTGATAGCCGTTAATGTGTTTAAAACTCAAGAATCATTAATGATTAGTCGTGACTAGTTTAGAGAATATGATATTCCCCTTATTGATAAAGCTGATCTTAAATGGTTGAAGAAGCAATCTCTCTACAAGTTTGCTCACATTGGTTGTGTACAGATAGGAGTAACACCTCTGTTTAGACGTGGTTTAAATGCATCCATTCTATGTTGTTTGATGGATCTTCGCTTTGATAATTTTAAAGACTCTCTTTTAGCAGCAATCCAGACTGGACTTCACAATGGTCCAATTTCATTCGAGGTATATCCCAATTACCCAATCAGTCTGCTTCAAGATAATCTTTTATCTGATGTTCTTAAGCTCCATCTAGCCACTACAGGTCTAAACATGCGTCCGGTTCCTGTCCGCTTGCTGTACAATATAAAGTTATCTATAGGTTAGTTAATACTATGTATCCTGCAGTTAAGCATGGGGTAACAAAGGGCAGCAGCGTGGTGAGTCACGTGAATCTTGAGTCCCAGAAAATTGAACCAGAACTCATTACATGGTCTCAAATTAAAGTCCCTAAGGAATGGACTCTGTCCAAGAAGTTCATTCAGAGTAGTCAGCCCCTGCTGCAGAATGCTACTGCTGTTCATGAAAGTAAGAATGATGTAACTCTAGCATTCAGATCTAAAAGTAATCTGTCTACCTTAAATAGGTCTAGTTCTTTTCAGTCTTGTTCATCTAAATTCTCTGTAGGAGAACCTTCCACCAGTAAAGAACCAAAAGAACAAATGTTTTTGTGTAGCCACAATAGCTTGATCCATGATCCAAACACAGACTACCTTTGGTGTAGTGACTGTGAACAATTGATTAAGCAAAAGTTTGTTCCTAATAATGGTCCAGCCATCAATATGGCATCAACAAGTGATGATTCATTTCCTTCTCTTGAAAGTACAGAATATTTGTCTCCAGATCAGACTCAGAAAGCCGTATTCGGTATCGCAGCATCGTTGACAAACATTTGGAGCCATCAGAGTCATCAAAGATGCTCAACTGGACAAACAAAGCAATCCGCCATGTGCATGAAAGAGTAAAGTCACAAGATGTTGTCTTGGCAGATATGCAAAGAACACTAAAGGCTATACAGTTGAACAAGCAAGGTAAAACTGCTGAAGCCTTGCGACTTATAAAGCAAAAAGTGGAAGATGTTGAAATTTCTGTAAATAAGCTTGAGGATGTTGTCTCTAATAGAGTTGTTGATACTATTCAGCCACTGGTAAATCATACAGTAACTGTCAAGCATGAATTGTCAAATAAGCTTGAAAATACTAATCAGTTGATCTCTGAAGGAATGTCTCAGATTCAGGAGTCAAATGAAAGGATTCTGTCAAAAATAGAATCTGTTCAAGAATCAACAGAGATACTTCATGATCTAGAGCCCCAGATTGATCAGATTGTGGCTAATACAAAGAAAGAAGAAGAGCAGCCAGAAGATTGGTCAAAAGCAGTGACTTGGTCACAGGTAACTGCACATGCTGGATCTTCTGAAAAATATAAGCAAGTTGCAGAATTATATAATCCCTTTTTCACTAAAGCTAAATCTGTAGATATGGTTAAAATAGAACCAGCTTTAGCTGAAGGAATGATTTTAGGAGAATCTAGTCATGATAATAATGAACCAATGCAAGGTATGGCAAGAGTTCAAACTCTCCAACCTAATTGGTATAAAATAGAATGTAGATCTCTCTCTGAAATCAAAGAAATGGTCCACGGAATGATTGGGTGGGGAAACACTCAATTAGAAACATATAAGAAAGATCCACATGCCATTGCATCTGCAATAGCTAATGGGTTTGTTGGTATAATCAAGGAATGGTGGGACAAAGTTCCACATCAAAGAGATATTCTAGAAAGTGGATACATGGGATTGACAGCTGCAATTATAACTGAATTTGTAGGAAAAATTGATGATGATAAATTGTTGTGTACCTCTTTGTTCCTTAGAGCCAGAATATGTGATATGTCAAGGGTTAAAGAATACCAGTGTCACATGCAAAAGTTGTACTATAATTCTGGTAACACAAATAATCCTACAATGAGGATGAGGTATGTTGAATCTTTTCCTCCTTACTTTTCCACGAATATAAAAAGGCTATGCATGGTAAGACAGCTGAAGAACTCAGCTTTGGAGCAATTAATCAGATAATAGATCTTACCAATGAAAGATTGTGTAGGGAAAAGAATGAGAGAAAAGAGGCAAGAAGAAATGAGAAAATTCTTGGTTCTAAATTCTGTAAAATATATGACCAAGAACATTTTGGATGTGATAATGGTGTACAATGTACAGGATGCCACAAATCTCCAAAGAAGGATTTCAAGAAGAAATTTAGAAAGTTTCAGAAGTTCAAAGAAAGGTATGAGAATTTCCTTCTTATCCTCGTAAGGGGAAACCTAAGAGATTTGTTTTTCGCAAAAGCAAAGATGTAGGAAAAAGAAAAAATTTACACCTACATGCTATATCTGCAAGGGATCGCATTATGCAAATAAATGCTCCCAAAAAGATACATCCAAAGGAAAGGCAAAAGTGAATGCTCTTGCTCAAAAGGGCATTACAGAAGAAAAGTATTGTTTTATCAGTGATACTGATAGTTTTTCTTCTAATATATCTTATCGGACAGATGATGAACATTTCCAGGTCAATTATGCGAGAAAAAGGAATATCCAAAGGATGATAACACCGATTACGGATATGAGTCTTTGGTATCATTTGTCAATATGGTAAAAGTGAACATGAACGCTAACTTTCCATATCCGTTAGCACTGTATCTGCAGATCTCTTACTCAAGCAGCTCCGAACTTAGACAAAGTGAATTTGATGATTGCTCCGTATGGGAAACTTCAAGAAAGATTTTCCTCGAGAAAAGCTCCATGAGCTTGAGGACAAATATTTTCAGCAATCACAGCTTGAGCAGCAAAGAAACATTTGCATGCAGATTGGTGAAGAGGAAGAAGATGAGTTCTTTTGTTCAAGAACCTTTCAGTCCTTTCCTCGTTTCATAGTTGTTTAATCTTGTACTTGTGAATTCTATGTTCTATATCGAGCTTTATATTTAAGAGTTCGAGCTTTGAATAATTGTTCAAATTTATTATTATAACGTAGTTTTAAACTTTTATAAATTTTATGTTTTAAGTTTTATTAGGTTTTATTTTAAAGTCGTTTTATAAAGTTTTAGGGTTTACAAATCCATTTTGTTAATATATTTAGTGTTTTATAAAATATATAATATATAAAATTATATATATATATATATAATGTATTTTATAAAAGTTTTATATGCTATATTATCAAATTGAATATATTTAATATTAAGTTTTATAAAGTTGATAGATTATAAAGTTTTAGGTTTTAAAAAATCATTTCGTTAATATATTCAATTTATTATACTACATATATATATATATATATATATATTTTTATATATTTTTATATATTATATTGTTAAATTAAATGTATTTAATAAATATATTCAATATAACGATATGGTATTAATATATATATATATATATATATATATAAATAAATATATATATTTAATAAATATATTCAATATAACGATATGGTAATTAATAAATATATTCAATATAACCCCACACACACACACACACACACACACACACACACACATATATATATGTTAGTATATATTCATTTTTAAAAAATCATGTTTTAAATTCAAATGTATATAATTATCGATAATTATTACTATCATATATCTAAATTACATACATGACAATTATTTTTGATAATTTGATTTTTTAGTTTAAACTTTTTATTTTATTATTTTAAATTGTTTGTTTTTTTTTTTCAAAAATGCAGGTTATATTCGTATGACACCTCCAAAATCAAGTGCAGAGGGGTGGAAATATATGAGCCGTGAGAGTCAAACAAACAATATAACATGCACTTTATGTTAGCATTCTTTTACTGGCACATTAACAAGGGTAATGGACCACCTTCTTGGCATATCGGGTGGTCAAGGAGGTGGTGTTGAAGCATGTTGGAATGTCAGTCCTAAAATAAAAGCAGCATTGGAGAAAGACTACAAGCATTCATTAGTGTTAAATCAACAAAGGGCAAAAATATAGTAAATCCAAGGGAGCTTTCTAGGCCCAGAGTGTTGAACACATCTTTCTCCTCCACCATGTCCACAAGCTCTGTAATGCCACTTTCTAGTACTGGGAAACACTAAATAGCTTTTGGAAGCTTACAGAAAAAGAGCAAGTTGATGATGCACGGGCTGATTTCTTTTATGAATATGCCATTCCATTCCATGTCATCAGGAGTCCTTATTTTAAGAATGCAGTTCAATAATCAATTTCATTTGGTAAAGCGTACATGACTCTAGGGTCATTGATGACTACACTTTTGAAAAGATCAAAAATAGGGTCATTGAAAAATTGGTAGATATTAAAGACTTTTAGAAGTCAACAGGTTGCACCATTTTGAGTGATGGTTGGTCGATATGTGTCAAAGACCATTGATCAATGTGTTGGTCTATTACCCTAAAGGTGTTGTATTTCTAAAAGTAATTGACACCATGGAACACAAAAAAATTTTAGAGTATGTCTTCAACATTTTGGATGAAATAATTCTCGAAGTTGGTGTAGAAACTGTAGTTCAAGTTGTTATTGATAATGCTAGCAATTGTGTGGGAGTTGGAAAATTGATAGAGAGAAGTACCCACATATTTATTGGAGTCCTTGTGCAACCCACTGCATTGATTTACTACTCCATGACTTGGCCAAATTTCCTTGGGTACATGAAGCAATTCAAAGAGGAAGAACAATTGCCAATTTTATAAAAAACCATCGCCTCACATTGAGTATCTATAGGAGGCATGCATCTAAGGAGTTGTTGAAGCCATGTGACACAAGATTTGCCTCCTATATCACATTAAAAAGAGTTGTTGAGTAGAAAGGAGCCCTCCAAACTGCTGTTTGTAGCGTAAAGTAAAGTGGGAAAATGCGGTCAAGGTTTTAAAAATGTGTGCACCCATTGTTTGTATGCTTCACATGGTTGATGGTGATACCCCTTGTATGGGCATGGTTTATGAGGGTATGGACCGTTGTAAAGAAGACATCTAAAAGGCATTCAATAATGTGGAAGCAAAATATAATGAGATATGGGATATTTGTGATGGAAGATGGAGGATGATGCATACTCATTTGCATGCAACAACATGCTATTTGGAGCTGACACTCTATCACATTGAAAGAGAAAGTGATCATGAAGTGATAAGTGGGGTTTATGCAACCATTGAAAAGCTCGTTCCAGATCGAGATGTTGCAAAGAAAACCATAGAGCAACTTAGAGCATACAGGAGAGGGGATGGGTTGTTTGGAACCCAATCAACAATAGATGATAGGAAAACATGGATGGAGATGAATGGTGGAGATTCTATGGAGTAGATACTCCTGAACTACAATATTTTGTAGTTCGAGTCTTGAGTCAAGGAGTAAGTGCATCAGCATGTGAGAGGAATTGGAGCATCTTTAACCATGTTCAATCAAAGAAAAAGAATAGGTTATCAGGAAAATTGGGGGATCTTGTTTATGTTTGCAGCAATTTGCGATTGACTATGAAAAAAGTGGCAAAAGATGCATGCACTTCAAAGAAAAAAAAGCTTCAGCATGTCCTAAAAGACTCTTTTAATGAAGATGATCTTGATTTTGTTGGTAATGAACATGAGGGTGAATCTAGTGATGTTGGTAATGATGATGCTGCTAGTGATGATGAGATTGAGCCAAGTGCTCTAGATGATTTATAGCTTTTTGATGTAATAAGTAGACCTTAGCCCATACTACATAGGGAAGTTCAAGACTTTGATCCATCACTTTTTAAAACTTTTTAAATATTAGTATGCAGTTGTGAGCACATTTTTTTGAAGTTTTTCATTTCAATCACATTATTATGATAGCTACTTAATGAAATGTGATATTATCTTTCTATTTTGAAATGTGAAATTATCTTCTGTTTTTATATATTTAATCTAAATGTATATTTCTTATAGTCGAATTTAATCACGAATTTTATCGCTGATTTTTTTAGCAACGATTTTTTCATGAATTTAATCCTCGGCAAATTGAAACACGAATTCAAATGTGACAACTTAGCATAGGACCACATATGTCCGCAATTTCCATCTTTAAGGAGGAAGATGCTCTTTGTGTCCTCTTTTGGAAATGGTTTCCTTGGACTGTTTTCATTCAAGACAAGCTGAACATCCATTGTTTTTCTACTGAAAAGGAAGGAAGAACAATTATCATTCCCTTATTTTGAAGTAGAGAAAGATGCGCAAATACAAATTAATGGGATGGAGTTTTACCACTCGAAGCTTGTACAAGGTTCCATGAAAACTCCTCCAACAAGAGTTTTCCCACCATTTTACTCCACCACACAATGGTCTCACTCAAACAAGATAGCCAAGTGTTGTCTTGTAATCTGTCTAATAGATGGAAGATTCCTGGTTAGAGCGGGAGTATAAAGAACATTCCTCAAAGTAAATTTCTTCCTCTTATGCAAGCTGAGTTCTACCTCACCTCAACCTTAAATGATGTTTTTCCTCCCATCACCAAATATCACTTTATTTGTAACACTTGCAACTTTCACAAATTATATAAACCTATCTCTTTGGAAAGTCATATGGCTAGAAGCTCTCGAGTACAAATGCTAGGTATACCTCTTTGAATAGTTACCATGTGAAGTAACTTGTTGGACCATTGATGTATGATTGTCATTCTCATGAATTTGCACAATCATTCTTCATTGTTGATTTTACCAAGGTTGCCTCTTTTTACATTCTTTCTTCGAATGTCCCTTCTTGCCATTAAAAAAGTACTTGACATATGAGGTATTGTTTTCGAAAGAAAGAAAGAAAGAAGAAAATGTCCACAAATGACCAAAAGTAGGTCAATGGGACTTGAGGATACAATACTTAACAATATAAAGTTTTAAGAAGAAAGAATCCTAGAAACCAAATACGGGAATAAAATTACATAAGACAAAGTAAAGCAGCGGTGGGCCAATAACACAAGTGGTAATGAAAAAATACAAATAGTAATGAAGGGCGAACAAAATCCTCAAAATCACGTGCCGATGAAGATTGGATGGATATCTCATCGAATATCTCTGTCTGTTCTTGACGTGAAGGAGTTGTTTGAGCATCAATGATTATTGTGAAAGATCTAATATACTTGTCGGGGAGTATCCAAGGTCAGAGAGGCCAGGCTAAGAGACCCTATATGGAAGCAAAGTGTACACTCTTTATTTTTCACTCTTACTGACTTTTTCTCTTCACAGGCACTATTGGTGTATTAATCTCCTTGAGTGACGTCTCACAAGGCATTACTGGGAGCGAGGTGTACCGAAAATGTTATCTATGAGAGGGACTTGATATGCAATCTTTGATATCGTAGATATCCTATCCTTTTACTACCTCCTTTGACATCTTTTTATCCTTTTTCTATCACCCGCCTATCTACTTCGACACCTTCATATGTCCACCAAGTCAACTTCACATCAGCTCTCGAGTCTTTCATCTACCCCATGATCCTTTCCATAGGACTTCGTGATTGAACATTGCTTAGAGCCGATGACATTGATCGTGATCGATACCATTTGGCTGAACTTTTTAATGTCCAATTACATTGAACATGGTCGATGCCGTTGGCTATGAAGAATTGTAATGATTAATCATGACCCCTATTTATAAGTGTTATTTAAGAGCATTTTCATATCATCGTCTATCGATCTACTTGTTTTTGCCAAGCTGCTCTTAATGTCTTAAAGGTTAAGGACTAGTTTTGCGTACACTTAGAGGACTATGTTTGGAGCATTGGGTCTAGGACACTCAAGACTAGGAGCTGCACTAGCAAAGATTCACCAAGTCTTGGGAGTCTTCATTGTGATTTTCTTAGGTCTTCTTTCTATTCATCTTGTGGTCTTTCACATCAAATCTCTCATAAGGTGCTACTAACTTTGAGGGGTTAATGTGTCAATAGTGTCTTCACAAAGTTAAGTATTTCTTATCTTCATTTTCCCTTATGTTATATTTTGATTTGATTGATTATGATTAATTTACCATGTATATAGACCAAGATGGAGTAGCATATTCTTTGTCTATTGCATTATTCTTATATCGGCCCTTTCCTTACATTTGCCCCTTGGCTTAGAATTGTTATCTATGTAATCCTTGTTTATCTTTCAACTCTAGTTTAGATCTCTTTATATGCATATTATTTGTTATTGATCTTCTTACAATCAGGATACTAGTAAGACCTCATCCTCTATTTCTTAAAATCAATAAGAGATAATGTGCATTTAAAGAGATGTAAACAGGTTCAAATAGCTCGAGAGGAAGGTTCAACAATGTTTTAAATGACATTGACCCTATTTGACTCAAACTGGTCAATGTAGTTGGTTAGAACAAAATCTAACATGACTCTATTAGGTTTCTCAAGTGGATGGCCGATGCGATCAGCAAAATTGAGTATTTTTGAATTACAACAACCTTTTCGGGAGCGGGGCCGTTGCGAATCATAATCATTTGATATATCAAGTTTTTGTTTGGAAATAAAGCCTAATACTTGTTTGAATTACCCAATTAGTGTTTTGAAGGGTGGATTAGTTGGAGGATAGTAAGTTAAAGTTTCTTCTTCCTTGTCGTCACTAGTGTCAAAGTGGGGATGATCAAATTCATAGGAAGCAAACATCATGTTGGCTTCACAATTGAACGCATGCATTCGAGCCAAGCTCTTTTGATAATGGTGAACATCAAGGTGTCTAGCTTCAGAGCCACAGGACACAATATAGTGCACATCATAAAAGGGCAAGATAGTGCATGGTTATGTATCACCGTGATCGGAAGAGCTAGTGTTGTTCGAGGGTTCCTTGGCGGCTACACAAAGATTGCTTTGAAGGATCGAGGAGAGAGAGGTGGATGCTCTTGAAACATTTTGGCAATTCCAAATTCGTTATGTTCATAAAGAGCCTCCTCAAGTTTTGTACGATCCGTTCTAGCATTATGAGGACGGTCTTTATCAATCTCGGCTTCTAAACCCGAGCACATGAAGAAATCGATCTTGAGGTAAGGGAGATGGAGGAAGCCAATCCATAATACATCATGTTTACATGTATTTTGGAGTTTGTTATGCTCATCATCATTTGATTCAGCAATAGTGATGCTAATCTCGCGTTTAAAATGATAAAATTCTAAGTGAGGGATACTATGCATAGTTGGTGAGGTAGGAATCAAAGAATTTGTTAGAATGACGGATGGGGATGTCCAATGGGTTGGGATCAGCCTCATGCTTGTATTTCTGATTTTCATGGATGATTTTAAGGCATTGGCATGTAGATGATCTGCAACCGCTCACATATGATGCATCCATGACCGACCTAAGAGGTTATAATATAGATAAGATAATTATATTAATGTACAACGAATGACCACAAACGTAGGTCAAAGGGACCGCAAAGTACAAATGTGTGCTTAGAAGCGGAAACGAAGGGTTTCCGAAAGATGTTCAAAGCAAGAGAAGAAATCAAAGACCAAAAGCGAAGCAAAGCGGGAAACCAAAAGGTTTCCAAAGAAGTACAAAGCATGAGAAGGGAAGAAGAAGAGAAGGAAGAAGACCCAAATGAAGCAATGGAGTGTTTATCGAGAATGATAAACCCATCTCTCCTAACATCCGAGGCCGACTTGAAGAAACTCATAATAGTGTAACGCTCCGAAGAAGAGGAAGAGGAGGCGAGATGATGAGACCTCCCCTATGTTGTTGTCTGTCAAAAGTAGTGTCTCAAGGGCCCGGTGGATCTAGTCGACCCTTTAGTACTAGGACTAATATAATAGTGCCTAGGAGATATCATGGGGTTAAATATGGACCACTTAAACCGTACTGATTTGGAGTGTGACGTTGGGATGGTATCGATCTGGCGCTTAGTGCCTCTCTCTGACGATAGATCCGGAAAGAAGGAAGTGATCCTCTGGGGAGAGTCTACTCTGTTAAGTGTCTGAATAGTGTGATCCTGAAGCCTAAGAGCCTCCTGCATGTATAAAGCCAGGCACTTTTGATCGACATATTTGAAAAAGTTAGTAAGTGCACGGGTCCTTTGAAAAGAAAATGGAACTTCCCCCTAATCTCGTAGTAGATGGGACAACGGAAGATGAAGTGTGCTTCCGTCTTGACCTCCTAAAGACTGCATAGCTGGCAAGTCCTGTCTGACCAATCGATTTGGTGGTCTGTCTCACTCCAAAGCCTATGAGAACTTTGAATTGACCCAAGGGGATGCGAAGAGTGTGCATCCAATGGCGAAGGGTATACTGAGGACGGATAATAAGTTCGTCCCTCAACTCCAAGAAGTGCTCCACATAAAAGCCATCTTTGGGCGTAACCCACCATGAGGGTTCACCCAAGTGGTGTGGATGAATTGTCTATAAATATCCTCTCTGATGATCTTGTTCAACTCCTGTCTGGAAGGTAGAAGATGAGTGATGCATCCAAGGAGTATCGAAAAGGAGGAAGACGATCCATCCTAATACCCATTGACTCTAAGAGAGCGAAGCCCCAACGTACCAACAACGGGTGCAACCTGGAGAATTAGAAACAACAATTCCTTTGAGGAACAATATGCCAAATATGGGTACCTATCTCTCCCCTCCATCGAGTCAAGCAAAGCTCCGGATACGGTGCAAAACAGAAACCAGGTCAAACTCCGGCTTGAAAGGAAGACCCTAAACTCCGCAAGAATGATGTGATGGGAATGGACTGCTTGCACTGATGAAGTGACGAAGGAGAAGTGTCTGGACTCTCTTGGCTGAAGCCCAATCCGACTCGAGCAAAGAGGGCCCCCACACCACAAAGCCATAAAGTGGGTCTGATAAGGGAATCCATGAGGGACATCTTGGAGATGTCCTGAAAATGGTGCCGGAAGCATTGTTACTTGAGGAGAGCTAAGGAACCGTAACCCTTATTGACATGTGGTTGGAGGGCTTGTCTTAGACTAAAACACGAGACCAAAGAACTACACACCCAAGTAAGTGTAGGTACTGGTAATCTCAATCTCCTCCCCCTGAAGAAGAAATGGAGGTGTGAGGTCTTCACCCATTGAAGACCATAACCTTGGTTTTACCTAGGTTGACCGTCAACTGCCAAAGATCACAAAACAACCCTAAGGCATCCAATTGTCTCTGTAGTCCCTCAGGAGATGAGGCTAGAAGGACCACGTCATCAACAAACAAAAGGATAGATATCAAAACTTGGTGGAGGAGGCACCCATCACCGTCCTGGATATGCTCATGAAGAAAGGTCTCGAGCTCATCAATGTAGATCCCAAACAAAGTGGGGACGGGGGCAACCTTGTTTAACCCCAACGGTACTCTGATGAAATTTGATATCCCATGAACAATACGGAGATGACCAAGAACAGTCTCATATAAACGCATGATGGCAGTCAAAAGGATTTCGAAATGCCAATGTTTCGAACCTCTAATACTATCCATGATCTTGGTACCGTGGTTTTGGGTCCCACAGTGTTGTGGAGCCAAAGGAAACCAAGAGGATTTTGATGCGTTTTATCAAATCCACGATAGAAAAGTTGTCTACACTTGAGGTCTTGTTAAGAACATCCTAGATTTTTGATTAACAAAAAGGATGCGTAATTAATTCCTAAACCTTCGTCCACAAGGACCTTCCTTATATCAACATCTTGGATGAGGACATTAATTACGAGGGCAAGATGTCGACACGAAGAGGATTTCATTATTTACCATGTCATCCTCGGGGAACTCTAAGGAGAGTGCCCTCGTAGGTTGAGGAGTCACAATTTCAATCGTGTGAATTTTGGAAATAGGAGGTTGAAGAGGGTCTTCTTTGGTGGTTTCTAAAGAATCCTCTAAGGCTTGAAGTTGTTGAAGGAATCTACGATGTTGAGGAAAACTAGACAAAAGCTCCATAAGGCGAATCTTACAAGGCATGAAATTAAGTTCATTAAGGAAGTTCCATTGTAATTTTTGATAAGATCCATAATGATACTTAGGTTGAGAATTCTTATAAGTGGTTGGATATTTGATAGTTGTAGGAAGGTGATTAGTAGATGGAGGGGAACCTTTTCCTTAGGTAGAGGACTACGCTCCTTGGGTTGAGGCTTTATTGGTGGAGCAGATTAATCATTTGTAGTTTAATCATTAGAAGTATCCTCGAGTAACACCTCGTGTTGAGAAGGGTTCTTAGGCTTTTGTATGGGATCTTTATGTGCAAGCTTTCATAAATAGTTTTCTTTAGCCACAATCATATATTGGCAATTGATACAATTATGGTTGTAGTACCCTTCAATTGTGCCCACAACAAAGTTGTTCATGGGTGCTTTATCGAGGTTATGGACCATTTAAATTCTTTGTTGTCGATGATGATTATGGGATTGAAGAAGAGATTGATACTTGTCATAACGTTCTTTGATGATAGTGTTAATATCAAAGTTAGGACCTAACATTAAGTCAAATGATGATCTTGTGTGGATTGTGATAGTTCTTGTGAGAGTGCCCAATGTTAGCATGCCACCAACAAAAGAGGTTGGGGTCATACAATGTGGGCACGGGTTTAAAAGGGTTAATGCGTGTTATTTTAGTAGGCATGACGAGTTGGAGTTCTTGGTAACTTAAGGGTGGGTGGCGAGGTTTGGTTGTGTAATTGAACTACGTGGGTTAGAACTAGAAGAAAGAAACATGAAAGTTTTTCCCCTTAGAAGGGCTTGATTTGGAGTTAAGTTGATAGCATTAGTTGTTGATTTGAGGGATTCCTTCTTTGGTTTAAAAATGCTCAAATTCCCTCATAAGGTAGTTTCGCCTCTTAGCTTGTTAGAGGCCCCCTCCAACATGGTGGGGAGAAAGACCAAACCTGATATTGAAGAGTGGGGCTCAAGGCTTTAAGAAATATTCAAAAGAGATTTTGATTGTCAAGATTATGATTAGCTTTGTTTCCTATGGATTTCCATCGTATTATGAAATCATGGGGTGATTCATTAGGTCATTGTTTAACATCGACAAATTTGTTAAAAGCATTTTTAGGAAGTCCAAGCTGTTGAAATTCCTTCATTAAGGGATTAACTAAGTCTTCTAATCTATTGATTGAATGAGAGGGAAGTTGATAATACCATTTCAAAGCCTCAGCTTATAGGATCTTAGGTGATAGCTTGGTAGTTGCACAGGTATTGGTTTGGATCCACTCTTTGCAAAGGTTTCCAAAGGCCTTAAAATGGAGAGGGGGTCGGTTGACCTCTCATAAGAGAAGGATGTCATAATCCTTCTAGATCCATCTGCAATGATAAACAAGCTAGGGATTTGTTTTGTAGAGTTTTAAAAAGCTTGTTGCGAATTAAGGTTGGGGAATTGGGTTCCCAAAGACATCCAAAGGCAACTCAAATGTCGAAGGATTAGTAGGTCCTATAATGATTTATGGAGGTTGAGATGCCATTTGCAATATTTGATTTTGTATTTGGGCCATGTTTTGATTAGTAGTTGTTTGCATACGAGCCATTTGATCCAACGACTTGAGAAATACAAGTTTGTTGTCAAGTGGTGTATTTTGGCTAGTCTTGGTAGGAGGATTATTAGTGTTATTAGGAGGATTATTGAGAGGATTTGAAGGAGGATTATTAGGGGGATTTGAAGATGATTTGAATAGAGAATTTGAAGATGATTTGTATGGAGGAGGATTGAAGATGATTTTAGTTTGTCATTTCCATAGAAGCTCTAATTTTAGGAACCCAAACATAAAACCCCTCTGTAGTGGAAGTGTATCATTCATTAGTGTCCAAGTCCTTAAGGAGAAGCGTGGGATTTATTGGGGTGATTTGAACCTTATTGCTTTGAATGGTTGGAGTAAGTTGAGATTATGAGAAAGTACATCATGAATCGTTTTTTTCCATTGTGAACATGGGAATGAGAAAAGAGAAAACCATGTAGAATCTAAATGGGTTAAGGCTCGCTACAAAAACCCTAAAGGGGATGACATGATCATATGTAATGAAAGATGACTAAGAGAGATAAGAAGATTACGATAAAATAGGATGATAAAAATGGACGTGTAGATGACTCACTCAATGGTGGAGTAAGATTCACATCGGGTTCAAAGAAAATATATGTGGGCTCAAAAGGTCCATAGATTATCCTCTCTTCTCAATAATATAGATTATGATATAGAAAGAAGACCATTCTAGAGCCTATACATAAGTAAAGATATAACCAAAGGAGTCACGAAGAGTGTGGATCTAGAAAACGATAGTCCACACTCTACGAAAGATGTAGAATTCCAAAGCCAAAGTCTAGGATAGGGGATGGAGTCTTCTTGGTATCCTCGATTGTATGAAGATCATTAAAAGATAATGTGCATATGAAGAGATCTAAAACCGGGGTTGCAGTATATAAACAAGTATTGTGAGAGATACATAAGGGTTGTAAGCCAAGGGGCAAATGTAAGGCAAGGGCCATATAAGAATAATGCAATAAACAAAAATATGCTATTGTATCCCGGTCTATATACATGATACATCAAACATAATCTATTAAGTCGAATATAACATAAAGGAAAAGGAAGGTTAGAGATACTTACCTTTGTGAAGACACCATTGGTACATTAAACCCCTAGTGTTAGTAGCACCTTATGAGAGAGTTGATGTGGGGGACCACAAGACATATAAAAAGAAGACCTAAGTAAACTATGGCCGGGGACTCCAAAGACTTGGTGAAATTTTCTATCGAGCTCCTATTCTTGAGTGTCCTAGACCCAATGCTCTAAAGATAGTCCTCCAAGTGTAAGCAAAACTAATCCTAGACCTTTAAGACCTTAAGAGCAGCTTGTGAGCTCAAGTAGATCGATATATGATGGTGTGATGATGTGAAAATGCTCTTAATAGGCGCTTTATAAATAGGGTTCATGATTAATCATTTCAACTCTTCATAGCCAACAACATAGACATGGTCGATGTAGTCACCACTAAAAAGTACAACTAGACAATATTGACCATGGTGGATGCCGTCATCTCCATGCAATGTTAAATCATAGGGTCTAAGGAAAGGATTAGGAGGTGGAGGAAAGGCTCGGGAGTTGATGTGAAGGTGATCGACGGAGGTATGAAGGTGTTATAAGTAGATATGCGATTGTGATAAGAGGATGGTAAGGAGTTGTCAAAGGAGGTAGTAAAAGAATAATATATCTAAGGTATCAAGGATTGCAAGTTACGTTTCTTTCACGAGATATATCTAATAAACTTGACCGTTTCCGGTACTCCTCGCTCCCGTAGTGCATCACGAGACATCACTCGGGGGTTTAATGAGCCAATGGTGCTTGCGAAGAGAAAAGTCTGTGAGAGTGAAAAATAATGTGTATACACAAAGCGTTTCCTTTAGAATCTCTCCTAACATCCGAGGATGGTGTAGCTCTTGTACTAGAAATGAAACTCGTAATATGAGTTTGCCATTGTGGTGCAGGAGGTGGACGGTAAGTAGTAGATTGATGCCACCGAGAGAGGGGCAAAACCACATTGAAGGGAAGGAACAGAGGCACGAAGCCCAAAGAGAGCAGGCGGAGGATTTGAGTATTTTGAGAGTAGTAATCGTGTACTAAGAAATGCACTTTGTCTAACAAATCTATCAACTTTGATATGTGAAATAGTAGTGTGCAAAGGGTGATTAGTGCTGTCTATTGCTTGATGGGTTAGAAAAGGAGTCGATCAATATGGGGGCTCTAGAGCCTCTAAACTTCAGCTATAGGGATCTATGTTGGAGGGTGATAGCTTCGCGAAGATAATTAGCCATACATTGTTGGTTTGGATATTTGAAGAAAGTAGATAAAGTGTTTTCCAAGTCCCTGTGGAGGCAATGCTATCGTTCTTGGATCTCATAAGAAATGGGCATTTGAAAATGAAGTGTTCCTCTATCTCCACCTCTTGGAGGAAGCAAAGACAACAAATCCGGTCTTGATGGAGAATGTGATGAGTAGTTTGTACACATGAATCGGTGAGGGCACGCTTTGATACGACCAGAGGAAATCTCAAGCCTTGGATCAAGTTGTGTTGGAGATGGTGACAACGACGAATAATACCATCCACCATTTTAAAGAAATACTTGAGGTAAAAAGAAAACTTGCGCCGAGTGGCTTGAGGGGAGATCGAATTGCCTGGCTATACTCTTTGTAGATGTCCTCTCTGGAAGCTCTAGTGATGATGTCCTTGGTGGGAAGGAGTGGGGGGCATTCAAGTAGTCCACGAAAGGGAGTACCCTATCAATAGAGATGCCAATAGAAAGAAGAAGCATCCTATTCTTGAAGTACCAACAATGCGGACTGTGGTGGGGACTTGTGGAGCGGTGGGGACTAGTGAAGCAATCCTCTCCGAAGAGCAATGTGCTAAGTATGGATATCTCTCATGGGCGGAAAAGGCTGAAGCCCACATCGATCCGAGTTTGGGATGTAGTAAGTTTGCTTGAAGTTAGTCTCGAGGAATGGCGACAGAGGCAGAAAATTTAGCCTAGAGATTGCATTGAGGAATAATCCGCCTACAACACAAATCGTGCACCGTAGTATGAGAGTCTGGACCCTCTCGATATAGGTATGGTCAACGGCCCCAAAGTTAGGCCCTCAAATCTTTGAACCATATAAAATGCGGGTTTGATGATTATATCGAAAAAGGCACATCTTGGAAGGAATGTCTTAAAGTGGATTTGAAAAAACTAACGTTCCAACATAGAAAGAGTGGCATACCCCTTGCAAAGGCATGAATAAGAGACAAACTTAACTCAAATGCATCATTACGGTTGTAGTTAGGGCAAATGTGAGGGAGTCGAGAGAAATAAAGAAATAACATTTCACATTAGTCTTGGAAGTGGATGTGGAAAAATTGACGTTCCAACATAGAAAGAGAGACATACCCCTTGTAAAGGCACGAATGAGGGGCAAACTTCACTCGAATATGTCATTACAATTGTAGTTAGGGCAATCGTGAGGGAGTAAGATAAATAAAGAAATAACATTTCATGTTAGCTATTGCAAACGTGAGGGCACAACTCCAAGAATTTTCAAGGAAAATAGACATATGAGTAGAAAAGAGAAGATAGTTAACACAAGTAGAAAAGAGATGATAGTCAACACGAGTAGAAAAGACAAGATAGGCAACACGAGTAGAAAAGAGAAGATTTATTACAATCATTATAGATGCATAAAATAGTAAAAATGAACTTTTACGATCTTGAAGGAAGGCAAAATGTCTTCAGGGCATAATTTTTGTAGTCTTTTCTAGAGTTTTTGAGTTTTGATTTCTAGTAGAAGGGTATTAGAATTGAGGGCATGTTTTCTAGTGGCGATTTCCCACAAGACCATAGATTTATTTTCGACTACTTTTTGTGTTGCATTCATTTATGGGGTGGAAAAACAAGTATTGTGTGAAAATGGCCAATATTTAGAATCTTGTTTTGCACGAGGTGTACAAATTGACTAGCCAAAATTACAATGTCTTAAGTGACAAATTTTGATGATTGTAGAATATTGGTATTGCGATAAAATTATTCTTGGCGATGAAGGAAGGCTTATTGCTATCTTTGCAAATTATGACAAACATTATAAGGAGGCCTCACTGTTGTTGAAGCTATTGGTGTCAAATGATTTGATTCCTAAGGTTTGGAATGCCACTGAGGCTAGTGTGTTATGGACAAGTCTGAAGAAAAATACATGACTTGAGAGAAGTGTTGGGTTCTATACCTAAATAATTTGCTGGTTTCAGCAAGGATGATGGAGGATAAATATTGGTTAGAACACCTTCGGATTAAAGATCTCCAAGACCAGCTTGAATCCATCAATAAAAAGGTGGATGATGACAACTTGGTGGCACTTGTTTTGAATAGTTTGTCACCCTCCTATGAAATATTTGTGGAGGCTCTACATTTGATGGTAGAAAGCCAGACCTTGATTTTTGTTATTTGTTGCAAAAGGAACGCATGCAGAAACAAGTAATTGAGTCCAGGTTTGGACAATCAAAGAGTGCATAGACAACTTAGTCAAAGGGAAAGTGGAGATGTTGCAGATACTAGGAGGAATGCCATTACCGTCATAAGTTTCAAAAAGGATTTCCAGAAGAGACGATATGATTTTTCCCAACACAACGAAACACTGCGGGATGAGGCAAATGTGACAGCATTTGTAAGACGGTATTCTAAAGAGGAGTATGTTTTCTATGCTCTCACAACATCATACTCGAACGACAATGCCATCAATTGTTGGATCATTGACTCTGACACATCTTGACATTTTTCATGTCATTGGGACATGGTATGTACTATTTACTGCAATCTCTAATTCAGTTTTACTAGTAGATGGAGTGTCACTTGCAGTAGAGGGGATAAGAGATGTATGCAGCCTGTTGAACAATGTTAAAAAACTATTAGTAAGGAAAGTCAAGTATGTTCCATAATGCATAAAATTAGTGTCTATCTGTCAGTTATCAGAAAACCCCCTTATTGCTGTAAGTTTCTCTGGGCAGAATTGTGTTGTGTTAGATGTAAAATAGGAACAAGTAGTTTCCCTAGACATTGGGCAAGGAGGTTAATATAGGTTTGTTAACCCGTTTTAGTCAACGTAAAAGCACACATGAAGGGAGACTCCACCATTTAGGATGCACTAGAGGATGTAACTCCTTATGGGCTTGTTGAACCTACTTCAATCAATTTACACACACTCGTTGTAGAGGGAATATCAACCATGCAGAATTCGAGGAGGATGCGATGCCTCGGGAGGATGGGATACCTCACTCAATATAGATTGTTTGGGAGTATGTAATCCCTTGGGAAGATGGACTTTAACACTCAAATGTATGGTTAATTGTAGTCGAGACTTCACTATCTAGGATGCATTGGTGGCACATGGTGAGATGATAGGTCACACTATCAATCACAAGCATTGGCTTGAAGTACAATAGAGCATGTACACTTTGCTCATCTTGTTGTGAAAGGATTTTTACAACAGGGGGAATAGATGTGCAACACAAAAGCCCAAAATTGTCGTAAATTTATGCAAGCAAAATTGTGAAAACAAGATGGGCGAGTCTCCCTAGGCATTGGGCAAGGGAGGCCAATAAAGGCTTGTTGACTTTGCTACATTCAAGCACACTTGAAGGAAACTCCACCATGCGGAAAGATGAAATTCCTCATACACTTGTTGAACCTAGTTGATCAACTTACATGCACTCGTTATGAAAGGTTTATCCACCATGTAGAATGCGTAGGAGGATCACGATGCCTTGGGAGAATGAAATTCCTCACTCAATACATAATATGCATGAGGCTGCAATGCCTTGGGAAGATGGACTTCCTCATTGATATGCATAGTGTGGACGAGACTCCACTATCCAATATGTGTTGGCGGGGCATGGTGAGGTGGTAGGACACCACTCAATTATAGCAAACCTTGGCTCGAAATACTGATAGAGCATGGACACTTTCCTCATCTTGTTGTGAAAGGCCTTTCACAATAGGGGAATTGTAATATCCCCTTTTGGGATATTAATTAAAATTTGAAAATTACTACTTGCAAAGTAAACTTAGAAGAGCAAACCCTTCTAGGTTCACCTCAACTAACCCAATGTCGGCTTCAATACAACCCAAATGGGGTTGGAGTGAGCCAAGGTAGTGGGTTTAGATGGGCTAACTAGTTGGAGATGACACTTCATAAACCATAATAAATTGCAGCAGTAGAATATTAATTAAAAACTCTGAAAAAACCAGAGAACTTCAATAATTTATAACTTGCACAATACCCTTCACACTTCAATGAAACCACTTGCAAATGAAAGCTAAAAATTAGATCTTTCCAACAAATTATAAATCTGATTTTTCTGTCAACAAATACTACTTCAAAACAGCCCTGAAAATCTGTGTGCAAGTCGACTAGTTCAAATAATTAAATCCCAGCCTTAAACCTCCTTCAAACCCTTGGAATTTCACCTTCACAATGCACAATAAATTTCTGAACATGCACAACCCGAAAACTTGTCAATAAACCCTCATAAAATATTATTTAACTCCTCAAATCAAGTCGATTTGACTTAGATAATTTCCAACAGTTAAAATGGGCCAAAACACCATCAAAACATGCACCAATACTTGGAAATAAATGCAGATATAAATCAGATTTGAAAGTTCATTCAAAACACCATGAAATCATACCACATAAACCTTTAACCAAGTCGATTTGGGCAACAATAAATCTGGAAATAACCAACAAACTTTTAGGCACAAATAAGATCTTCAAATGATGCAAATATCACCCCCAAACAAGTCGATTTGATATAGAAGAACCAACAACAAGTATACTTCATAAAATCATTATTTAGAGCTCCATAAACATGCAAATCATCTCCCAAAACAAGGCGTCTTTCAACTATGATAATAATATGCAAGAAACTTATCAAAATAGCTTGAAAGGTTAACACACACTTCACACTTGGGTGGTTTATTTTGTGATCATGAGTGGGCATACATCCCTCTTCAAGCATGAAGATAAGTTTAAAAAACCGTCAACATGCAAAAGGGGTGCCCATCATCTCCTTTTATAGATTTGTCCTTGTGCAATCTCCAATGCTTTCTCTCCTTTTTGGCGCCATCTTCTAGAGAGGAGAGCTTTTAATTTTAAAATGGCCTGAAAGTCAAACTCCAATGCAAATGTTAATTCCCCAAGATAATATTTGAAATAAATAGAAAATAGGAATTAATTAATTTAATTAATGCCCACATGGAAGTCGACTTTTGCCCCATAAATCGATTTGCCCATAAATAATATTTAAATAATTCCAAGAGTAAATCGACTTGCCTTTCAATAATTCATCTTGCCTTAATTAAATTGATTTACCTCAAATGATATTTGATTGGCCCAAAATAAATCGATTTTCTTCCTTACTATTTCGACTTGCACAAGATAAATAATATTTAATTTTAAATTCACATGCACAAATCGATTTTCCCCAATTTAATTTCCTTTAATCCAAGGGGAGTGGATTAAGGGAAATCGATTTGCAAGAATTAATTATGGTTTGGAAAAGGGGACATTATAGGAATAGATGAGCAACATGAGGAGATGATTATTTCTCCCTCTTGTTGCGGAGATGGTTATTTCTCCTACTTTGGTATAGAGATGGTTATTTCTCCCTCTTTGGGAGTGCCTTTTTACTCCTGTTGTGGATACTACAAAAAAATTCACATTTCAGTTGCTTCTCTTCGAGAGATTTGGATGAAGAGGTCTATATGGTGTTACTTGAAGATTTTCAGGTACCAACATGCCCATTTGGGTTGCAGATTGATTTGAGTCCTTGTGCTGACTTGAGAAGGCTCCATTGTTCTGCATCTCTAAGATTCTAATAAAAGGATTACCAAGGTTGGGCTGAAATTATAAACCATTTATGATTCATCACCAGTCAATCAATCACTCTACAAACACTTGGTGGACCACCTGTCATATCTTTTGTGCTCAAGACCGGATCATGGTTTTTTTGCTAGCCGTCCTTTTCAATTTTTGTCTATGCTGAAGCTCATATTTTTGGACAGTAGAAAAACATCAGATGACATCTGCTAATTTTAGAGTAATACCTAAGGAGCAGCCTACAGTTTTAATGACTAAACTCCTTGGTTTTATTGTATTTGTAAAATTTCAGGACAAACATGTTGTCTCTGTTCAGTCATTAAGGGGGTTATTAAAGTATATTAATTAATGTCGAATGAACTATTAGTTATCAACTAAATAATGTTCAGTTATGAACTTTCCTAACTACTATATTGTAACCTATTTCCACATATTAAATCCTAAAATCTTAGTGATCAGTGCATTTCCCATCCATAGAATTTGAGCATAAAGATTTTCCTCTTTGGTAAAGCTGTCAAAAATCTTGATACAACTATTGAGGTTCTTGGGCTCTTGTGAGCTGTTCTTCACATTTATTTGGCAGACAAACTTGTTATTTGGGTGGTGGATAGATCTCCTCGTTTGGGAGTAAAGAAATATAAACATCTATATCTTTTGCTTCACTCCATTATTTTACTTTTCTGTTTGAATTCTTACATTCAATTCCATTTTTCACTTCTCTTCCTTGTTTCTTCATGGGTAAAGAAATGATTGGGTTTAGTAGGTGTCTCTAGCTGTGGTGTGATCACTTTGGGTTAGCCATATTTAATTCAATGTTTTCAGTTTTACTGAGCACTTACCATTTGCACTTTCTGGTAAAAAAAAAGAAGGAAATTGTCAAAATTTTTTTCCTGCATTTCCCATTGTTGTTGTTCCTGAGATTTGTCTCCATCGGTCGGATAGAGAGTCGGTAATGTTAGGAGGAAAGAATTAGGATAACAGAAAATGGAGAATCCCCTGAGAGGTCGAGTGCTTGAAGTTGTTTTCCACCGCAGCCAGTGGTTGTCAAGAGAAGCTCTCTGGCGCTTCCTCTATAATGGAGCTAGTGTTTGTAATGACCCTTTCAAGGGTTTAAACCACACAAGGGAATTTAGCCAAACACACAAATATGCAGATCTGATTTTTAATTGCAGCAGACTGTAAATGCAAAATCAGCGAACTATATCTTCCACAAAATATGCCAAAAACACCATGAAACACTTTAAATCCACTTGCCACAATTTTATATGTATTTTATGCAATAACAAGAGCCAAAATCACAAAGAAATACTGAAGAACTCTCTGCTGGAAATTAATTATGAACAAATTATTGCAGCCACAAGAAAATTATAGATCTAGGGCATAGAAACCCCAAAAATCACCAAACTTCAGATTCCAGCCTTAGAAATAGTGATAAACAAGATTATCAATCAATATTGCACCAAGAGTTCACCAAATCTCCAAAACCCTACCCAAGGTAGGTCGCTCCACTAGTAATAAATCAATAACAATCTGAAAATGACAACTCTCTCCTCAAATCAGCCTTAAACATCAATCCCAAGCCAAGGAGAAGGGTTTTCGTCCTTCTAGGCAAGTTGCATAAGGAGGTTTTCATCCCCAAATGCAAGAACAAGCAGCTCTTAGCTCGCTATGCTCCAATAAAAGATAATATGCACCAAAGTCTAGATCTCAAATGAGGTCTTAGATCTTCTTTTATATCCTTCAATTGGCGCCAAAGTACAAAAAGCAAGGCCAACCTGTATAAGAAAGGAAAACACTAAAGAAAATATAAAATATTAGTAAAAACATATCATATAGCTGCTCAATGTTCTTCTCCTTCATCTTTGCTTCTTTGCCACGGAGAAGGAATGGCAAGAAGACCAAATATCAGCTCCTAAGTGGGAAAAGGAACATTACAGTGTTACCATTGCAGCAGCACTTTAAGGAAATTTTAGAGAATGGAAAAGATGAAATTCTTCACTGTCCATCAAAAATCGAAAACCTAGAATCTATACAATCTCAAGAAAGTATATCGTCTAAAGCATGTTATGAAAAATAATTCTGAATCTGATTTGTATATATCGCCAGTGATTTCTCGAACTGTATAGAATAGAAAAAATGAAAGTCTTCTTTTGCAGAAGCGAAACCTGCATTTGTGGCTTACGATGTTAAAAAGGAGAGGGAAATAAACATTTGTGGTCCAAGGTTTTCTTGTCGATTCTCTTAGTTTCTGTTGGGATTGCGATTCACGCTTCTCGAGTCACTTTTGATGATCATTTTGGAAGTATCTTGAGTGTCAATTGCATTTTTCCCGTGTTTCATCCACAAACTGATGTCCAGATTGAGGTTAGTTGCACCATAGGCCATGCTCTTTACATTTATTATCAACAAAACAAGCAGTGGAACAACTACCTTTTGGAAGTTTGTTATGCTTTCCAACCTTTAGCGCCTTTCTCACATTTGGTTGCTCTTTCAACTCTAGATACATACCACCAGAAAATTAAGCAGCATAAAGCTTCTCCTTTTTTGCAGGATTCAGCAAGCTTCACGGTAAATTCAGGATATTCTCCAATGCAATCAAGCCAAAATGAAGACACTTCCTGACCATCATTAAGTATCTCATTCTTTTAAGGTTGGTGGTCATGTTTGGCTTCACTTTGATAAGCAGAGATTTTACAGCATCACAAGTTGAAATCCATCAGATTTGGACCTAACACTATGCTTCAAGCAGTCAGGCCCAATGCTTTTCCCTTAGATCTTACAGCACATTTTGTTATCCTTAATGCCATATTGTAAGCCAGCTCAAGCTGTATGAGCCACCTCACTTGGATGAGTTTTCCATCTGTCATCCTGAGGGTACAACTCCAGATTTAGAAGATTCATTTCTTAAGGAGTTGGGCTTGTTGTCCGTGCTCACAGCAATCAAAAGAAGCAAACCTAACTACTTGGTCAGATTCAAAGGTTCTCTATTGACACAAACCAAGTGGTACTTCGATACTGATTTTGTGGCAAAGATTCCTCATATAGTGTCGTTGGAGACAACTCCCTCCGCATGAAGGAAATAATGAATGAGTATCACTCTCTTGTGAATATTTCTATTTTTGTAGTTAGTTTTTTGCTCCTTCAATGTGGTTTGCCTTGTCCAGCCAGCACATACCCTCATCCGTGTACGTCTATTTAAACCACACAAATGAAGAGTGTAAAAAAATCAGCTTTTTATAAAAAAATGGATTTTGTCTAATTAGGAATGACAGTGTGAGTGCTTATCATCTTTCAAAGTTAAAAAGTTATATGCGAGGTAAAAATGAGGAAACAGTATATAAATATTCGGTAGTTTGTAATGTTTTCCAACTAATATACCTTATCATTATCTGTTTACGACAAAATATCATGTTTGAATTGTTTTGTGTGTGTGTGTGTGTGTTAAGAGAGCATTTTATGTTTGAAATATTTACTGGGATGATGTGGTCATCACGCATTATACAACTGGTTTATGATGTTTTGTTTATTTCAAAGTGTCATATTAATTAGTGGTCTCATATTCATTAACCTTGGGATGGCTTAAACAGGGTCTTACTGTGAAAGAAATGGAAGAACTGCATGAGGACATAAAAATGCATTTAGAGCTGGATCGAGCAACTCCAACACACATTGAATATTGGGAGGTTTGTTCTCCCTCATTTGTTCTTGCAAGTTTGAAAGACGCTTTTTCGGACCAATTACAGTCCATCTCTTTTGTGTTGTACATTGTCATATGCATTTTTTTGAAATTGGTTTGGCTGAAGATGATTTGGTCACAATAGATTTGGTTTTGTTCAATTTTTAGCCTGGTAATATCTAGATTATTTATGCATTGACATGTGATTTTTTTCCCTCATGTCATTTTAAGCTGAACACACAATGTTCTCGATTTGACAGATGCATTAGAGTTATTTACTTTCAAAATGAATTGAATATGGGATAGGACTCACATATTGCATGTCTTGTAACTAGTGTGCCACTTAGTACTTACAATTTTAGTTTGGCTGGATTTCTCAGGAAGTAAGGTCAACAATGTTAAAAACTTTTTGTTTCTAAGTAGATTCATTCAACAAAATAATCCTTGCAATTTGGGTGCGCTATAATTTGGTGAATTGTGCACTGTACTTGTTTGAGGCATGCCCTTTCTCAGGTGATTTGTGGATCCATCTAGGTTATGACATCTTCATATCACATCAAGAGTCATATTTTCTCACTTTACACTCTTGTACAACATGCTTATCTAGCCGTGTTGTGTGTGTCTATGTGGCTCTCTTGTTTGAAGAGACAGATTTATATTGCAGTCTCGAGTTCTTCTAAAAATACAAATGTCATAGGGAAAATTTTCCCTACAGATAACTTCTAATTAAGAATATCACGGGATGTGTTTTCATATACTGAAATGAATAAATTACATAAAAGAGGGGATCTCTCCATGATCAGACATCTCCATATCCCTGCTTGTTCCAAATCAGCCTTGTTTCCCCTCAATCAGATCTGCATCTGATCCATTTCAGTGCATTGTAATGCCCTATCCCCCTCCCCCACAGAGGAGAGGTCGTTGTAAATAAGTTATTATTGTATTGTCTTGGTTATTAGTGTAATTACATATTTTAGTAGCCAATGTGTCATGAAGTTAATGATTGTGGTAAGTAGTTGTAATACCTTTCATTTGTATGTTTGGTTGTGATGGCTATGTTAATTGACAACCCCTTGGGTTTTCTCGTCATATAAATAAAATGATGTACGTCAAGGAAAGGGCACTTGTATTAGGCCCCTTCTTGTACTATGTGAATTGTGTTTAGAACTTTTTTTTTTTTGATGAAAGGGGATCTTATATTATATTAAATGCAACATGATACAAGATTCTCTCAACAAAAAGTGGGCGGTATGAGAGCACACCCCAAAGCCACAAACAGAAAAGGCCAAGCCTAGCAAAACAACAAAATAAAACAACTAAAGGGGTGCCTGAGGAACACCAAAAACAAAGCTACTCAGGTCCAAAGGAGAGCGAGAAACATGAGGCTCAAAACACCCCTTTTTCTCTTTCAAACGTGTGACTATGGTCCATGGCGCCTGTTGGGGTGCCAGTCAAGCGGAGGATCAAGACACGAACTACCTTGAGCGGGGTCGAGTTAGATACATGCGTCCGCTTGGCACCACCGCCAGCATGGGGAAGCTCGACCGTCATGTCGTCTGGCTGATCTTTGACTTCTGGTTGGTCTTTGACTTCCGGCGTAGAGAATGGTTGCCAACCCTTAGGCCATTGAGAAGCCCCTTTGTTCTTCTTCTATTTATTTTGAGTGGGTGAGAGCGGGCAAGCCTCATGAAGGTGCCTAGTTTGATGGCACAACCTGCATCGAAAGGCCGTGTTCTCATAGTCAAGAATTTGAATCCACTTGAAGCCATCATGGATTAATTCCAATTTGTCTGAAAGACCTTTATTGAAATCCACCTCAATGCAGATACGGGCATAGGTGAATAACCCCTGTTTAGACCGCTCATCATCCAACTTGATGAATTGACCAAGAGAATCACCAATAGCTACACAAACCTGAGGATGCCAAAAGGGAAGAGGAAGATTGGGTAGACGAACCCAAACCAGCATTTTTGAAACCACCATAGAAGAGGGATCAAAATCCAAAAACCATGGCGTAAAAAAAAGGCCAGCCCTACCCCAAAACCAAGGGCCCTCACTAAAAACCCGTTGATAATCTGTAGGAGAAGAGAACTGAACAATAAAAAAACCCTTGGCACATAACTGGACCTCACAATCACGGGACCAAGTAGAATAAATCCATTGATGCAACTCAAATCTACAGATAATGGCAGAATTTTTGAGGGCACAAATTGAATCGGTTACCTTTGGGAGTGAAAGGGTAAGAACAGGGGTGTCTGCTGCTTTTTCCACAATGAATGGTGCATCAGGAGCCCTCGAAGAAACCTATGTACGCATTCTAGTGGTAGCCACCAAGAAAGTTTTTGGAGCCATTGGAGGGCCACGAGGGGGAATGAAACCACTGCTGTGCCTAGCAGAGGACCCGCTTCCTCCATTGGTACCATCTGGCCTGACACTGTCGTCTGTGCAGCCCCCATCTATAGCTTCCGTTGGCCCTGCTGGCGGTGTGTTAGGCTGAGGGCGAGGAGGCGCATCCACGCAGCCAATGTTCCATGCAGATCCACTGCCAAAAATCCCCTGCACCGGTGCGCGTCCCCACTGCTCGGGCTGGTTAGGTGGTGATGGCGGCGTAGCAGCGTTGCTAGGGTTTCTCCAGGCCATATTCTCTCCTAAAGATGATCTTCTAAAGATGATGTGTTTAGAACTTTAGACTTATCTTGTATGGATACAAGCTGCTATTGTTCAGATGCTTTACTCTCGCCTGATATGTATTGCAGTTACCATTCTATGTACATTGTTATTGATAGTCTAATATCTTGGTAGACATTAATCATACTACAACCATGCCACCTCCTGAGGAAGCACCTTTAGAGCAACTGTCTCTCAAGAATCCAACCAGCCCACTATGGATGATCTCCCCAAATACCTACCTCAAAACACACAAATATTCGTCATAAGGCTAATTTCCTTGTGAACAAAACCAGCGGATGCTACCTGATGATGGAATCCCCACCCAAGATTCACCTCTCCTTGTAGGAAAAGAAGCATGGTATGGATGTGCAAGGAAATCAAACCCATATACGAACATATGGGAATTATATGGGACATGAGCTTAAGAAAACTGTAAGTCCTCACCATCAATAGACTTCCTTATGATGCCCAAAGGCTACTTCATGGCTATATTCTCTTCCAAGTTCAAAAATGAACCCATTTTGCAAGAATGGCCATGGTTCCTAAACAAACCAGACCTACTCATGAAGCCTTGGTTCCCTGCCTTCAATTCAACAGAGTACCTTCCAAGCACAATGCAGTATCCATTTACCAGTCCTCCGTAGTGAATTGTGGCAGGAGCCATCCTTGAAATGCATTGGCAATGCCATTGGTGAATGCATCTCCTCTTTAGAGTTCACGATGCATCAAAGAATTCTCTCAACTATGCCAAAATCAATATATTTTTGGATTAACCATTACAGATTTTTCTCTCTTAGAAATGGGAGAAATAGAATGGCAACAATTGTAGACTATGAAAATATCTAATTTGGGTGCATGATCTTCTATGAGCACAAACATCTAGTGAGGGTTTTCCCTCCTTAGGCTCTCTCTTTAGAGAATAACAACAATAGGGAACAAAAGCTAGACTATTTCGGTGCGGGTGCGGATACGGTATGCTGAAACGGCAATTTTTTTAAAATCTCGGTATGGAACGCGTGGCTATGTTTATATATATATATATATAAAGAAGCATTTGCATACTTATTGAAATTTAATTCTCATACAATCATTCATGGAACATGAAAACAGATTTCAAGCTCTCTCTCTCTCTCCTTCAAGCTCAGAATTAGCAAAATGCCAAAATATGAGTGTGTGAATTAACAAGAGGGGCTGGGTGTATAAATAGGTTTTTGGGGGTGTCTTTTAGGGTGAAATTAGGGTTAGGTTATGTTCTGTTTAATCAGGGGCTTATTTATTTATTTTCTAATGATTTTAAGTTGAAAATGGCAGAACTTTGGAGTAGGTACGCTGCAGGTACGTATCTGAAAGCCCTGGGTATGGATTTCTGTACCCGGGGCTTGCAGGTACATACTTGTAGCATATCCAGACTGTACCCATACCCATACCCATACCTGTACCAGGTATATCAGGCCTGGTATGGGGGGGGGGGACCATCTGTTTCTGGGCAGTCTAGAGCAAAAGGAAAGACATCAGCTCACTGAGGTGATTACTCAACAAGAGAACATGCAAGGCTATCATAAGAAAGATTAGAGTGCTTTATTGAATAAAATAGGGAGAAAATATACTAGAATGGCAACAACCAATAGACTATGAAAATATCTAATTTTGGTGCATGATCTCCCTTAAGCACAGACATCTAGCAAGGGTTTTCCCTCCTTCGGTCTCTCTTTAGAGAATAACGACAATAGGGAACAAAAGCAATGACATCAGCTCACTGAGGTGATCACTCAACAAGAGAACATGCAAGGCTATCATAAGAAAGATTAGAATGCCTCTATTGAATAATATGGGGGATTTCTTCAATGACTGAGGCAAAATTTAATAGAGCCTATAGAAGGAAAGGAAAATCTCTTTATGAAGCAAACAAGAAGTTCAATCTCTTCAATCCCTTCAGAATCCTAGAGAAAGAAGAAGAGGGAAAAGCAATGGAAGAGGAGAAAAACGTCTGCCAAGAACTCCTACCAGCCAAGGACCAAAAGGCATGCACAAGAAGGGAAGATTTGAGCATTCTTCAAGACAGCCAAAAGCTACTTGGCCAATCTCAGTTCTAGGGGCTGACCCTCTTTATATCCATAGCCAACACTTTTAAATCAACCCCCAGGTTGAGAAATTAAAAATTTAGAAAGGTTAGCACAAGCTTCCAGCTAAAACAAATAATAGTCAGACTCAGCCCAAAAATCGAGTAAAAAGAGGAAGCCTATGCTGGAGAAGTTGAATTTGGGAGGAGATATAGGTTCCCAAAGTAGAACAACAAAAAACCAGTCCTTGGACTCCATAGTATCATAAATCACACTGCTGCAGATCTTGGTTTTATCCTAAAAGGTCACTAGAGCCAACTCTTGTCAAGTCATGCATGGAATATAAATTCGGGGCCCAAGAACTGTCTAATTGACTGCCAAGGAAAAACAGGCATACAAGAAGATTCCTCCAGGTATGACCGTTTAGCTCATCAATTTTTGAAATGGGGCATGGTAGTAGATATGCATTTGTTTGAGTTCTCGGCATCTTGCTCGGTTGCGCCTGCCTATATTCTTCAATATGGGAATAATCAAATCAAGTATACTAGCGATCTTTCTGCATGGCTAACCACAAGAACCAGCTATCAAATTATTATTAAGGTGAAATTCAATTTTAACATCTGGAGATGATGCAACAGGAGCCCAAGGCTTCATTGCTAGAACAGGCAAAACATTTCTTCAAATAATCCATACCCACTCCCTCATTGATGTGGAAATGTTCCCAGGCCGTTCAGATGTTAGTTGAAGAAAAGGTCAAAAATACATAGCTGAAAAATTAGACTGTTTTCTTGCCCCCATAAATAGGTCACCAGCTTAAACAAATGTCAGCCTTCGTCCATGATGCCAGTATGTCTAAGGACTATCGATTCAATCGAAAATCCTGCATAGAAAGAAAGAAATTATATTAATTGTAGAAGCCAAGTAAAGATCGCCCCCTTCAAATTTGAAAATATATGGCTCGCCCATTCAAATTTCTCCTATCAAGTTAAAGAATGGCAACAACCATCTGGTAATATTCAAGGCCATGCAATGTACAGATATATAGGTAGATTGCATATTATCAGGCAAAAAATCAGAACTTGGAATAAGCGGATTTTCAGTACGATCTTCACTAAAAAGGGCATAAAACAGACCAGCTAAGCTTGTTACAAAGGAATATCCATGAAGATGAATTTCCACTAGTTTGGCTGCCCAAGTACAAGCTCTAATCACTGATAATTCATATTTATGATGCAAAAAAGAGACATTCTGATGTCAGGGATCATGAATGATGTGGATGGAGGAGGGGGTGAATACGTGCTTCCTTCACAAATCAGTTATAATTCGGAAGCACATAAATTCTGTACAAAGATTTAAATCAGCAATGGTGAAGCAACGACAGGTATCCAGCAATACTCAAGGCCTGCAATGTACAAGTTTATGGATAAATTGCATACCCTTAGGGAAAATTTCAGAACATGGAATAAGCAGATTTATGGTATGTTGTTCACCAAAATTCAGCAGAAAACAGACCAATTACCACTGGTTTTGATGCGCAAGAAGAAGCTCTAATTGCTAATGTTTGAGAGATTCCTGGGTTGGCAATCACGAGCCATGTGAATGGAGGAGGATGCCAATATGTGCTTCTTTCATTAATCAGTCTAAAACCAGGAACACATAAATTCTATACCAAAGTTAAGCCTTATCCAAGGCAATTTTGCTATTCTAAACCATGCCACAGAAATCTTCCACGGCTTCTTCGAGAAGATATGGATAGAACACACAAGATATTTTACTGCTGCAATTGCTGGTATAGTACATTGTCACATACTAGCATTTGATTTTCAAGAAAGAGTTGTGGATGATATTCTCATCCACCTTCACTTCCTAACTCACTACTATCTTCCTTTGAGATGGAACATAGATCTTGTAAGCCTTAGAGGTCTCATTGTAGCCAACTAGAATACCCTTCAAATTGGAGGGTTCAAGCTTCGTCCTCTTCTCCTCTGGAACATGAATGAAAAATGGACTCCCAAACACTCTGAAATGAGAAACATCCAGTTTCTCTCTAGTTAAAGTTTCCACTGGAGTCTTGTCCTTTAATGTTGTGAGGACACTTTTTCAAAATGTCTCTGCGTGTGTATCACATCACTACAAGCTTCTGCCTAAAGAAACATATGCAGATCTAAGTCATGAACCATAGACTTAGCAGTCTCTACTATGGACCTGTTCTTTCTCCATGCAACCCTATTTTTCTATGGGTTGTGTGGCATTGTAAACTCCTCTTGATTACTGCTTTGCTGCAAAAAGGAATCAGAGTTAATTGTTTGATCTTAGTACCTTGATTTTCCTGTCTGCCTGCATTGACAACATTTTGACACAGAAATTTGCAGCAAAATACTAAATCTGATTTTTGCAGATTTTATGCAGAAAAAGTACAGCTAGGGCAGCGAACAGAAAAACATGAATAACTCTCAAAATACCCGCTCAAAATACTTGAAATTTTAAATCTCTTAACAAGATAATAATATGAAGAACACAAGGGAAATATTTTTGGAATTTTTCAGTCAATATAACGCTGCCAGAAAATTACAGCGTGCCTAAAATAGCCGGTGCCTAACTTCAAAATTAATATCTTTCCGAATACAAATGCAATAATGATGAAACTTTGGAAATAACATATATAAATATAGTAGATGATTTTCCAACCTTCAGATCTGAAAACGGCCAGCTGGAAACCCTAGAAATTAGGGCTGCAATTTCCCAAACAAGTCGCCCCCTTTGGAAAATGGTCAAAACCCTTGTGAAACCCTCTGTAGATGATGCCGAATCCTTCCTCTATGGCTGCCGTAGGTCTGATCCGAAAACCAGCTGAAAATCTCCACAAAAACTCTCAAAAATCCTCAAACCCTAATTCTGAAAATTCTGAAAATATCTCTGTAAAACCAGCCCTGAAATCTGCTCCAAATGACAAGCTAGGGTAGATCTTTCACTACCGAAGAATGCCCTGCTAGCTAGGGATGGATCTCTCACCACCGAAGCTAGGGTTCCCGTGGGATCTTACTCCACAAGCTAAAAGTTTGCAAACAACAACTGCACCATGAAAAGAAATATAAGTGTATGCATGAATGAATATCCTTTCACCCCTCTTCTCCTTTTATAACCTTTTCATGTCAAAGAAACCCTAAAACCCCCCAAGGCGCACTTTCCCATGGAGAGGGCCCATTTAATAAATATTTTAAAGTTACTTTTTCCCCCTAGGCGCCTTGGCCCAAAAAGGCGCCCCCAACAAAGAAATATAACATTAAATGCAATACATATCCCTCAAGTCGCCAAAAAGGTACTTTAAGTGGCCCCAACGAAGAAACATAACATTAAATGCCAGAAGTGTCCACTTAAGTGATCCCAACGACAAAATAGAATACAAAGGGCCCATTAGACCCTCCCAACGCCCAAAATATAACAAAACCCTAGTAGGAAACCAGACAACCATCCCCAATAACCTCCAAAGTCGTTAGTCCCTTGGGAATGACCAGGGCTAAGACCAAAATAGGGCCGTTAGGCCAACTGCTCGGAATTGGGGACATTACAATCCTCCCCTCCCGAAAAATGCTTGACCCCAAGCATTATCCTCCTGTGCTGTAGAAACTGAATACCACAAAGTAAGTGCCTCCATCTCACCTGCAGTCAATCAAAGATCGGTGTGATCCTAAGTGACCAAAACACCACATATAGTCATCATGCTCTCCATGCAGTGTAGACAACAATGTGTCCCTGAAGTAGAATATTGCCCACCTCGACTCTCTACTGGTACCCATACTGAAACTATCAATCTGTCCAATCCCTGCCACTGCAAAACTGTCATCATGTGGTCACCCACTGTATCTCCTGTCGACTCCGTCCCTCGGCTAGCTAGCACATGCTCGTCATCCTCATAAGCAGTAAGACATATAGGAGTGTTATCCCCTATCAACTCTAGAAATAAGGAACATGCATACTCCGATTTGTCACCATGACAAACTACACATCCTTGCACAAAGTCGAGGATATCTTCCTCAACCCATGCCATCTAACCCTTTCCCATATGAAGTCAAGGTCTCATCAAAGCTCAAGTGTCCAAACATGGAAGAATAATGCACATGTCGCAAAGATTCCATCCTCAACCATGAATCCGACACGAGGTACAATCTGTCCCGATAAGATCATCTCATCCTCCAATCTGAGTTATCATCCCGTATGTGACCATCCGTAATCTCACAAGTGTGTCGGTTCTTGAGTACTCAACAAGCAAATGAGATCTCCAATCTACCGAAACCTCGCACAACCAACATAATGATAAACTCGGATGATCTCGAACTCCGTAATCCCGATCTCTCGCAAATCGCCTTTATGTGCAACACTACTGGTCACACCCATATCCATCATACTCCACATCGATCCGCAATGATAAAACCCCTCGTTATGCCGGAAAGTCCTCTCCATCCCCTCACCGCAACCACCCTAGGTGCTCCTATCGATAATCCCTCAAAGTCACATTCCTACCTTCGACTTAAACTTCAGCTCCATCGTCTGGAAGTTAGTCCGAAACTCACCAAGAGAGTGAAGCCACTGCACTCCCAACACTACGTGGGTCACTCCCATACCAACAATGTGGAAATCATCAGTAACTGTGTAGTTACCCATGGTAATGCTCAATTGTGGAACTTTCCGTGTGCATCTCATATACTCCCCATTGGCTACAACAATGTCGAAGCCCTCAAAGTCCTTCATCTCGTAAAACCATGTCTCTCCACCAATGATGCATCAATAAAGTTATGGGTAGCCCCACTATCAATGAGTACCATAACTCGCTGACCCTGCATAACTCCCCTAATCCTGAATGCCTTGTACATCGGAGTACTAGACAATGTGGCTATAATCTCCCGAGGGAAAGTCTCCTCCTCCTGCTCCGCATCAGCACTATCCATCGCAACTCCATTCCCATCATCCATCTCGTGAGTCTCCAACTCCTCACCTCTGTCATCCTTACTCTCCTCGAAGACTTCGATGAAGTGGGCCTTCCCTCTACCTCTGCAATCATGTCCTGGAACCCAAGGTGTGCGGCAATCGAAACATAGTTTCTTTCGCCTCAACTCATCTCTGTCCTCTCGGGAAATGAATGGCTTCTTAGCCACCTCCTGCCTCGGTGGAGGCTCCCTCTGCTGAAGTTCGTCTGATCCAGATGGAGGTTCTCTTTGCTGAACGCGAGGTGGAACCCTCGACTTTGGAGTGGATAACTCCAAGTCTCGAGATCTCCTAATAGCCTCATGCAAAGAAGAAGGCTCAAATGCCTTCACAAACCCTGCTAAGGCGTCAGTCAACCCTGCCATGAAGAGTGAAGTCAACCTCATCTCTGAAACATCAGATACCATAACTGATAACCTCTGAAAATCTGCAATGTACTGATCTAGAGAACCTGTCTGCCTCAAGTGAGTCAACTCCCTGAAGTGCCTATCTGGGTCCCTCCTGTCGAACCTGCTCATCAACCTCTGTGTAAAATCTGCATAGGTAGTGATATGCATGTGCCCCTGTGTGATCAATCCATGATGCCACCACCATGAGCATCTCCTCGAGGTGTAGGATAGCAAACTTAATTGCATCCTCTTCACGCATGGGATTCAAGTCGAAGTAAGTCTTCAACTTCTGAATCCAAGACTGGGCAGTACACTTCTTAGAGCCATCGAAGTGTGGAATAGAGATTTGTCCCAATCTCCTCTGAAACTCAGGTACCTATGGCTAGTAATCTCTCCTCGGCCTGCTACCAATCTTCATTTTGCAATACTCCTGAAATGGCATGTTGTCTCGGAAACCCTCACTCAATGTCCGGTACTTCTCCCAGCAAGATTCTTCATCCACAATGTCTCAAGGGTCAGTCGTGTTCTGCGAAACTTCCGGATCCTTCAAGAATGAAGGCTCGTGGAGTCCCAAGGGCCTGGTAGATGCATGAGGGGACCCTTGTCCCGAATGTCGACTCTCACTTCTATTACCATGTTGACCCATATTGCTGGCCTCTCCTTTCTCCGCATGAGTCTCGATCCTACCCTGTGCTAACCTCTCAGTAAGCTGGCTCAAATAGAGGTTGGTAGTCTCCTGCTGCTTCACCATGTTGGTGAACAGTTGTCTCATCAGATCTACTCCCATCTCTTCACTGTCTCTGTCTCTGTCTCCCATCCTTTAACCCTAACAGGCTGGAGGAACAACCGCTCTGATACCACTGAAATATCCCTAGTTGGGATCTTACCACAAAATTGACAACACACAGAAATTTGCAGCAAAATACTAAATCTGATTTTTGCAGATTTTATGCAGAAAAAGTACAGCTAGGGCAGCGAACAGAAAAATATGAATAACTCTCAAAATACCCGTCCAAAATACTTGAAATTTTAACTGGAACAAGATAATAATATGAAGAACACAAGGGAAATATTTTTGGAATTTTTCAGTCAATATAACGCTGCCAGAAAATTACAGCGTGCCTAAAATAGCCGGGAAACTTCGAAAATTAATATCTTTCCGAATACAAATGCAATAATGATGAAACTTTGGAAATAACATATATAAATATAGTAGATGATTTTCCAACCTTCAGATCTGAAAACGGCCAGCTGGAAACCCTAGAAATTAGGGCTGCAATTTCCCAAACAAGTCGCCCCCTTTGGAAAATGGTCAAAACCCTTGTGAAACCCTCTGTAGATGATGCCGAATCCTTCCTCTATGGCTGCCGTAGGTCTGATCCGAAAACCAGCTGAAAATCTCCACAAAAACTCTCAAAAATCCTCAAACCCTAATTCTGAAAATTCTGAAAATATCTCTGTAAAACCAGCCTGAAATCAGCTCCAAATGACAAGCTAGGGTAGATCTTTCACTACCGAAGAATGCCCTGCTAGCTAGGGATGGATCTCTCACCACCGAAGCTAGGGTTCCCGTGGGATCTTACTCCACAAGCTAAAAGTTTGCAAACAACAGTTGCACCATGAAAAGAAATATAAGTGTATGCATGAATGACTATCCTTTCACCCCTCTTCTCCTTTTATAACCTTTTCATGTCAAAGAAACCCTAAAACCCCCCAAGGCGCACTTTCCCATGGAGAGGGCCCATTTAATAAATATTTTAAAGTTACTTTTTCCCCCTAGGCGCCTTGGCCCAAAAAGGCGCCCCCAACAAAGAAATATAACATTAAATGCAATACATATCCCTCAAGTCGCCAAAAAGGTACTTTAAGTGGCCCCAACGAAGAAACATAACATTAAATGCCAAAAGTGTCCACTTAAGTGATCCCAACACAAAATAGAATACAAAGGGCCCATTAGACCCTCCCAACGCCCAAAATATAACAAAACCCTAGTAGAAAAACCATCATAACCATCCCCACAACCTCCAAAGTCGTTTGGTCCCTTGGGAATGACCTAAGACCAAAGGCCAAGCTGCTCGGAATTGGGGACATTACACCCAACTCTACTATGCCAAAGCTTGCACAAATTGTTGCTGCTGGTCAACAAAGCTCTCTTTCTTTTGGTCTGCATAAACAACTTGTAAAGGTCACCCTCTCGAATTCCCTTGGTCTAGACTTGACCAGGATCGTGGCTATGTATCCCGATGATTACTTGTTGATCATAAAACTCCCTACACTTCAAATATGTTAGATAAGAAACTAAAAGGAGATTCATAGTCATACCAGGAACATATACCACCTCATGTAGCTTTAGAACTTCTCCTACTAGCATGTGGAATGAGATAAACCCTATATTAGTCATTGAGTACTTGGCATCATCATCAAGCTCCACCTGCATGTTGCTATGTTGTTCCTTCAATCCGAAGAAGGCAGCCCTATTCAAAGTCACGTCTTGAGGCTCCACCGTGAACATACCATCTAATGCTCGAGTCTGTGTTGGTGGAAAGGCACTACACCATGGCATAGGTTGTGTTAAGCTTGGCAGTCCACTTGTCTACTCCTAAAGCTTCCACACTTCCCCACAAGTTGTTTCTGTTGCTGCTTGCCCTTCCCTTCCTTTCACATCCCAACTCACTACTATCTTCCGTTGAGATGGAACACAATCTTGTAAGCCTTAGAGTTTCCATTGTAGTCAACTAGATTAACCTTCAAAGTGGAGGGTTCAAGCTTCGACATCTTCTCCTCTGGAACATGAATGAAAACTGGACTCCGAAACACTTTGAAATGAGAAACATCCGGTTTATCTCTAGTAAAAGCTTCCACTGGCTGGAGTCTTATCCTTCAACACTGTGAGAACACTTGCTCAGTATATAGACTACATCACTGCAAACTTTGGCCTAGAGAAACATATGACTATCTAAGTCATGAACCATAGATTTATCAGTCTCTACTATGTACCTTTTCTTTCCCATTGCAACCCTATTTTGTTGCCGGTTGTACGGTACTATGAATTCCCTCTTGATTCTTGCTTCTCTGCAAATGGAATCAAATTCATTGGAGGCATGCTCCCCTCCATTGTCTAATCTCAGTACCTTGATCTTCCTGCTTGTCTGATTCTCAATAAGGGCTTTGAACTCGTTGAACCTGCGGAAGACGCCATCGTTGGTCTTCTTAAAATAAATCCAGTTCTTTCTTGAAGAATCATCAATGTAAGTAACATAGTAGAAATTCCCTGTCAATGAGGTTGATGATATATGTCCACAGACAACTGAATGAATCGGATCTAGAATCCCCCTTGACCTGTGCTTACTGCTCGGAAAAGAGGCCTTGGCATGCTTCCTGACTGCACATCCCTTGCACACCCCTCTTTTCCACCTTGAAATTAGGGAATCTAACTACCATGTCCTTCAGAAGAAGCAACGATCCATTGTTAGGTGCCTAAATATTCTGTGCCAAAGCTCCAAGCTGGTCAACAAAGCTCTTTGTTTCACCGGATCTGCCAAGAACTTGTAACCACCCTCTTGAACTCCCTTGGGCAAGACTCGACGTAGATGTGTGGATTTCGATTGTTGTTAACCACTTACTTTCCATTGCAGTACACATATACAAGAAGTAAGAAGTAAGACATCTCAAATGCAAGATGAGAAAACATAAGACATTGATAGACCCCATAGTTTTTATTATATTCTATAAGCCGAATGATGACATGAACAGCTCACAGCTTATACAAAGATATCATATAACTCTTACTAAGATGTGGACTTATACTGTCGTTAACCTAGCACCTTCAATTACAGTACAAATATACAAGACGTAAGAAGTAAGACATATCCGATGCAAGATGAGCACACAGAAGACATAGATAGACTCCATAATTTTCTTTATATTCTATAAGCAGAAGGATGACATGAACATGTCACAGCTTATTCCAGATATCATTAACCCTTTCCTAGAATCAGCAGCCTCTTCTATGAGGTGAATATACATGTAGACTCTAGAGTGATCAATGTATACTGAGATACTAACCTATCCATAACAGCTTACACAGAATAGTAATTGCATAACATGGCATGACAGAACAAAGCATCTGAACAGTAGCAGTTTTTACTCATAAAAGATAAGTCTCTATACAATTCGTACAATACTGAGAGGACCTGATACCAGTGCCCTTTCCCTGACGTTAATCATTAGACTAATGATTTATGGTTGTCAGTTCACACAAATATCAACACCAAACATTACCAACAAGAGTCATTACAAACTAAAATATGTAATGCACTAATAACCACGTTAATACTATTATGTCGGTCTACAACAAGTATTTACTAGACTGCCCGGAAACGCATGGTACCCTCCCCATACCAGGCCTGATACGTACCTGGTATGGGTGCGGGTGCGAGTGCGATCTGGGTATGCTACAGGTACGCACCTGCAGGCCCGGGTACATCCCGGTGCGGAATCTGTACCCGGGGCCTGCAGATATGTACCTGCGGCGTACCCAGACCAAAGTTCCGCCATTTTCAACTTAAAAAGTCTCATCCTCAACGTATTTGAAATCTAAATTTCATGTTCCACGAATGATTGTATGAGTATTAAATTTCAATAAGTATGCAAATGTGTAATGAAATTACTTGTATAATTCAGATCATGATACTTGTATAATTCAGATCATGAGCAGAAATATAACACCCAATAACACAATATTCCAGAATAATGATCTCAATATGCAATAATAATAGCTACGCCACTTCGAGGGGGCAACCTCCAAACCATACAATAATACTCAAATGCTCCAATGCTCCTCAAATACTACCTACTAACCTCTATATATACTATTCCTATGTTATGGCCAACACCAAGGCCGACCCACTAATGAAAATATAACATATATGAAAGAAATACATAATGATAAGAAGTTATGATAGCCACAAGTCGGCTATATACATCCAATATAAGATATATGATTAAGGGCGTAGCATGCCCCTCCCCTTCGAAGCAACATTGTCCCCAATGTTGAGAAGATCTGATTTCTGCTGTAGGAAATTTGCATCCTCCCAAGTTGCGTCTTCATTGTCTAGATTTTTCCACTTGATCAAATACTCAGTGATGACCCTTGTCCTCAACCGCTTAGTGCATGTTTGAAGGATGCATTCTGGTTCCAGGATGATTCTGCCCTCTTCATCAAGCTCTGGTAACACTGTCTGGGTTGATATTGTCTGTCCAATTACCTTCTTTAGGCAAGATACATGGAAGACTGGATGAATTCGAGTAGTTGGAGGAAGTTCCAGTTTGTATGCTACATTGCCAATCTTCTGTAACACTTGATAAGGACCATAATATTTAGGTGAAAGCTTGTTATCCTTTTTGTGTTGTTTTAAGGACATTTGCTTATATGGTTGTAAACGCACAAAAACCCAATCACCGACTTCAAAATGTCTTTCACTGCGATGTTGGTTTTCTTGCTGCTTCATGCGGTTTTGTGACATGGCCAAATTCTCCCTGAGACTAGAAAGCACCTCTTGTTGGTGTTGAATATGTTCTTCAATTGCTCGAACCCTTGGTTGGACTCTCAAAGATGAGGTGATGGATGGTGGATGATACCCATATAATGCCAAGAAAGGAGACATTTTAGATGAAGTATGAAAGGAGGTGTTATACCACCATTACGCGGCGGCACCATTGGACCCATCTCGCTTGCTTATCTGATGTAAAACAACGAAGATATCCCTCCAAGCACTTGTTTACCACCTCTGTTTGCCCATCGGTGGGGATGATAAGAGGAACTACGAGCTAGTTGTGTGCCCAAGCATGAGAACAAGTCGGTCAAAATTACTAGTAAATATAGGGTCTCGATCACTTACTATAATCTTTGGTGTCCCATGTAACTTCTGAATTGTATCCATGAAGGCTGTTGTTACTGTACTCATGACAAATGGATGTGATAAAGCACAAAAATGGGCATATTTGGTGAGTCTATCCACCACCACCATGATTACATTTTTACCTTCTGATTTAGGCAATCCTGTGATGAAGTCCATAGACACCTCTTCCCACCTCTGGCTAGGAATAGATAGAGGTTGTAAAAGACCTGGGGACTTAATTGTTTCACCCTTATTTTGTTTGACAAACCATGCATTACGCCACAAACTTTTGTACATCTCCTTTTAACCCTTCCCGAAAAAAAATCATGCTTGATTCGATGATAAGTCTTTAAGAAGCCGAGAATGACCCCCTCTTGGAGAAGCATGGAGCTCAGATAGAACCCTATTTTTAAGGATTGAATTCTTACATAGATATAATCTATCTTTATACCATAAAACATCTCCTTTCCATAAAAATTTTTCTGACATGTTTGGATCTTGTTGGAGATTTTGAATGAGATTTTGTGTACACAGGTCATTTTCCATTCGGACCTTGCATCCTCTATCCATCCTCCCCTGTAATATGAGATATGGCATACAACAATGCACAGGCGATTCATCCTTCCGAGATAAAGCATCAACAACTACATTCTCTTTCCCTTTCTTGTATATTATCTCAAAATCATACCCCAACATTTTTGAGACCCATTTTTGTTGTTCTTCTGATGATAAGCGTTGCTCTAAGAAGTATTTCAAACTATCATGATCTGTCTTTACTTTGAAATGTCGTCCCATTAGATATGGTCTCCATTGTTTCACTGCATGAAGTATTGCTAACATTTCTTTCTCATAAACTGGTTTAGAGATATTCTTACCTTTGAATTGACGGCTCTCGAAAGCAATGGGTCGCCCTTCTTGCATGAGTACTGCCCCCATACCATACCCTGAAGCATCACATTCAACAATGAATGTTTTTGAAAAATCTGGGGTGGCTAGAACTGGAGTGGTGCACATGGCCTCCTTCAACTTCTCAAAGGCCATAGTAGCTTGCTCATTCCAATGGAAAGAGTCCTTCTTAATAAAGTTGTGAGTGGTGCTTTGCGATGCTGCCATAATTCCTTACAAATCTACGATAATAACCTGTAAGCCCCAAAAATCCTCGGAGATTTTTTAGGGTTTTGGGAACCTTCCATTCAAGCATGGCTTTTATCTTGTTAGGATCCACTTTAACACCTTCATAAGAGACAATATGACCCAGATATTCAACCTCCTTGACACCAAAAGAACACTTAGAAGGCTTTGCATAAAGTTGATGTTGTTCAAGAGTTTCCAACACCTTATTTACATGATGCAGGTGTTCCTCCCATGTTTTACTATAGATTAATATATCATCAAAGAACACTAAAACAAACTTTCGAAGAAATGGCTTAAATATTGAATTCATCAAGCTTTGAAATGTAGAGGGTGCATTTGTTAGTCCAAAAGGCATTACCAAGAACTCATAGTGTCCTTCATGTGTCCTGAAGGTTGTTTTATGAATATCTTCATCCTTGATTCTAATCTGATGATATCCAGAACGAAGATCAAGTTTTGTAAAGTAAACAACACCATGTAACTCATCTAGCAAATCATCAATTACAGGAATAGGAAACTTATCTTTAACTTGTACTTATTGAGTTCCACATGTCTGGACACATGCGCGGTTGTCATCTTTTTCCGTACCATCACTACAGGAGAAGAGTAAGCACTTTGACTATGACGAATAAGTCCTGCTTCTAACATCTCTTGAACTATCTTCTCAATCTCACTCTTTTGCATATAGGGGTACCTATAAGGTCTGATGTTGGGTGGTTGAGTCCCTGGTACTAGTTGGATGGCATGGTCATGGTCTCTTTTTGGAGGCAAACCCTTGGGCATTTCTCCAAAAACCCATGAGTGCTCATCTATAATTGCTTGCATATCTGCGGGTATAAATGTATTGGAATGATGTGCTTCCATTGAAAATAGTTGTGCCACAAACCCTTCTGCACCCTTTCTAAGCAATTTTTGCATCTGATGAGAACTTACCATCTGTGGGATTTTGCTCTTAGTCCTTTTAGTTTAAAATTCCTCCCTTATGACTGAAATTGCATGAACAACTCTTGGAAATTCATTTCAATGGTTCCCAAGGTGGTAAGCCATTGAACTCCTAACACAATGTCTGCTCCTCCCATGGCAATGGCATACATATTGCTAGTTAGCAAGTAATCTCCCATGGTGAGATTAATGTTATGGCATTTTCCTGAACAACTAACAGATTTTCCCATCAGCGATCATGACTTGACATTCTGGAGCTGGATAAACAAAGCAGTTCAAGCGTACCGCTAACTTATGATTGATGAAATTATGAGTACTTCCCGAATCAATCAATACTGTTACCCTCTGTTTTTTTAAGAATCCAACTACTTTGAGAGTTTGGGGAGTGCTAATACCAGAAATTGCATGGCATGATATTGTTGGTTGGGAATCTCCTAATTCCTCCTCTGGCTCTACCTCTTCGTCTTCTTCATTTTCTTCTTCTTCAGTAGGTCCCTCAATGTAGAACAACTTCTTTTCTACACACTTATGTCTGGTCCAAATTTGTTGTCACAATTAAAACATAACCCTTTGGCTCTCTTTTCTTGATTTGTTGAGGTGTCGGTCTCAGCGGCCGAGGAATGATGGTGGAAGGGTGCTACGATCTCGATAATCTTGACAGGTTTGTTTCCGACTTGAAAGAAATTTTCCTCGCCTACGTGCCATGATCATAGAGTCGAAACCTTATGAGGATTAAACATACGCACCTCGGTCTCAATTTGTTCTTTAAGACCCCCAAGAATAAGTCATTCAAATTATCTTGGGAATATTTTCCACCCATAAGGAAAGGTTTTGGAATTGATGGATGTAATCTTTGGCTGTTCTGTTTGTTTGAGCTTTGCTAATTGGCTGAAATAATTCTCGACACACTAGAACTATAGTGCAATTCAACTCTTCGGTGAATATTTGTCCATGTAACATTGAGGCCACTCTTTTTCCTTTGAGCACATAACCATCGATACGAATGAAATGAATTGGTCGGTTCGAGATCTGATGATGCCATGGTAACCTTTTGTCCCGATGGAATCGATGAAGATCAAAGAAATTCTCCATCTGGTTAATCGATTGAGTGGATCCTTTCCATCAAACTTACGCATTTCCACTTTTGGAAGCATGTGACGGGCTTGTAGAGTGTTTGTATTTGGATTGGTCATGTTTGCATGTTTGTTTATTATCCACCACCATGGTTAGTGTGAGTATGATTGAGTTGTGGCTCATTAGGAATGATATGATGACCCATGATATTGTAGCTAAATTGTTGAATGAAATCCTCGATCGTTGTCCAATCTTTTCTACATCTTTTTTTTGGCCACTCTACCTTGAGGTTTCGCAACTCTAACTCAAGATAGCTGACCTTATGGTCGGTTGAAGTAAACCTAACCACGAGGACTCTGTAGCTACCCCTTCGACTCTAACTCCTCACTATTATCTCATCCTTATCAGGGGTTTTACCCGGAGTGATGGAATTCTTTTTTCCTCTTGTCGAAGGCCCAGCCATGATGCCCCAAAAAAGTAAGATTTAAGGATCAAGGTCAAAATTTAGGGTTTCAGATTTCAATAGGAATTCGGCCAAATTTTATAAAACTCAAAGAACGAACTCAAACTGATTTTTAATCTTCTTTCTGGAAATGTAAATAACTTTGAAAAATTCCACAAATTGCACCCTATGTAGCCGAATTATGAAAAAACATAAAACCGCTATAACTTTTGCAAAACAAGTCAAAAAGTACTAAAATTTTGAGGGAAGCTTACTTGACTGATTTCGCCACACCACAAAAAAAAATTTGTAGAAAAATTCGCTACTGATGTTGAGATATGGACGAACCTTCAAAATTAGGGTTTGACGCAGTGTTGGCCGAGTTCAAGCTCTGATACCACTTGTAATGAAATTACTTGTATAATTCAGATCATGAGCAGAAATATAACACCCAATAACACAATATTCCAGAATAATGATCTCAATATGCAATTATAATAGCTTCGCCACTTTGAGGGGCAACCTCCAAAACCATACAATAATACTCAAATGCTCCTCAAATGATGATCTAATATACTACCTACCAACACCAACCTCTATATATACTATTCCTATGTTATGATAGCCACAAGCCAACATCCAATATAAGAATGGCCGACCCACTAATGAAAATATAACATATATGAAAGAAATACATAATGATACATAATGATAAAGCCCTTATGATAGCCACAAGTATGATATACATACACCACAGTCGGTTTTTAAAAATTTGCTATATACATTGCATGGTAACTCCTATACATACACCACAGTGTGGTTCTTAATTTCCTGGCATAAGATATATGATACCTTTCTCACGTTTGAAGCCTTGGAGAGCCTGTGCACTGCTTGACCCCGCAAGGTTGTGTTACACCTCAATTCATGCACAAGTGTTCCCATGTGCAGGTGCAAAACCGAAAATACACAAATGTGTTTTATGGGGCCTACATTTATCTACATTCTCTCCATGACCAAACACATTTCAAGCCTCGGAGATTATGGTAATGAGCTCCCAAATATTTGCAGTTTCTTCCCAACCTTTTCAGCAAGAACTCACAATCCCCTGCATATCCATCCATTGGCTCTTTATCCTCATAGTTGACCTTGAAATTCTTGTATATGAGGCCCTCCCGATACATTGGACACTGGTTCTGTTCTGCCTGCACACACATTCACCAGGACATACCAACAGGCCCGGTATTTCGCCCATAACCCCAGATGAGGATTCATTCCAAATGACCATCAAGGAAAATACTCCAGATTCTGTGGGCACCTTCACTCAAAGCTTAACATCTCTTTCATGAAATCCAGACAGAAAAGAAGTGCCTTATTGACAAAATATGACTTTTGGAATCATCGTGGAAACCCCACAAAATAAATCCTTGTTCATAGCTAAGTGATATTTAGGTTTTGTGTTGATAATGTTGAATGTTACAGCTGGGGTCAATGACAATGCATCAGCCGCATACTTGGAGCTTTGTCATTTCTTTTAATTATTATAAGTCTAGGTGTGCTACTTAGTATGAATGAGCTCAGTTGCATCTCTTGTAGCATATGACTGAATTATGAACCAGAATGGCAGCCTGTGTGGAAAGTTCTGACTTTCTGTAACTACCATCAAGGGAAAATACTCCAGATTCTGTGGGCACCTTCACTCAAAACTTAACATCTCTGTCATGAAATCCAGACAGAAAAGAAGCGCCTTATTGACAAAATATGACTTTTGGAGTCATCATGGAAACCCCACAAAATAAATCCTTGTTCATAGCTAAGTGATAAATAGGTTTTGTGTTGATAATGTTGAATGTTACAGCTGGGGTCAATGACAATGCATCAGCAGCATACTTGGAGCTTTGTCATTTCTTTTAATTATTATAAGTCTAGGTGTGCTACTTAGTATGAATGAGCTCAGTTGCGTCTCTTGTAGCATATGACTGCATTATGAACCAGAATGGCAGCCTGTGTGGAAAGTTCTGACTTTCTGTAACTACATTCTTTATATATTATAATATAACCAATTTTTAAATGATAAAATAAAGTAAAGCCGTTTATATCATTATTGTTCCTTGTGTTACCAGTGTTGTTCATTGTCATTTTCTTTCAATGAATTGTTAAGTCTTAATGAACCATGGGGAAGGGTCATCTATACCTAACATAAATAACCTCAGTGACTCCAGAAACTTTTGCAAATATGAAGCTATTCTACCACTTGGATTAGTTTTACTTTTTATTATATCAAGGTTTGCTCTGTTCTGCATAAGCAGTTTCACACATCTCTTCGTTATATTGGTGGACTATTGTTTCCCTCAGCTCCCTTGGAGCAAGGAAATGGGATACTGTTTGGCATGTTCCCTTTATATGTGAAAACCATTGTATTTCATTATCGCATTCTTTTTAAATTTTTAAATAGTGCATTTTGGGTACAAGTATCAAGACAACATTAGAATGACTCTGCCCTGGCCATAAAATCTTTGTTATTATTGTGAATCTGTTACATAATTTAACCTTTACCATTTCATAGCATTTTTGGTACATTAGAGTGGTCAGTATATAATCTTGAGATTTGTGATGTACTGTATAAACTTTGGCCTTGATCGGAGTCTTTAATTTTTAATTTTCACGAATATGATGCCTGAAGGTACTTAACTATCTCATATTGGGCAATAGAAATGTGGAACAAATTTGCTATTGCTGACTATTCATGTTGGCTTTCTTGGAATAGGCTTTGATGCTTGTCTGTAATTGGGAGATTGCCGAGGCTCGTAAAAGAGATGCCCTTGATCGAGCTAGGGTGCGTGGAGAGGAACCGCCTGCTGAACTTCTTGCAGAAGAGAGAGGCTTGCATGCTAGTATTGATGAAGAAGTTAGGAGTCTGTTGCAAGGTAAAAGCTACAGTGAGCTACACGAGCTACAGTGTCAAATTGAGTCTCAAATGCTTTCAGGGACTGCAAAAGTTGTAGAGTATTGGGAGGCAGTGTTGAAACGGCTTCACATCTATAAAGCAAAGGTATTGTTTTCTCTGTCTTAAATTGAGATTCCATGTCTGATGAAGTCTATGAAGAGGTTGTTCAAGAAATATATGGATCTCGTTCAGGCATTCTACATCAGCAGTACTTGCTGGAGTACTTACAAATGAGCATTGATGGCTAAGATTTGCTAAATTCATTACAAAGTAATTATCTGTATTAGTGTAGAAAAATAACCAATATGAATGAGCAAATTGACCATAAATATTGTATTGTATCATTTTAAAAATTTAATCACAAAAAACAAGGTTTATGTATAAACAAACAGAGCACAGCTCGTCTAGGGTCTGTACATCTCCATACACTGATTGTTTACTCAGTTAACTACTTTATAACTATGCCTTTCTGAATTCCACCAGAGACTACTTAACTGTTATTTAGAGCTTGACCTTAAAAGATTATGTTGCTGGTGCCAAAGCAGGCCCCAAGAGCTATGCTAACATTTCTGTAATAGAAGGCTTGTTGTTTTTCCCTGGAGATAACTTTAGGCAACATCTAATGCAACCATAGGAAAGTGCGATACTTATACAAAGGCTTCCGTTAATCTAACTCACTGCAATACCAACTAGGAACAGTTCCCAATGAATGACATACTTTTTGTAAACAACTTCTTGCACAAACCCCAAGCAGAGATCATCTTCGCATGACCGTGCGGAAGATGATTGCCATAAATCTAAGTTGCAGCTCTAAACCCATAAGCAACATACAGGATGGTCTTTTGATTGTGCACACTCCTAGGAAGAAAAATCCGGGCCACTCCAATTTAGTCCTCGCCTCCTGGAGAATTTGCCAACTGGGATTAATCAAGATATGCTGAATCTTTTTAGAATTGACAGTGAATTAAGAAAATTGTATGTGATATATCTGCCATGTGCATTTGTAGGTTCAGGGTAGGTGGCCTTCAAAGAAAGTATCGGTGCCACTCCCCAGGTTTCAGGTTTTCTCAAACTGGAATCTAACTCTACTTCCTAAAGTTTCTCATTCCTTACAGCTTTGAGCATGCTTATGCTTGCACGATGCAGCTAATCTGGATATGAAACTATCGTTAGTTCTTTTGTGTGTCAACATAGACTGTTTATGGCTTCTGACCATACCTTTAACTTGCCTACCTCCGGATCATAGCATCTCTGTTGTTGATGACTGCATAAGTCTTTCTTCACACATTTGCCATACTTGTGACTGCTAGCTCGTTATCAATACTGCCCTACAATTGATGAAGACCTTGAATCAATGATCCCCATGTTATTGTCTGACCTGCACTTGAAGTAATGTCCTATTACTATATATAAATAATAAATATTACCCAATACTTTTTGCACTGGACTAGCACAAGGATAGACACCTAGTGAAAGCAACTTGGTTTCCCTCAGCTTTTCTCAACTCAGATTCCTGTAGACTCTCTGCAACCTAACCATGATGTTTGTATATGTCAGGAGTCTTTGCCTTCCTTGTTATCACAGACTAAATCAGATTCACATCTTGATCACCTACAACTGGTCTATTTTTCTTCAGTGATAGGCAGGGAGATTGTGGCTATCAAAAGTTCTAAGGGGTAGAAAATATAATAAGAGTATAGAATAGCTGGAAAATCTTTCCTTTTCAAACATTAAAAGCCATTAGTATTATATTTGAGGAAACTATAAAAGTTGATATGTGTATTTTGCTTAAGATAGTTAGGGAGAGGGCCCTAAGCCAGGAAAAAGAAGTGTCAAAATACCTGTCACTGGTAGCAAATAGCTCAACAGTTCCACATATGAAAAAGCATATTATCATGCAGTAAAGGAGTACCAAGGAACTGATAATAGTGAGAATTAACCATCTACACCACAACTCCTGAACAAGCGTGAAGCAGACTGAAGAAATTTTGCTTCAATCGACACTCATCTTTATCTACTTTTCTTTCTGAATCAGTGCTGGAACTCGAGTGATTGTACATGTATCTTGTAAGTCTAAACTGATTTAGATTATATAAGTGTCTGGCAACTTGGGCTTAGTTGTCTAAATTAAACCACTCCATGTTTAGTAAATTTCTTTTACAGCAGTTCTATTGATTCTGATTTGGGGATTGCTATAATATTAACACCATAACTTGAAATACTGCATAGGCATACTGAGATTTCTGAATAGACTTATTTCATTGACCTACGCACACACGCACACACACAACACACAACACACACACGCACGCACGCACACACACACGTGTGCGTGCACACATACACGCACATGCACCCACACACACACGCACACACACACAAAGACACACATGCACACGCACACGATATGTGCGCACACACACACACACTAATAAACTAAAGCGGTTCCATATGAATATCTGCAATCTTCAGGTAAAAGGAAAAGGGGCAGGGGGTAAGTCACACATGAAACCCTTTAAAACCTAGGGATTATAAAGTTTATGGCTGCCAAAAAAATTAAAAGAGGAGAGGGATTACAAATATATTCAACAATCATTACTTCCTCATCACTTGAAGATGGGGGCAGCAGTGAGAAATGTCAACAGTGCGTTCGTTGGAAAGTTGAACACCCATTTTTGCAGCCATTTCCTTTTGTCCTTGCATAAGAGCCCTGGCACCATCCATGATATGCTGCTGTTGACGATTCGACTCTCCTGAAGGGGTGAATAGGGTTTTCTCTATGGCACTGTGAACATTGTGAAAGAGACACATCCTTGCAACATTTGTCAACATGTTGGCTGAACAAAGAGCTTGGACCACGTCAAAAACATTTGTCTTCCCAATAGACTGTCTTGGGTCCAAGAGCAATTTTTTTATGTGCAGGCTAAGGTCATTAATATCTATATCATCTAGCTCCTTTGTTGCTTTTCAAACCCATTCCAGTGAAAAATTCATATCTGGGCTCTTAATCTACAGATTAATGAATTCAGAAAATGACTCATTCACAGCTTCGGCAGTCTTCTTCTCAAGCTCCTTCCTCATTTCCTTCCTCTTCTCTGAAAACCACCACCTTCACCTGAATTCGCTGTTGGCTGCAGAGAAAATGGAGCCAAATAGGAGTATATCACCTTGTGTTAATAATGTTGGAGAGAAGTGGATGATGCAGGTATGAATTCCCACCTACCACCTCGGGGGATGTATAGGGAAATGATTATCACATTTTGCTCTGCTGCCTTTGCTTCTTAAATCATGCCCCCTTATTCGAAGTGATTTATTAACGATTATCCTCTTTTATTATAATTTTTATTAAAAAATAATGAAACTCTTGCATTTCCTCTCTCCTTTTTTTTTTTTTTAATTGGTGGCCAGCAAAATTAGATAGAAGGATCCTTAGAACAGAAACCTTCCACATCTTTTACAATTACGTGTCTAAATTCATCGAGCAGATGCTTTTCCTAGAATTGATTCAGGAAGCCTGAAAAGGTCATTAAATTGACCCACTATTTGCAATTTTATCTGCCACTTGATTTCCTTTTTTATATGCAAGAAAGTTACGTCCTCTAATTTATTTACAAACCATTTTGCTTAGTAAGCCCAAAGCTTTCAGTCTTCAGGACAAGATGTTACTACCTTTCATTGCATTTATTAGTATTTGAATCACCTTCCACCATTAGGCAATTAGCTTCTTCTGTCCATGTATAACTGCTGTTTGAATCCCATTGAGCACAGCCAAGCCTTTAGCTTAATTACTTGTACCCCTTCCAGCACCCACGGAAAAAATTAAAATTGGTTGCGCTATCTTATCTAGTTATCTTTGAACACAGTACTACCTGCTAATTCATTATCTGGGTGCCAGGTTCAGATGGCCAAGAGATCGGGGCCTATTCTAGCACCATCTTTTCTCTTCACTACGGAAAAAATTAAAATTGGTTGCGCTATCTTATCTAGTTATCTTTGAACACACTACTACCTGCTAATTCATTATCTGGGTGCCAGGTTCAGATGGCCAAGAGATCAGGGGCCTATTCTAGCACCATCTTTTCTCTTCACTATCTATTTCATCTTCCGCAATAAACCATACTTTACATAGTTCTGAAACGGTGTTCTCAATTCTTCTCTATGCTTGATTATCTGGCTGGATTTTCTTCTTCTTTTTTGAAATTCTTCATGTTCCGTTCAGTCCAAATCTTCCATTTAATGATTGAGGGGAAATCTGCCATATGAATTTCAGGGAGAGCTTCTGATTTAAGGTTCCATGGATTCAACATTTCCTTGACAGTCCTGGAATTACAAGATTGAACTCCTATTTTTGTTGACCCAAGCTCCAAATATACTGGGAGAAGGGGCAATGGATGACAATATGATTACCACTTTCTCTCTCTTCTCCACAGGTAACAAATAGAGGGTCAATAAAAATCCCTTTTAATTAGTTTATCATAAGAGCCTTTTCTCGTAAAACTAACTAAAGGAAGCTGTTGGCTTTGAAGCCCCTTGCGAATCCTAATTTTGCAAGTGGAGACAAATGACCGTTCCTGATGTGCATTCTTAAGCATCTCAATGTAAACTTCCTTAACTGAAACTTTACCACTTTTGGCTCCATTCCAAATTACTCTATCCTTACATTTATGAAACAGTAATGGGTAGCAATTCAAGAGACGGCTCAAGACTTTACCTTTTTCCTCCTTTTCTTCTGAAGGCCAAATCATTGACCTCCATTATTTCCTATCCCCATGAACTTCAATATAATCAGAGACTCTAAATCCCCATTGATTTTCAGCAAGTTCCATTAAACTTGTTAAGTCCTCATCTCGACAAAAGAAAATATATTTGAGCCAAGAGTCTTTTTACAAGCTCACTTGACATCCATCATGCACTTCCCATCTAATTTGGTTCATTAATATGTCCTTACAATTTCTTATAAAATGTTAAACTAGAACTGCTGAACCCGTGGGCAGATCTTCTTGTGTAAACAACCCAGTCTTATTTGAGTTATCCAAATGCTTTGCATTTAGAGTCTTGCTACATAACCTATCTCCTTTAGAATCTTTGCTCCATAACCTATTTCCTTTCTCATGCATTCTCCATAAGAGCTTAGATCCAATGCTCAACTATCTCCTTACAGCCCTAGAATCCCAGACCTATCAATTTCTGTGGTAGACAAATTTTCTTCCAAGCCACGAAATTGATTTTATTTCTATTTTCAAGACCATTCCACAAGATGTTTTTTTGTGAACTTGTCATTGCTTTAGCTACTGAGCTCGGAACTTTAAATATTGACATTATATATGTTGGTATAGCCTATAGGGAGGATTTAACCAGCTGGGTTCTCCCTGCTAAAGAAAGCCATTTTCTTTCCACGAAGACACTTTTATCGGAGTTCTTTCTAGAACTGGTTTCCAAACTTCCTGCCCAACCTTTCCATTCACTATTAGCATTCCTATGTAAGAGCTTGGTAATTCCCCAACATCAAATTCAAGAATTCTATGTATTCACCCTTTTCGTTCTTCTGTCACATTACTGAAATAAATTTTTGATTTATCTGCATTTATCTTCTTCATCGTTACAAAATGTCCGTGAATACTTGAGCCGCCTTCATCGTATGAGCACCCATTAAAATTGTATCATCAGCAAATTGTACATGTGACACTGCGTCAATCCTTGAGAAAACCTGCAGTCCTGTTGGTTTTCCTCCACTGACCATTTTATTTATCAGTCCTTTGTCATACAAAAGCCCATTAAAATTGTATTATCAACAAACTGTAGACGTGAGATCGCGTCAATCTTTGAGAAACCTGCACCCCTTATGGTTTTCTCCACTGACCATTTTATCTTTCAATCTTCCAAGGGCTTTCGCCAATATGATGAAGAGATAAGCTGAAATTAGATCCCCTGTCTGAGCCCTCTTGAGGCAGAAAAGTACCTGGTTTGTACCTCATCAACAATTACTGAATAAGTCAGAGAAGATATGCAATTCTTAATTAACTTAATCCAATCCTTATAGAGTCCAAACTTACTCAACACTTTCAAAAGAAAGGACCAACTACCTTTTCACAAGCTTTATTAGAATACCTTCTTTTTCTTATGCAGTAGGGCCTTGATTGTTTCATGGGCAGTGATAACACTGTCCAAAATTTGATTACTAATCCTAATCACAAAACCACTTTGTTCTTCATAAATTGCCACTTCTAAACACTTATTCAATCTGAGAGCAAAAACCTTTATCATGATTTTATAAATATTGTTACAAAGGGCAATTGGAAGAATGCATCAAAGAATGTAGCATCCCACTTTTTAGTTTTTTGGGATGAGAGCTAACATGACATATTCCATTCCTTTACTAAAGCCTTCTTTCTTCTACATTCTTTCACCACTTCCATCTTTACCAACAATACACCAGAATGTTTGGAAGAATCGAGCCTGAAATCTGTTCGGTCCTGGTGCCTTGTCTGTTTCTAAGGCAAACACAACTTGCTTGGTTTCTTCTTTTTATATAGGTTTCATTATGTCTTTATTAACATTTTCAGCTATAAGAGTTGGGATTTTCCTTAGAACTCCTCTTGAACATTATTGCCCTCCCTTTCTTAAGCCTTTCAAAACATCTTGGAAGAACTCTGCCCTTATTACTTTCTTCATTTTCACTATCCTGCCTAAAGGAAGCTTAATCTTTTCGATTTGGTTGATATTCCTTAGCACGATTTTGGACATGAAAAATTGTGTTCTTGTCTCTATCTTTTAGCAACGTAATCATTGAGTTTTGCTTCCATTGAGTCTCTTCCATTCTTTGAATCTGTTGAAACTTAATCATAAATTTCTTCTTTTTTAGCAGTAGATCATTGCTGATGCCTTTTTGCATTATTTCTTGTTGTCCTAAGCCTAGATCATATGGGAATATAAAACTTATTTATGAGGTGCCTAACTACAAGTTTGTTGTAACCGGTTGTAACTATATCAACCGTTTTGTAACTATTTCATTTATAATAAATAGACGGACACACAATCTCAAATGTGTGCAATCCGCCTTCTCTTTATTTCTTCCTTGTATACGTCTTCTAACAGTGGTATCAGAGCGAGACCAAGCGAGGAAAGAGAGAAGGGAAGAAGAACAGTCCCATTAGGGCACGCTGAAGAAGAAAGACATTTTCGTTTTGAAGGTCGAAGTAAATACTGAAGAAGTCTGAATCGAAGTAAATACTGAAGAAGTCTGAATCGAAGTGAAGGCACAGTCGTAATTGAAGTAAACAGTTGCAGTTTTTCTAGGGCATTTTCGAAACATTTAACTTGCAGTCGTGAGCGAAAAGGGTCGAAGGGCATTTTCGGATTACATACAAAGTCACGGGCCACGAATTTACAGTCGCGAATGGCACGTTTTTCAGGAAAATAACAGTATTTTCGAGCACAAAATAAGATGTGAATAGAGTCACGATTCACAAACATTTGAAGGCCATTACAATCAGCCATTACAGTCACGAATTGCAAGGGCACAGACATTTTCCACAGACATAGGGCAAGAAAGACGCAAAAGCAAAATACAGTTACCGAGGGCATAACGTACAGTCATAGTGAAACCCTGTCTGGTCGGAAATCTAAAGACAATACCTGCGCTAGGGCACGGAACTGTGCAACTAGTATTTTATTTATTTTTTTGTTTACTCATTTCCGAAAATACGCAATTGTATTTATTCTATTTTATTAAAATGGAAATTCGCGTAGAAAAATAATCTGGTCTTAATTTTCATACATTGAGAGTGAAAATACAAATGCAACTTATGAATAAAAATTTGTGGGGCATTGTAAATGGGAAAGAGGCAACGCCTACCAATGCATCAAAATTGTTAGATTGGCAAAGCATAGATCATAGAGCCAAAGCTATTATTGGCCTTGTTGTCTCGACTCAACTTCATCATGTAGACCTTGACAAATCATCGAAGGAAATTTGGGATACTCTAAATAAATTATTTGGAGCGAAAGCAGTCAATGCTAAATTTTCCCTAAAAATTTAGTTATATAGGTTCAAAATGGATGAAGGAGTCTCTATGTCAAGCCACATCAATAATCTAAGGTCCCTGATTCGACAACTAGCAGAAGTCAAAGTTGCGATTGAGGATGAGGATGCCAAAGCTATCCTATTAAATAGTTTGTCTTCAAAATACAACAATGTAGTTTTTACCCTCAGTCAAATTCAATCTCAATCTCTAGATGATATGATTGCAGCCCTTCTAGCTGAAGAAAACGAACTACAAAAGATACAGAAGGTCATTCTCAGTAAGAAAGTGCATTCTATTCCAGAACTAGAAACTCTTGTAGAAGATTAGATAAAGATAACCGGGAGATTGAATGTCATTATTGTAAGAAAAAAGGTCACACAACATGGGATTGTCATGTTCGAGCCAATGATGTGCTCAAGGGTAAAGTCATATCAAATACAACCAATATAGCCATGGTTGAAGACCCACTGGATGCAAAAGGTAGTGAGGATAGTGACGAATACACAATATAAAGATGCTCTAAACTTTGAAGGTAAGAAAGGATACAAGGTGGATGAAGCTTGGTATGGATGGTTGCTCAGATAGTTTGGGAGATTGTGGATCTTGGGACTTATACCCTCACGAGGGTCATGAGACAACTTGATGGAGCTTGTGGATGGCTTAGTATGGATGGTTGTCCAATAATTCGGGAGATTTGTGATTCGGGAGTTTGGGGAGGTGGAACCCGGGAACTCGGGAATTCAGTTCGGGAGTTTACACCTTTATGAAGGTCACGAATCAGCTTGATGGAGCCCTACCTTATCATAACATTGCTTTAAAAATGAAAGCGTTTGAAGATTACGTAGTTTTGTTTTGTTATAGTTTTTTCCTTTATGTAGAATAAGCCTTAAGAGGGGGCATGAGAATATAAGACTTATTTAAAAGGTGCCTAACTACAAGTTTGTTGTAACCGGTTGTAACTACATCAACCGTTTTGTAACTATTTCGTTTATAATAAATAGATGGACACACAATCTCAAATGTGTGCATTCCGCCTTCTCTTTATTTCTTCCTTGTAAACGTCTTCTAACAGATCAGTTGATAGAGAATTTGTTTTCTGGAGTATATTTCTCAAACTTCTTGTTTTCCATTTTCTCACCTCAACATTCTTTTGCTTCTTTGTCAATACAAATCTTGTACACCCTCTTTACTTTGTTGTCCAACATTTTTTCAAATTGGTTTGAAAGGACTGATCTTGATACCACATGAACTTCTTCTTGAATGGGGCTGCATTAGGTTTATTATTGGCTTCCACTACCAGCCCAACCAGCAAATGATCTGATCTAGGAAATTGAAGATTTTATTGTAAAATTTAATGTTATCCGTTCCCAATCCGGACCAAGCCGGAATCTATCCAATCTTTGCATAATAACCCGATCACCGATGCAAGAGCACCCGGGTTCACTTGCAATCTTGCGTCAACCAAAACTAATTAGAGTTAGTCAATAAAGACATTGCACAATCCCACGCCACCTTGCAAAGCATGTTGTCGCGAGTCCTTATCCGTGCCACACAAACTTTACTTAGTGCCAAAATAGCCTATCTTTGCTGCCCAAAACTGTTGTGCTGCGAGAGACCTATTGATGCAAGTGCCTAATAATGCCAGCAAAACCGTGGAGCCTTGTCCCAAATTGCACAATGCTGGAAGCACTACCATGCCGCACGATGCTGTAAAGCACTACCATGCCGCACGATCTGTAAAGCACTACCATGCCGCACAATGCCATGATTCCATAGTTAACCTTGCGCAATGCCGCCAACAAAGCTCTGCACCGTAATTGCTTGCCAAACTCTTGCACAATCACGAAAGCCTTGTGCAAACCCATTCTTTGTGTGTAAGCCACAAAGATCTTACGTAATGCCATGAAGCCTTGCCGATGCTGCAAAGCCTTATATGTTACCACATGATGTGGGACCACTTGCTAATGCAGCCATGATGAGATCTTGTGTCTAGCAAATCTCTTGTCAATATTATTACGATTAGGGAGAAGCACACGTGGGCCTTGTTATGTTTTCTTTGCCCAAGGAAAATCGAGAAACTTGGTAAATCTTGATCCAACAAAGAGGATTTCATGGGGAGCTACTTGTAAACCGGTTGAGGAGATCAACGGTGATCTAGGGCATCTTGAGTAATCTTTGCAGGGTATCTTTACTTGCAAAGGTATCTTTGCTCTCTGCTTGAGTCATGACAAATTTGATAAATAAAAGGGTTTTGTGAATGTTCAAGGCATCATCCAATTTGGGAAGAAACAAATTCCAATTTGGGATTGGACTGATCTATCTAGGACAGTTTAGGAAATAGTTTTCAAATTGAGCCAAGTTTGGGTCTATAGAAGCCTTCCAGAGTCAATAAGCTTAGCTAGGATAGGTCATAATATTTGATTTCTTAGAGAATTCTTGTAGTCTTGTCATAAGATTGTCATTAAGTGTGGAGCTATTGTGTCTCGAGTATGTAATCTTTCCTCATATTAACAGAAAGAAGCTTTCATTGCTGCTTGTTAGAGTTGTGCATGCGATCTTGTGATGTAGGAGCATTGGAGTTCACAAGCACTTACTGTATCACCCAAAAACATGTTTCTTGTGTGTGGAAGTCGTGAAGCCTTGTGCATGCTGCCTAAGCCTTTGTTGGCTCCATGCAAAGCATTTTGGTTGCCAACAACCTTGTTGATGCCACAAAGCTTTGTAATCTTGCGGGACCACTATCTTATGGTGCCATAATTGGATCAATGTATGAAAAAATCTTCTATCATCATTGATACGATTAGAGGGAGGCATGTGTGGACCTTGATCCGTTTCTCATGTCCAAGGACAAACCAAATGATCTAATAGAACTTGATCCAACAAAGGAGACATCATGCTGAAATCAATGGTGATCTGAGGCATTTTGAGGAACCTTCGCAACGTTTTTTTACTTACAAAAGCATCTTTGTTCTCCCACCCATGTCACTACAAATTCTATAAATGAAATGGGTGTTGTGAGCATGCAAGGAATCTACCTACCTAACTAGATCGAGAGATCAAGAAATCTGTCTTGTTGGGGGTTTGTCAATTTAAGCCAAGTTTGGTTTTGTAGAAGTTTTGTAGAGTGTTCATGCTTAAGATAGATCATAGGATTGGAATTCTAGAGAATTCCTGTAGTGTTTGATGAACCTTCACAACATTTTTCTACTTCCAAAGGCATCTTATTGCTCACGGAGTCTAAAGAAGTACATGGAGTAGTTCTATTGGCTTATTGTTCGAGTGGGTTTTGTGGAAGATGACACAAAAAAAATATATCAAGGTATGTTAATGGATTACATATTTCCATTCAAGACGAGTTTAGTATGATCAAATTAAGATCTATGGAGGCCTATTAGTTTGCCTTTGAAGGTCGAAGAGAAGTTGCCCCATAGACAACATAATAGTGCACAAGGGAAAGAGAAGTTCCCATGCGAAATGAAAGTTTGTGCGGTGACACACATAATCATGCACATGAGGGAATGTGTGCTCCTCACATGCGCATATGTGTACGCAGAGAGGCAAAGGTAGATCTTTCGGAGGAAAATGATATGGAAGAGGTAGAGGATTTGGCTGAACTTGTTTCCATTGTGGAGAGATTGGGCATCGTGCATTTGAATGTTTCTGACCCACGCTAAGAAATGGTAGTTCAAGAAGGAATGATGCAAGCAATCTTGTTGTTCAACGCATGACACGTGAAGTGATGCATTTAACAATGGTGCAAAGAGCCAAAACACGAGAAAACTCTCGTGATGAAGAGGGTATTGCTGAAGCCTACGAAGGAAGAATATGCTTTCACAGAGAAAGACCATGTTTAGAACCATTTGCGAATATGTAGGTAAGTCTTTGCAAGTTATTATTATAGTGGTAGCACAACAAATCTTGTTTTAACCAGATGGCTGAGAAGCTTGGTTTGAATAGGATTGTGCACTCAAACCCATATCATGTTTCGTGGTTGTTGAAGGGGCATTAGTCGTTTGCGAATGAGCCATGCGAGTGCATATTAAAATTCACACATATGAAGATGAAATTCTTTGTGATAATATGCCCATGGATGTATGCCACATGTTACTTGAACAACCTTTATAATATGACAGGAAGGCGGTACATGATGGCTCACACAAATACTTGCACATTGGTGAAGGATGTATGGAAGTACACTTCGAATCCTTTGAGCAAAGGTAGAGAGGAGTTTGCAGATATTGCTGATTTCAGAAGGGAGTTCTTTAACGATGTGAAAGGGATAGTGAATGTTTTGCATTTATTCTAAGGCTTGCGCAAAAGATAGGGAAGGTGAAGCCCCATAAACCAAGGAAATCCTACAAGAAGTAAAGGAGAAGCTAGGTGAGTTTTCAGATATTATGTCGAAGGATATTCTAGATTGTTTACCACCTACATACCTTACTAGTCATCAAATTGACTTGATACCAGGGTCTAGTATACCAAACAAGCCTACATGTAGGTTGACATCTGTCGAAAACGAGGGGACAAGAAGGCGAGTGAATAGTTTCTTGAGAATGGGTTGATTAGAGAATCTTCGAGTTTGTGCATGGTACTTGCGGTATTGGCACCGAAAAAAGGAGAGTGGAGAATGTGCACTGCGCATGGATGATTTGATGGGTTGTTTAAGTGGAGCAAGGTACCTCATGAAGATTGATCTAAAGAGTGAATACCACCATATTAGGATAAGAGAAGGAGATGAGTCGAAGAGTAATTCCAAAGCACAAGATGGATTATATGAGTGGTTGTTCATACCATTTGGGTTAGCCAATGATACTCTGAGCACATTCATGCGATTGATGAATGGAGTGTTGAAGCCTTTCTAGGTAAGTTTGTCATTGCCTATTTGGATGACATTCGATTTTGGAAAAAAATGTAGGAAGAGCACTTTGTCCATTTATAGAAAGTGGTATAGTGTTTGTGTGACGAGAAGCTACAGGTAGACTTGAAGAAATGCGCTTTCATTCTAAAGGGGTTTGTGTATTTGGGATTTGTGATATCTCAAGAAGGGTTGAAGATGGAGCCTAGGAAGGTGCTAGGTATATTGGATTGACTATCAATCAAGAATTTCATGAAAGCCCAAAGCTTCCACGAACTAGCAAGTCTCTATAACAAGTTCATTAGAGGATTCGATCAATATTTGAGCATTGAATATAAAGGTAATACGGGTAGACAAGGAAGTGTTTGCGTGGATTGCGGACTTAGAGTATGGGTTTCAAATCGAAGAAGAACATAGAGTAGCTAGTGTTGGCCTTGCTTGATTACAATAACGTATTTCAAGTAGATTTTGATGCAAGTGAAGTAGCCATTGGAGACGTGATGAGTCAATAGGTAAGACCCATTGCATATTTTAGTGAGAAACTAAATATTGTGAGGAGAAGATATTTATTTTATGATCAAGAGTTTTACGCCATAGTGCAAGCTTTGAAGAAGTGGAAGCACTACTTGTCCAAGGAGTTTGTGTTGTATATAGACCAACAAGCACTACAATTCATAAATAGCCAGGAGAAGTTGAATCAAAGACACATGAAATGGATTAAATTCTTGTAGAGTTACTCATTTGTCTTGAAGCACAAAAGTGGAAATCGAACAAAGTTGCAGATGCATTTGTAAATTTGGTCGTCATGATTATGAAGCTTAAGCACAATTTGCACATAATAAATTCTTCAATAAACACACTGATAATAATCATATCTTATGCATTGTCTTCGTTCATTTTGGATTACATATCTATAGGGACATGATCTCCTACAAACAAGGAGATACATCTTAACCATATCCCTAACGAGATCTCTTAAGCTCTATTAAACGTGAGTTGTTATCACAACTCACGTGAATACTAATAATGTAATTAACTAACTTTTTGTATGAACTCTATCCGAGTTGTATTAACAACTTTATTATTTTCACACATTATAGTTTTACTCACCTAGTCTAAAGTATCACTTAGAAAAGTGAGCACTAAACAAATGAATTCCTAACATCCCCCAGTCAAACATGGTACAAAAACAATCACAATTCCTTTGCGGTGTGTTTCCTCTGCTTCCTCATGATCTTGGTCCACAACTCGAATTGAAGGTAGAGAAGGAACTCATCAACCTCTCATCAACCATGCATTGTTGGGAACTCATCTAACCAAACCAGTGTGGGAACCACGAACAAGAATTCTACATCTGTTCAACCTTCACAAATGGTTTTCATAGGGATACCACTAACCTAGGTATGAACAAGGACACACACATCTGTTCATCCTCTTCAAGTATCATGATGTTACAATACATTGTGCTTTTAGTTTTCCACTATGTTTTTCCATTAGGGGATTACATCAAAATTATGCTCACTTATTACAAATTTGAACAAGAATGTACCTCTGTTCTTATTCTCAATATCACACCAAACTAAAAACATGAAAAACAAAAAACGAGGACTAAGTTCTCATCACCTCCTGTAGCCTTTGCATGTGATCGTTGTTACTCAATCTCACACAACATAATTGGGTTCCGTTGGTCTTGGACTCCGGTCTCGGCGTTATGGTGATCTTGGTGATCAAAAATAGATTAGGATGGCATCAAGTTCTGCTTCAGTTGGAGTGCAAGGCCCACAAGCTTTTGAAAACACATCAGTTCTGTGAAACATGATCCTAATTCTCCTCTTTGGAGACATGTGACAGTGGTAGAATACCTTGTTGGTGGTGGGGGTCGGATTTGGATATGTCATGGTTGTCATGCTCAATACAAATCCTCATATAGTTGACTGAAAATCCATTTGACTGGGGTTGGAGGTGTGGGGATAAAGAAGTGCCCCAAAATATCAAAAAAGAAATGGCAGAGTACCTAAGAGAGCAAGAGGAGGCTGATAGACAATGTGAAAGAAATAGATCTAAAACAATTCCATTGCAAAGAAGGCCTTCATCACAACCACCCACACCTAAATTTGGTACTCATCCTTTCATCCAAACTCAAAGTCATCCACTTGATACCCCTTTTGATGAAGAGAGTCAAGAGACCTCGCAAAAAAGCCAAAAGGAGCATTGGAAAAAGCATTTAATAATGACAAGAGGGATATTGCTTGATGAGGTGACTGCTCGATGCATTTATGCATGTGGGCTACCCTTTAATGTATTGAGGTCTCCATATTGGCAGCAGATGGTGAAGGCTATCAATGAAGCTCCACAAGGGTACAAATGCCCAAGTTATGAAAAGGTTCAAACCACACTCTTGGCAAAGGAAGTGGAACACATTCACACCTCTTTGCAGCCAATTAGAGATTCATGGAAGGATTCAAGGGTTTCCATCATTTTAGATGGATGGAAAGATGCTAGAAATAGACCCCTCATAAATGTTGTTGCAATATGCCCTAAAGGGGCAATGTTCCTAAAAGCCATTGACTATGAAGGGCAAGTCAAAGATGCACAATTTATTGTCGACATTTTGATAGAGGCTATTGAGTTGGTGGGCCCCCAAAATGTTGTCCAAGTCATCACGGACAATGCTAAAAATTGTAAAGCAACAAGATTGATTATAGAGGGTAGATATGAGCACATATTTTGGACCCCTTGTGTTGTCCACTCCCTTAATTTGATGCTCCAAAAGATTGGGAAAATACATGGATTGAACAAATTTACACAGAGGCAAATGACATTCAGATGTTTATCACAAACCATCATATGTCACAAGCCATATTCAGGAGATTCTCAAGGTTGGAGTTGCTGAAGGTTGCAAAAACAAGATTTGCCTCTCACATACTCATTTTGAGACGACTTGTGAAGGTGAAAGAGGCTTTAAGCAATATGGTGATCAACAATGTTTGGATAGTGTGGAGGCAGTCAAATACAGAGAAAGCTGCAAAGGTAAAATCATTGGTCCTTGATGATGAGTGGTGGGCCAAGGTTGAGTACTTTCTCAGTTTTACAGAGCCCATTCTCTCCATGATCAGATATGTAGATACTGATGCAACATGCATGAGAGAGATATATGATGGAATAGATTCTATGCTTGAATGTATGAGAGAGGTCATACAAACAAAAGAGCAAGATCCAGAAGAGACCTACAATGAGGTCAAGAATGTGGTCATGAAGAGGTGGAATAAAATGACCACCCCATTACATCTCCTTGCTTATGCACTGAACCCAAAGTATTATAGCTCTGAAATACTTGGGCTACCTAACAGGCAACCACCATTCTTTGACTCAAAGTTGCAAATGGAACCAGGGCAATATTCATAAGATTTTTTCCTAATTCATCTATAGCCAGTGTGGTCCGAAGCAAAATGGGCATGTTTGTAGCTTCAGAAGACAACATGGGAGAGATTGAGGCTCTTTTCAACAAGTATACCATGAGCCCAACCAAATGGTGGTGTGTACATGGCCATGATGCCAAGTACTTATGACCTACTGCCATCAAAATTCTTTCATAGGTATAACATTTATAAATTATTAAATTTATAATCATTGAAAAATTTAAATTTTATCAAGTTAATAGAATATTTTTCTGCACATTCTTAGTATGTTATTGATTTGAATTTTCTCATGAACGTTTTTGTAATAGGTGGCTACTAATTCTTCCGCAAAGTGGAAATGAAGTACTTATACCTTTATCCACTCAGCTAAACGAAACAAGTTGGCATCCAAAAAGCTTAGGATTTGGTATATGTGCATTCCAATTTGCGCCTCTTGTCACACAAGTCTGAGGACTATATTAGAGGTCCTCACAAACTTTGGGATCTTCTTCTAGAGACCACAAACTTGGATGCCTCCGCAACCACTCTTGCCCAACTTTCAATATTTGATGGCGAAGATGACATTCAAGGGAGTTCACAAGGAGTGGAGAGTGGAACTAATGAGAGTGGAGCTAGCGCGAGTGGCATGCAAGAATTTGATTTTGAGGAAAATCTAGATGATATATTCTAGATTTGTTTGTATTCATGTTGACATGATATTCATATATCATATGTATGGCAGCCACATTATCAATGAAATGTAAAATCTTAAGTATATTGTATGTTTTGAAAATTTGAACATTGATCCTAGTATATTTTTCAAGTTTTGTTTGTATTCATGTTGACATGATATTCATATATCATATGTATGGCAGCCACATGATCAATGAAAATGTAAAGTCTTAAGTATATTGAATGTTTTGAACATTGATCCTACTATAATTTTCAAGTTTTGTATTTCTTATGGACTAAAAAATGAGTAAAATGAGTATATGTTAATGTAACACACACACACACACACACTTAAAATTTTTAATATATATGTACGGACGTATCCAAGATGTATCGTACCCAAAGGTTTTTAAAATTGACGTATTTGCGTATCAAACTTGTACACAACCCGAACTCTTTTCCTAGAAACATAGTTAAATTATTTCCCTTTTTGAAAAAAATCCCCCTTCGCCCCCTCCCATGTAGTCTACGGGAATAAAAATAGGCGTCGGGTCTTCCGATTTATTAATTTAGAAAAGGGGACATTACATGGTCACTCACACTCAAGACTTTTCGTGACTTCTAGTAATATAGTAGATACTATGGCTAATCAAAATGGTGTATGTGTGCTTTGGAGACTTAACTAAAACCATCATTCGAAGATTCAAAACTTATTGTGGACAAGCTCAAAAGTTGGAAAAGAAGTGTTATTTTATATTAGGATTAATCAAAATATGAGGATATCCATTCCCTAGCCCCTAGATTTAATTAAAACCCAACAATCTTTTGTGTTAATTGGCAAACAATTATGTAGATTGATTTTCCAAAATAGCAATGTTTAGAGAATATAAATGTGTGAATTTGGGCTAAGTGGATGACCTATTTAAATAGGTGGATGGTGGGAGCTCATCTATATGCACATCAAATAGGACATTGATAAGATTTTAAATAATTTACAGGCCTTGCTGAGGACTCCATTGTAAGATGCGCAAGAATGCTTGTTGTGCTCCCTGGTTTCGCTCTCTTGCTTGCTTTCTTGTTCTTAGATTACAATATGGATAATCATGGAGCCAGGAAGTAGCCTTGTTGAGGATAATGCCACCGTATATTTCTAAGAATGTTGACTGTGTGTAGCTAGGTTTCACTCTCTTTATTGTTGTCTAGTAATTATAGTTTGGATAATCTGTGGTTTTAATGGTTAAAAACATTTTCTGGATGGGGTTTTTGATAGGCCCAATACCTCTTTAAATATTGTACTTGAAGACACTTTGCTTTAATTTCCCCAATGGAATATTTTTGCCCCTAGACGGATTTCGAAATCCCCAATCCTCATATCACAACTTATAACACATTAAATCTACTTTTGTAGATCTGAATTTATAAAGGAAATTGCGATTAGGGTAGGATTAAATACCACCACAAATCAGCCCGTAAATCTATATCATTCCACTCAAATCTAGTACCACTAATTTATAAAGTCCAAATATGTATAAAATTGCAGATTTCAGATGTAAACAAGGTTGCAATAAATTATTTAAAAACCTTGTCTGCAACATAACTTCAAAAATTCAGATCTTTTGCTATACAAGTCCAAATGACCTGAAACTTTGGATCTTGGGCCACAAAAATATGAAGAATAATATTCCAAAATTAGTTTTCACACAACAAACACAAAACCCTAATTTTGCCCTAAAAAGTAGGTCGCCCAACACATTTAGGGCATCAAATCAGCTCCAAAAATTAAGAAAACAAGCTACTTTGATTCCCAACATTCACCTCAAGATATAACAATACAAATCAGATTTTTAAGTACCTCCAAAGCACACAAATCAACCAACAAGTGGGTCGCTCCACTAGAGATTAATAGAACAACCGTTGCAATATTTCTTTAAATCCTTGCTACAAAAATTTGCCAAAAACTCCTCTGAAATTAATCTCTACAAATCAGCCCTGAATCAACTCCAATAATGACAAACTAGGGTGGATCTTTCACCACCGAAGAGTGCCCTACTAGCTAGGAATGGATCTCTCACCACCGAAGCTAGGGTCCTTGTGGGATCTTACTCCACAAGCTAAAGAAAATCTAAGTGTGTATGCAAAAGCTATAAGCTTAAGACACAAATCAGAAAATATCAAATGGTTATGGAATACCTTCCCCTCAAGTCGACTTCTCCTTATAAAGGAAGAAGAGACCCAAAACAACCTCTACAATATCCAATTAGTTCACAAGGATTTTCCCTATGCAAGCATTTAATATTTTCCCATATTAAATGTTTTTCCCAACAATTTTTTCCCTCCTAATGCAAGTCGCATTTTTCTAGGGGAAATACATAGTAAAATGGGCATTTATCCTTTCTATGTTCCCATTCCCCTTTCTAAGGCAAGTCGCCTTTTCACCTAGGATGGATAACAATTTATATTTGGGCCTTTTCCATCCTAGATTTAATAATTATTAAGTCATATAAATTATTATAAGTGCTTTATATATTTTTTTCTTTTATTAATGGCACTTTATAATAATTAAATATAACTTAAGTCACCCTTATATTTTTCCTTTGGCCGTCGGGTTGACAAAATAGGCCAAAGGTCTTCGAATGGGAAGGGGAATTACAACTGCGATATTTCCGAGCTTTAGTTGTGGTCACTTTCGAGGCCCAAAACTAATCAATTTTTATAGTATAATGATAATAATATATGGGAGGGAAGTTATGCTACCAAAATTGTGACAAAAACCAGCTGCCACATTTTGAAATGAAGAATAAAAGCAATGGCAACAGGAATGTCTGTTTTTGGCTGTCTTCTCCATTTTGGTCCGAAAGAAATACTTATTGAGAAACAGTGGCCATTTCTTTCTTGAGGAATGTCTTGCTTCTTAAGGCTGATTTTGGCTGCAAGGAATTGACGGTTAATTTTCCATGAAAAGAAAAAAATTAAGAAGAAAACTGAAATACAGGTGGGATGCCCTACTTAAACCCTAACACAAACCTTAAAATACACCCTAACAAAAACCTTAAACCCTAACACATTCTATATATCATTTGGCTAATGCAGCTTTTGGAAATTGTGGAGAGCATCACCTTGCTGAATGTTGGAGGCCGGATTTAGAAGTTCATGCAGTCTCTCTTAAATTTGGAGTAAAACCTTTTGCTTCCCTTTTGCTGCTGCTTGATGCTAAAATTTTGTTGTGTTAATGTTGCTCCTGGTCCATTATTTGTGGGGTTTCCCCATATTCATTGAGCGCATAAGCTCAAAAAGGATTCAATCAAGATGTTTATTCAATAGAACAATGATTACATTTATAGACAAGAAATATCCTAAAAATAAGGAGTCCTTATCGTTTGAAACCCACAAACCTCCCCAAATTTCTCACAACCAAACTATCTACTATAATCTCTCTCCTAATTCCTATTCTAATGTGATTGTTATGTGAGAAACAATCTCTTAGATTATGTATTATTTGCTCCACTTATTATTTTCCCACACACCCTAATTAACTAATATTCTAACGTGGAACACCTAAGCACCTACGTGAGGATTAATTCCTAACATCCCCCCAGTGTGAACATGGGAGAAAACATCATGCATTAGAGTTGTCTCTGTATTCTGTTGTCTCTTGTCCTCCGGGAGTCATTCACTTTGCAAGTTTGACATTTGTGGTGCGAGTTTTAGCATTGTGGATCATCCTTCCCCCTCACAATGCCAAAATTCAGATGTCGGCTGTGATCAATTACAAGTTTCCGAAAAATATATGATCCCCCCGTTTTGTAAATTTTCCAAACAAATATCCCCTTTTTCTTTTACACATTTTCAATACAATGCCTCTTTATAAAATTTCCCATTTAGGAAAATATGCCCAAATTAATTGCCCATTGCATTTAAACTTTTTACCCTTTAAATAATTTTCTTAAAAATCCTTCAAAAGGAAATTTTACTGAAAAATATATGTAGGGGTGCCTAGTGTGGGTCGAACCCTTGACCTATACTAAGCCTTCAGGTCTTTACAAGCTGTAAGAACCAATTGGGCTATCCAACTCATCTAACATATATCTGTGTGAAGTTTGAACTGATTTTTAACCTGGAGTATTTGCAAATTTTGTTTTAAAATATAACAAAAAAAGGCTCACTGAATTTGGGTTAGGGCATTGAGTGTTTTGTTTGGCTGGTCGAGTTTTGAATGTCGATAGGAGCTAGCCATGTTTGAAACTGCCGCCTTGGAAGGCTGAGTTGAAGAACGAGGAGAACTTGCTGACAGGTGGGTTGGCGAAGCCAAGTTGAAGTTCTTGTGAGATCGCTGGGTGAGGCATTTGATTGGTGAGTTGAGAAGGTTGCTTCATAGGGCGTTGAGGGTTGAAATCCACCAAGGGGAGCCTGACACCGAACTGGATATAGTTGGTGAGTTGATTAGATCTTGTTAAGCAGATTACAGTTGTCAGGAGCTCATAAGATCCAAGAGTCGAGCTTTGTGGGTGAAGTGACTCACCTAGGCGAGTTGTAACAGCTTGCTGTGAGATGGATTTTCATTGAGAGAGTGGCAGTGAGGCAAGAGTGGCGAGGAGCTCATGATGATATGTTGTAGTGTAGTGATGAGCCGAGTAGAGACCGATTTCCACTCACATCGAAGCCAAATGCAGATCACTCAATGGAGTTTAAAGCCGTTATGTGAATGCTAGAGGCCGAGGGCCGAGATCTATATGCAGAGGAGTGTGGGTCGAGTTGGGGCTCTAGAACTGAGTCAATAAGCCAAAGACTTTATCCAAATGTGTTGAGTTCTCGCCATTGAAATAGGTCAACTTTTAATGTAACCCAAATGCAAATATCCGGATCAAGGGCAAACCAAGTTGTACAGATCTTCACAAACTTTGCAACGTAATTTTCAATTATTTTTAGCTCATTTCTTGTATCTCCACAATAGAGATCTGCAACATAGGTCCTCCAAATTCACCAATATCTATCAAATCCAATCTTTAATTTGATTTCACATCCACTTAGATCTTGTTATAGAGGAGTTGCGCTCAGCCTGAGCCTGTGGTTGCGCTCCGGAAATGTAATTTCTTTGCTGTTTTCTTTATATAGATCCAATGCAACCAGAAAACCTGCAAAAACCCAAAACAAATTGGATATGACTATAACAAAAGTATTGCATGTTTACAGTCCATCGTAGCGTTTTTGGATGTTTTGGACTCAAATTTGGGGTCTGAATCACTCCAAAATTCTGCAGGAAAAAGTTGACCTGCACAAGTGCTCACACAAACACACTAGACAATGAACAGATCAGATTAAACTAAAAACTAGACTAAACAAACCTAATCCAAGGATGAACACAATGAACAAAGTGGAATGAAAACATTGCGGATAAAGTGAATATAATGGAAATGGGAAGGTGATGCACATGACTGACAAATGCCTACAGGATCACACGAGGTCCGTGTTATTTGCTAGTACCGTTGAAAAAATGCACGAAGGGTGAACAGATGAACAAAGGGGTTACCCGATGTCCGTGGTATCTTGCAAACCTTTGTTTGCACTGTTTTGACAAGAACAGCAAATGGATGGAGCACGGACAAGGTAATGAGGTTGCGTGTGGCCTGCATTGCTCACCTGTTGCCTTAGTCTACTTGATAGAAACAAAACATGAGTGGGTGAAGGTTAGAGAGGTCTCTTTCAAAACCTTCTTTGATACTGAATGTGAGGTTTCCTTATATTCAGCAAGAGCACAAGCTCAAAAAGGATTCAATCAACGTGTTTATACAATAGAACATTGGTTTCATTTATAGACAAAAATCTCCTAAAGCTAAGGAGTTCATCCTTATCCTTTAAAACCTCCAAATCTCCCTAAATCTCTCACAACCAAACTATCTCCGAGAATCTCTCTCCTAACTCCTATTCTAATGTGATTATTATGTGAGTAACAATCACATACATTATGTATTATTTGCTCCACTTATTTTTTCCCACATGCCCTTATTAACTAATATTCTAATGTGGAACACCTAAGCATCCATAATATGACTACTTCCTAGGAGTATTTTTTTCTCGACTTTTAGATATTTATCGGGTATTTTAAATGTCTTTTAATACTCTAAAACAGGCCAGTTGAGGACTATATTTGGCAACTCATTCATCTCTTTAGTGTAGTAAATACACAGGTTTGGTCTATGATGTAACTTTATCCCGATTAATAATTATAAGTTATAAACCATCCTAATGTTATAAAACCATTAAACAATAGTTAGGTGGTGAGGATTGTTGCTCAAGTAATCCCTAGGTGATACCTGAGATTCAGCACCTCAAGCTATGGCCACATTATCAAGAGGAATTTAACATTTAAAATATCTTCTTGCCCTGGCTAGGAACCATCTTGGGTTATACTTTATGTACCCCAGTTAGGACACCCTCTAGAGTGCCCCTCTCCAATGCCCACCACTTGCCTTCACTCGGTATCAAATAGAAAATACTTGAGCCCACAATTTTACTATGGATATATTAAATCCCCACACCACTGGTTTAAATAAGATTCACCGGTAGGTTTTTCAACCAACATACCCGTTCATAAATTAATTACCTCCACCCATAATGGGTTCATAACATTATTTTAATCCCTCCTTTTAAAAGGAGTTCGAGAAACCTTCCTTTTATTCCTCCCTATTTTAAAGGGATCTCTAAGTACATATCTCCCACCCTATTTTAAAGGGGTCTTCTTATATATATATTTCTTTAGCATTTAATTCTTTAATTATTTTCTTTCCAAATTAAATAATATTCAATCTTTGTAAAATATGTTTAGGACTTAATTTTATGTCTTTTTCTCTTGATTAAATAACATAATAATTATTTTATTTTATTTTGATTAGAACTTTAATATTTTCTCAATATGGGGAATTTGTCACATAACACGGTCTACGTTGAATGGTCAAATTACATTATTAGAAACACATTTTTCAAAAGTTGACTATTAGAAAGAACCGCCTTTCATTCTTCTCCTTTTCTTCATTAGTGATTGCTTTTAAAACGTCTTTATTCTCTCTTCTTGTTCAATATTCTCTAATATAACTATTTTTCTTGTGTAATGGTTTATTGATGGCCAACATGACTAGGCACTTCTTTAGATCAGAGGGCTGGTCTAATGTTGTTATGCCTGGACATGGTTCTATAATTACATGACTTATATTTAGACTTCTGTGACTGATATGATGTATATTTAAAATTCTGTCACTAATATCTAATATAGATATGGCAGAGGAACTTACAATGGCAGCTGGGGGCAGTGTTGGAGTGTAATAATGTGAAATGTCAACAAAATTTCCAACCTTAAATTTGATGTCATTTAATCCTCGTAGGGCAGTTTTCTTTATTCTCGGAGAAAGCAATTGAAAAATTGTGGTATCTTGGGCGTATGGTGGAGTTTGGAACCCGTTTTCTTTTGCTGGAAAGTTATGTTTGATTCCCACAAAATGTTGCATCTAGATTGACACCATCTGTCACTAGTCGGGCATATATGTGGAGAAGGTGATGGAGTTGTTAAACACTGTAGAACCCTTCAATGGGTGAAATTATGTTACAATTCCAAGATAGGCACCTAGAGATTGACACATCTCGGCATTTTTCCGATAGATCTATTTAAGATATCTGTACTAGTTCTAAAAGATTGATATCCAGGCTATAGGCTAATGGAAGGATCGAATGGTATATGTGTACATATGTAAGAAAGTAGAAACATTTTTGGTTCTTGTATGTCTATAAGGAACCCCAAAACATATATTTTTCCTGTATTTTGGTTGGATCCCGTTTCCTATATCATTTCCCTTTGCTAACAAAAATGGGTAGCACGCTATGCTAAATGGGTATGATAATGGTTAGAGTTGGTATGAGGTGTTATGACAGGCCTCCATGCTTTTGGCGATGATGTGTCTAGCATTTTGATGGGTAGGGATAGTTACATTGTTTTAGCCAGTATAATTTGGATGGGCAGTGGAGTCTGTGGTCTACTATCTCAAGGTAATCATTTTTATGTATTTTCTCTATATTACTATGATAAAATTCCTTTTTCAATTGAATAGAAAAATAGCATGGTATGATACCCAGCTTGAGTAGCGTCTAAATATTTTGTAACATTGATTGCAGGTAAAATCAGTTCATTTAGTTTTCATGGATAAAAACAATATTTCCAGTGCTTCATTTCCTCTTGGTTTCATTGTGCTTAGTATATACTGTCATTTACAAGATTCTTTTTCCTTTCCAGGCCCGCCTTACGGAAATCCATGCAGATCTTCTGCATCATCATTTGCAACGACTACAAGAATCAGATGGTAATGAGCAGCAGACAACTAAAGAAGAGGTTGATGCAGAACATGAAGTTGTGTTCATAGAGAGAGCAATGGAAGGTAGGATTTCAGGTGTGGATTGCGGCGTTTTTTTTCTTTCATTAAATTTGAAACTGTCCCTGTTTAGTGATGTTTAATTGCAATCTTTATTCTTTTTCTATTTTTTTGCCTGTGATTTTGAAACTCTCTGCCTATATGATAGTTACTTAGGCTGATACTTTGGAAATATCAGTGTCTTACAGCATTGTACTGCTGTTTATGTAAATTTATCTCTTTTTCAATAGAAGTGCTTTTTATTTATTGAGAGAGAAACAAAAACTAAAATTCTGGTTGAATATTATAGATTATGGACCTCATTCTCCTGAAGTGATCCCAGTGGAGGAAGCAGTCAGGGATCTTGAAGAACAGCCGGATCATTTTCACCGGAGTTGTTGCATGATTATGAAGGAGGAGAAGGCTTAGATCCAGAAGCTGACAAGGCAGAACTGGTAAAGCATGTTTATTTACCTATATTTATTCTCTTCAAAGTTGTCTGTCTTCATATTGATTTATGTTTGCAGGTCACCCCAAACACGCTTCTTTCAGGTTTGCAGGTCACCCTAGTAAAATGTAAATGCACTATTTGTTTGTTGGTCATATCCTTTCCATTTGTAGAAACTGGAGGCTGCTGTGTGTCACCTTGCTTTTGTAACCCATCAAGTTATCAACGGTCATTAGGTGAACCATGCCTTCAATTGCTTTGAAACCTAGGCATTATCTGAAATAGAAACTTGTTTTAAATGCCTAGTCTACCCTTGGGGACTCGGATCTATTTTCTCATCCCACTTTCATTAGAACAGTTTGCACATCTATTTGTGCATTTCACATTTTGCACATCTATTCTGATTTATCATTTTAGCACAAATAAATATTAGTATTTTCACATGTTAATATTCAAAATGTGAGGAACTCTATAAAAAAGGAAAATATGTTGTCAACTTTCCGGTCAGATAAAAAAGTTATGCAAAGTGCGGCTCCTAGATGTGTCTATTTTTGTCTTTTTAGTGTCAGTCTGTCAGAATCAGACAAACCATGGTGTTTCAGGTATTTTCTTCATTGCAGAGCTAATAAGGTATTTTTGTTATTTCTGGCTGAAACTTGGGTTGCTGATGATGCTTGGAATATATTTAATAGGAAAGAAGACGGGCTGCTGTATTGGAAGAGCAGCAGCGGAGGTTGCAGGAGGCTGCTGCAGGACCCAGCATAACTGATGACATTGAACTGACAAATCAAGAAAGAGCACTTGCTATGAAGGTAATGGGAGCCATGGAAGACGGGGATGCTGTATTGGGTTCTGGTTCTGAAGTGAATCTTGAATCACAGGTTTGTGAGATTTGATTTTTGGTCTAGTTTAGGTATGGATGTTGTGACAGCAATAATAATTATTCTATGTTGTCAACACGATCCTGAGCATTATTTCTTATTTTTTTATGCTTGTAGTTTTCTTCTTAACTACTGATGGCCATGATGTTCAGGTTTATTGGTGGCATGATAAATATCGTCCTAGAAAGCCCAAGTACTTCAACCGAGTCCATACTGGATATGAATGGAACAAATATAATCAGACACATTATGACCATGATAATCCTCCTCCAAAGATTGTACAGGGTTATAAGTTCAACATCTTTTATCCAGATCTCGTTGACAAAACAAGGGCTCCCTTATATACAATTGAGAAGGATGGGAGCAATGGTGAAACATGCCTGATCAGATTTCATGCTGGACCACCATATGAAGACATTGTATGCTTTTACAAGGCTTCTCCTGTATTACATTCCTTGCAGCAGTACATGTCTTGGGTTTCCTTGTTCTGCTGGATTTGATGAACACATATTTAGTTTGACATTTTTTCTTCTTGTTACAGGCTTTCCGCATTGTAAATAAGGAATGGGAATATTCGCACAAGAAAGGATTTAAGTGCACCTTTGAACGAGGGATCCTGCATGTCTATTTCAATTTCAAACGGTACAGATATCGCCGATAGAAATTTATTATGCCATTGAATCATGGAACATTTAATTGTTGCTGCTAGCAAATGTGGAACGACTATCTTTCAGAAAGTGCATCAAATGGAACCACAAATGAAATGAAACGGAATGTAAGAAGCGTCAATCCAATAGGTTGTAACATATTCTCTTGTAATGTGTGGTGTGAGTGACAAATTATTCATGCTTATCTTTATTGATGTATGCCATTTACCTATTTCTTGCTATACATCATTGAAATTTCTGTTTGATCTCCTGCATTCACGAATCAGGTTGGAGTAAGAGAAGGGAAACAAAATTTTCCACATGAACATGAAAATAATGTCATTGTGGGCTAACTTATATCAGGAATGTAATTTGGAAACATGTCAAACTCCTGTCTAAGATCTTGTTGTGAGTTTGCAATCGTTCGTTTTCAATTGCTTAGCAAACTGTATTAGATCTGGTGGGTTGAAGTGAACTGTATTAAATTGATTAGGGTTTAATTCATATTAATCATATTAGAAATTATTAATTGAAGCATAAACTGTAAATATTAGAACTTATAAACTGTAAATATTAATTTCTAATATGATTAATATGATTAAATAAATTGATTAGGGTTCAAATCATATTAGATAGTCTAAGAGGATTTTACAGTTTATGCTTCAATTATTAGAATTTTACAGTTTATGTGTATATATATATATATATATATATATATATATATATATATATATATATATATATATATATATATGTATGTATGTATATGTATATGTACGTATATGTATGTATGTACACACATACATACATACATATGCATATTAATGTTAAATTAATTAATCAAAATATATCACTTGTTTGTAACCCTAAACCAAAGTTTAAATAAGAAACCCACACATCTTATTCATATTTTGTGTGTAATCATTTAGTGAACCCACTTGTTGATTAAATCATTAACCTAGTGGAAATCCTAGCTGCCACATGGTTTCCATTTTATTCCTTTGTGCATGATCCTTTTTCTAGCTCTAGGGTTTGTTCTTATTTGTATTTTCATGGATTTCCATGCAAGCTTCTCTACTCACTTTGTTCAATGCAATGAGGCTATCAATACTCCTATCCCATCATCTCGACTATCCTTTGATGACCAACCTTTGTCTAGCTCTCGAACCCCACAAATATAGGGCAACCATTTGACATTGATTATGTGTGCAATATCAATGGGACCCCCTACTCTATAGAATAAAACTAGATTGGTAGATATCTAGTTGTCATGAGCAATTCCATGTGAGTCGGTCCTATTAATGGGTTCGAATGGTGTACTAGGGCTAGATAGATCCGCCACCAGAAAGAACCACCATCTATATATATGGGGGAGAGAGTGGGGGCATCTATCCACTTGCCATATAAATTCGGGCTACTCACCACTATTTGAAACTCGAGGCACCCATACCCATTCCCATATATTAATAGGCATAGGCCTACGACCTATCTATATCTCTAATTGGGTTGGGCATTACATATGTAATATGATTTGATTCCGCCCACCCACGAGAAATCAAATCTATATGGCCCAGCCCAATGATAAGACTATGGAGTGTGCTAAGCTTCACATATCTAATCCTACTTGTCCTCTTCCTAGTCTCGATTACTTGCTTAATTTTTTTTACACAATTGCCTTTCTCGCCATGTTTGATATTACAAAAGTTGCTTGAGGGTAACCTTGTATCTCTCCTTCCCCTATTGAGGATGATACAAGCAAACCTCATGGCAAATATTTCAACTCAAATACCTATTGTGACTACCATCGATGTATTGGGCATGCCACTAATAAGTGTTTAAAGCTCCAACATGTTATACAAGATTTGATTGATGCCAATGTTCCTACATTCACTAGCACCCTATAACAATTTGATTCTCTTCCTACTAATGCCCAACCATCTTTTGTTCCTCCTAGTACAAAACAATCTCCAAGCATGGATAGGGTAATTACGTTTGTTACTACATAGTTTCCTCGATAACATACAATAGATCAATATCTACCATTATTTTTCATGACAAATATTAATGTGCTTATAATTAAAATATAACTAAATGATGACAAATATTTGTTAAATGTCTGCACTATTCTTCATCAAATGGGTATCTCATTAAGCAATGTTGATAAGACACCTATCCAAATTAGACGAATTGACCACATCTCACAAAGTTTACTTGGAAAAATTGCATTGGATGTTCTAGTTGGCATTATAACGTTGCCTACCACATTTCATATTTTTGGATATAAATATTTCCTTCAATAACCTATTGGATTGGAACTAGATTCACGCTATGAGAGCCATCCCTTCTACTCTTTAGCAATGTGTCGATTTATTAATGATGGTCATGAACATACTAATTCGGTAAATAAGGATCCTTTCAAAATTTGCAATCTTGAATATTTTACTCCTCGTGAGCCTATTATCACTTCTTTGGCACAACTTATTCCTATTAACCAATCACACAAATATGTGGTTGGTGAATCTAGAAAAATTCATGATACTAAGCCTCTTATGCACCCACCCTTTGATCCTACACGAGGACATACCATCTGCGGATGAAGTACATATTTCACTAAAGCCACTTACACGTGAACTTGTCAATGAGTTACCATTACTAGATCAACAAGATGGTTCAACCGCTTACTATGATCATGATGTTCACAATGTTCTACTTACTAATGATACTCTCAACCGCTCATCTAAGCATATAATTGTGTCCTACTTTTTGTGCTTTTGTACTTTCAACAAAATAAGGCCCACAACCAAAACTTGACCAAACACATATAAAATGACCAAACATGTATTTTTAAGAGCTTAAATATACCAATGTGCAATGCATCCGTAATTTACCTAATTTTAATATGTTTTTAAAGTATTTTTAAGGATTTATTTACTAGTCGATTTTAAAATATTTTTGGCCACCAAGTGAGACACACTTATATGCTTTCACTACGCTTTACATTTAGACGTTTGTCAATTAATAATTTATTTACGGTGGCTTGATTGATTGCAATTCTTATGTACACTCAAATTACTAATTTTTTTGGGCTACATTGAGAAACATATAAGATACAATGCATATTGTCCTCAAGCTATTGGATATGTTATTTTTCATATTATAGTAGACTCCTCTACCATCACTACACTTTTTTGGGTTATTGATATACTTCGAGACGTGTGGCCCACTTTCCGTATACCCTTGATTCATGCACTTAGGACCACTATTTCTGCTCTTTGTCAAAACATCAAGGACACCTTTTCAATCGGGCTGGTTACAATTCGAATATCCCTCATGAGGATCCTTTCCATACTCTTCTTGTTGTTATCACATCAATCTCTACACATGACACATGAGCTTATTCATGCCATATTTACAAGATCTATCTTTTGAATACCTCCTCCTCCCGAGTCCCCTTCTATAGGTACTCAAACTCATGCACATGTTTTACGACCTTGGCTTCAAAAATTATTTCATATTCCTATCACACAATGCAATATTGAGGCTTATGCTTCCCGCACCTTCAAGTTCCCCTCCTAATCCTTCCACATGATAGAAATTGTTTTTCACAAATACAAATACTTTAAAATATAAAAATATTCAAATAACACAATAACCACAAAAAATAGAAATATTTTCAAAATACAAATTTAGGACCTACATATGACCCAACTTACTAATTATTTTCTTTACATATGTTATTTGTCATATGGTTTGATAGATAACATATTCGACTCTTTACACGTGTTCATGAGGTATTTGAGCATGATGTAAGACATACACAAGACTCTACAATGCTTAAAGATGTTGGATCTCTCCTCTTACCCAATGGCCAGGCAACATCTGGGGGCATCTCTTACGCTATTAGGTGATATTGTTTCATTACATAATGTCATTTCACATTCTCATTATGTTCATTTTCTATATTGTGCTATATGTTATTTATTTGGACTAATGTGACTAACACATGTGCCTTATGTAGAACTAGTATCTCTTGATCTATGTGCCTCCGAGCTATTGTTTACTATTATATTCACTTGACTTATTTGTATGTTTGTTTTCATGCACGCAACATATGGCCTTTTATATGCATATGTGTGTGACACTTTGGTGTCCCTTGTTTGCGGCCTCTATTGGTTTTGTTCATGTTTTTTTGTGTGTGCGAAACTCTTTACATCCCTTATATGCACAACCTTTGGCCTTTTCTATGATTGCGTATGTGACATTGTATGTTGTACTTGTATGCATCTATGCTTGTATACTTATATGTGTATGCATGTGATTGAATTAATCTAAGTTAATGAAAGGAAATTAACACCAAGTATAATCCTAACTTAGTTAATCAACAACATAAACATCATGATAAAGCTAGAAAGGAAAAACTTAACTAATATGCATCAAACATTAAAACATTAAATGCAAAACCAATCCTTTGATATTTGGATGTGCTTTGTAATTGTAGGTACTCCTTTAGTGAGTCAAACATAGTTATGTGCAATCAAAGGAAATTCTCCATGGAAGAGGAAGAGATCTCACCAATATGGCTTGATTGCCATGTTTGGTTCTTCTCTTACTACTCTTTGCCAAGTAGAAGATGGAAATGGTTGCTTGATCAATAAGCCTTCCAAGATTGAAATGCTCTTATCATATGCAAATGTCTTACAAGGACATGGTGTAAATTTGGACAGAGTGTACTAGGTTCTTTATATAGCTTTCCAGTTTTGGAGAAGCTTGCAACCTAGTGAATGTGGGATAAAGGTAAAGTAGAATTAGAAAGGGATAAGTATGATTAGAAGAGATTAATTAGAGATTAGCAACTCATGGGAGTTGGAGGTGATTTAATTAATCAACTAGGATTAATTAATAGGCCAAATTAAGCTTATAGAAGCCATTTGGAGATGATTTAGAAGGAAATTAGTAGAATTTGAAGGGTTTGAAAGGGGGATTTAACTAATAAGAAGGTTTATTAGTTAAATATGAGATTGAAAGACTTAATTAATTAATAATGGTTAATTAATTAATTAAAAGAGGATTATAACTAACGAAATTTCATTAATTAACATCCATGATGGGGAAGGCTAGTTAATTAACGAAGTGTCATTAATTGACTGAAATGAAGGGGAACGTTAGTTAATTAGCGGGAAATCACTAATTATAATGAAATGACAAGAAATAGGATAATTAGTACAATTTTAGTATTAAAACTACATAGTCAGATTTAGGTGTCTATATTTGCCCCTCTTTGATGTGGTGTAGTGTAAGAAAAGCCACTTCAAAGATAACAAAAAAGTTTAAACAATTTGGAGTAGAAGAAGAAAAATTAGTAGGATGGATGATGTTTCCCCCTTGAGTGTCGATGAGGTGATAGAAGAGGTCGATTGATGCTCGAAAAGAAGAAAAAGAATAACGACGAAGAATAAAACACTACGATGACTAGGATTTGAACTGGGCCTGGTTGGCCATTGTTCAAATTGATTGATTGAGAAAAAGGAACCCATGCCTCTTACGGAAGAAGCAAAGGAGGAAGAATTGGAAAATGATAGGTAGAAAATTAGTTAGATTGGAAAATGGAAAATAGATGGAGAATGGGAAGATCACGACGTGGTCGCGTACTATTTGGCTCGGAAGTAATTGTTTATTTGATATAAACATACAACAAAAGTGTAGAATGGCATGAAAAGCCATATTACTTGATTTTTGTTCCATGCTAAAGGACTAACTCAAAGAGAAAAACATGAAGCAATGCAATACGAGAAAGTAACCATGCAAACCAACAAACAAATAAGTGCAAACACACATAAACAAACAACGGTCAAGATAGTTACACCAATTTTTTTGTTATCCAACTCCAATTTTCAAATCTTCTAGTTATACGACAAGGGTTAAAATGGTGCCCCGAACAAGGATACATGTAAGGGGAATAGACGAAGGACATAAAATTCTCATTAAAAGGTAATAATGCACTGAAACTTCCCCAAGCAATAATATATACAAGGGAAGACAAACATAACAAGCAAACCAACTTTGTTAATGAAGGAAGACAACTAGAACAAGCAAACACTAAAGTAAGATGTTTTGTAGGATAATTTTCGAGTTTGAGGATATTGTGTTGTGTGAATGTTTAGGACGCTTTAAAGCTTTACCAAGTTTTTGGATTTTTGATGTTTTACCAATGTTTTTGTATTTTTGATGTTTTACCTATGTTTTTGGATTTTTGATGTTTTACCAATGTTTTGAATTTTTGAAGGTTTTTCCAATTTCTTGGATTTTGATGTTTTACCAATGTTTTGGATTTTGATGTTTTACCCATGTTTTAGGATTTTTGAGGTTTTTACTAATGCTTTTGGATTTTTGAGGTTTTTACAAATGTTTTTGGATTTTCTAGGATATTGTGAATTTTTATGGTTTTTGAAAATTTTCCGAAGCTATGTACAAGAAAATGAAGACACAAAGATTCCCCAATGAGAGGTGAGAATATACAAGGGCGTATCTCGCACATATATACAAGAGTAGGATCAACCGGATCAAGGCCGCAAAGGATATGATCAAAAGGATTTCAAACACAAGAGAAGGAATGGCTCAAAAAGAAGCCATCATACCCCTATGTGTGAGATGCTTGTGAACAATGAATCCTCTTATGGCGTCGGAAATTGGTTTTCACCAAAGGACCTATCCAAAGTGCCACTATTGCGTGGTTTTCACACTTGGATGAATTTATTTCTCTTTACTTTTTTTTTTGAATTTTTGATTTTATGAATGCCCCCAAGGTCAAGAATGACAACGCTTGAGATGAATGATGTTCATATGATCTTTGAGCTCTTCACCATCATGATATGCAAGCTTATAGGCTTTGAAACCAAATTTAGTCACCACAATGTATGGCCTTAATCAGTTAGGCTCAAAATTTTCTTTCTTTTCACGTTCTTTGGTGGTATTAAAATGGTTTTATTTCAAAACAAGATCAACTACCTCAAATTCACGAGGGATGATATGTTTATTGTAGCCTGCATGAATTTGATTCTAATACACTTTAAGGTGATCCAGGGCGTGAAGGCATTTTTCATCAAGGGGTTCAAGCTCTGCTAGCTTTGACAACTCTATAGTCTCATCCTTTTCCAAATAGTCTCGCATGAAGATTCTTAATGAGGGTAGATCAATCTCTAGGGGTATAATGACTTTATTTCCAAATACCAAGGAGCATGGGGTTTCACTTGTAGGTGTGTGGATGGAAATTTGATAGGTCTAGAGGGCGGGATGGATTTGGAGGTGCCAATTACGACATGTTTTATCAAGCATTTTCTCCATAATTCGAAACCATTTTATTGGTGGACTCAACTTTCCCATTACCTTGAGGGTAATAAGGTGTAGACCACTTATGGCGAATTTTAAAGTGTTGGCACAAACCTTTCTCTTGGTTGTTTTAAAATGACTTTCCATTATCAGAGACAATGACAAAAGGGATGTCGTAACAAAAATGATATGGTGCATGATAAACTTAGAAATCTGCGCACCTGTAACATAAGTGAGAGGAACAACCTCCACCCATTTGGTAAAATATTCGGTGGCAGTGATAATATGTTTGTGGCCGTTAAAGGAGCTGGGAGTGAGTTTTCCTATAAGATTGAGCCCCCATTTAGAAAACAGCCATGGAGTTATGATAAGCTACAATGAGTGGGATGGCGTATGGATCAAATTACCATGCTTCTAACATAAGACACATTTCTTCACATACTGACAACACTATGTTTCCATAGTAGGCCAGTAGTATCCCACACAAAAAATTTTCTTGGCGAGGACCATGACACATGTGTGAGCCCCAAAGATGTCTTCATGCACATCTTTGATTGCTTGGATAAATTCTTCATATTTAAGGCAATGTAACCAAGTCCCATCGTAACCTCGATGATAGAGAGTTCCCCCAAGTAGGGTATAATGAGCTATTCATTGGATAAGGGTTCATTTTTTGGAGTGGGAGAGGTCGGATGGGAAGATACCATCCCGCAAGTAGTTATAAATATCCTCGTACTAGGGGAAAAGGGACCAACAACTTCACATACCAAACATGATTCGACATGCCATAGGCTAGTACTGTTATATGATCAACAAGGAATGGAAATTCTCTAGTATCTCGCGACAAGCGTAGCGTAGGATGCAATGGTAGCGATATCATATGTTGATCGATTCGCATGCGTGGAATGTGATGGAAGGAAATAAGAACAAAACAATCTTGTAGGGTGTCCACCATGTGTTTATATGGGATAAGATTCTCATCTCTAACTTTGTATTCATCATTCACATGTTTGATGATTAGATGGGAGTCGCTATAACCTCAATTTGTTTGATGTTCCATTTGATAGCAAATTTAAGGCTTGTAATGAGAGCTTCATATCTCGACAATGTTGTTTGTACATGGGAAGCTGATTCTGAAAGCTCATGGGGTGATATAATATGTGGGAGTAATAAGGATTGCTCCCAAGCCATTGAATGTGAATGACCCATCAAAATATATCTTCCATGTTGATGATTCTTCAATATACAAAACAAACACATGTAGAGGATCTAGACTTAAGGGTTCTCATATCGGAAGTGGTGCTTCGCCGGTTGGTCGCCTAACACTTGTCATTTTACTACTTCTCGATTGACATACTCGATGTCAAACTTGTTCAAAAAAATAATCCAGTTGGCCATCCTTCCTTTAAGTGCCGGTTTTGACAAAGGGTATTTGAGAGGGTCAACTTGATATATTAGCTTGGTATGGTGGCTCAAATATAATGGCGGAGTTTTGAAAGGCGAAGACCAAAGACAAGCATGATTTTTGATCTGTGGGTAATTGATCTCATATGCGATTAAGGTGCGGCTAAGATAATAGATGACCCTATCTTTGTGCTCGACATCAGTCTTGAGCCAAAAGTGTGCTTATTGAAAATTGAGTAGCGAGATATGTATAATAATAACGTTTCACTTGGGGTAGGTGGTATAAGGACATGCAAATTTTCCAAATTTTGTTAGAGTAAGGAAAAGGATTGTTGGCGATGATGGACCCCAATGAAAATCAACATCTTTCTTGAGAATATGGGTGAAGGAATGACACTTGTTTACAAGTTGCGAGATGAATATTTGAATGGCTTGAATTTTACCTTGAGGTTGTATAACTGTTTGAGGTTCTTAGGAGGATGCATCTCAATAACAAAATGAGCGACTTTAACTCGGATCTACTTCAATTCCATGTTGAGACATAATGAAGCCCAATATTTTGCTTGAGATGATGTTGAAGACACACTTCTTAGGATTCAAATGAACCTTGTAATCCCGAATTCATTCAAAGATACAACGAAGGATCATTGGGTGTTATGTTCTAGTCTTATATTTTCCAAGGATATCATCAACATAATCCTCCACAATATCATGTAACATGTCATGAAATATGACAATCATAGCTCTCTGGTATGTTTCTCCTGCATTTTTGAGGCCAAAAGGCATGACCTGATAACAAAAGGTGCCCTAAGGAGTAGTAAAGGTGGTTTTGTGTTGGTCCTCTTCCGCAATATTTATTTGATTATAGCTCGAAAATCCATCCATGAGGGATAACATTTTGTGGTCTGTAGTAGAATTGAAAATCATGTCAATGTTCAAAAGAGGAAAGTCATCTTTAGGACATGCTTTGTTGATGTCCCTGAAATCTGTGCAAATCCTTATACCAATGGGTTTCTTCTAGACATGCACTATATTGGAGATCCACTTATAGTAATTTATAGGTCGGGTAAACCACACTTGCTAATAACTTCTCTAGCTCTTCTTTGACCGGAAAGAGCCATACATGGGTGCATTTTGCATAGTTTTTGTTTAATTGGCTTTTATGATTCATGCACAACCAAGTTATGTGCTACTAAAGAAGGATCTAAGCCTGACATGTTTGCATAGGACCAAACAAATACATCGAAAATTCTTAAAGGAACATAGCAAAATTTTTTTGTTCACGAGTGAAAGAGAAGCCCCAAGTTTGACAATTTTAGGCTCTTCTTTTGTACCAATGTTGATATCAATAGTTTCCTCCATAAGTAATTTGGATCTATCCTCCATATGCATAGGATCGGGGGATATTGATTTCTTTCTCTATAGGTGTCTCAACGAGTTTTTGACCAATAGGCTGGTCACTTTTTATATCCTTTGATTTTTCAAGTTGTTTGTCCGTAAGTGCCTCAAAAAGGGTTTCACTATGGGACTTGGATATTATCTTTTGATGAGGCTTTTTGTAAGATATTTTTCCCTCATTATTTTATTTCTTTTTTTGACCACATAACTCATCCTCCTCCTCGAAATATGTGTATGCATCAAGGTTGATAGAGAAGCCCTTCTTGTGGTCACCGATAGGAATGTCATCACGTAAACCCATGAATTCACCAATTGCTTCATCATTCTGAAAGAAATCAATTAGTATGTGTCGTTGTTGGTCCCAATTTACAAGGGAAGGGTGAACAAGGTCTAATTTAGGAATGGAAGGGGACAAGGTTAAAATAGCCATGTCGGAGAATAGGTTAGTGGAAGCAAGGTCATTCGTAAAGACTACAAGGGGACTCTTTTCGCTATCGTAATATGAAGAACTATCCTCTCACTCGAGGAGGCGGCCTCAAATTCTATAGGTATGGACCCATAAGGCCGAATACCAACTCTGTATCTATCAATTTTCTCATGTGTTGGAAGAGGTTCCCACACACCTTGTTCATTTATGCCACACCCATATCCTTTGTACCCCATAACATACATCATCTTATTAGGGATGACATAGTCTAGGGATTGATAGCATGAAGCCATCCTTTCATCGGGTGATTGGGAAGTATAAGTTTTCTTCATTTTCTTATTTTACAAGAGGCCACCAAGAATTAATGTGTCGATAATACAATGTTCTTGAGGTCGTTTCGGCTGATAGTTGGGCCTACCACGTGTTTTGGGTGATAGGGGAATATTTGAAATAAGGAGGGCTCATTAAGATTGTACTTCCTGCAAAAGAAGTGTAAGTACATTCATCTCCACTATATCAAATTTGAATAGGGACTTGGAGGCAACAATTTCATGTGGTCGCAGTGTATTAGGATTGACGCAAGAGGTGAGGGCCTCTGATTGAATCTTGACAGCTATCTCAATAGACAACCATTCATATGTTTTGGGGTAATAACTAGATAATGCTTTGCAATGTGCAAAGGGTTGTCGGTCCCCAAGAATGGTGAGTGCTTGTCCTTCATGATAAATTTTGAGACATTGATGGAAAGCTAAGGAAATGACCTACATGACCTGGATCTATGGGTGGCTAAGGAGAATATTGTAGGGTAGTTTCAAGTCAAGGACATGGAACCGGGCATCATGTGTAATGGGCCCAACTTCCATTAGTAAATTAATTGTGCTTGTTGATCACTGCTTTGCATTATCGTAAACCTTAATGGTGATTACATTAAGCTCAGTTTCTATATCAATATGTCCCAATTGTTTAATGAGCTTCAAGGTACATATATTAAGTCCCGATCCACTTTGTACACAAACACCCTTATGATATTTTGCAAGTAATGATCACTTAAATATACAAAGGGATATTGTGTGTATGGTCATCCATTGCAATCTTGTGTTGGTTAAAGGTGATTTGTTTAGATGGATCAAGTTACACAACCAAGGCATGGAAGTGCAAAACATCAATGTCCGTAGAAACTATCGAGAAGTGCCACAGATCTGCTGGTTTGAAGAATGCACATGTGAATGATGTGATATGTGAATTGTTCCAAGACAAAATAAAAGAAGTATACAAGACTACAAATTACAAAAATACAAGAGAGATAATTACAATAATGCAGAAATAGATCCATCTCAATACAATGCTCTATAGGATAGGTTGATGCAAGTGATGTATATATAAGATGTTGATTTGTAATCTCTTCCTAGATTAGTGGTGAATAACTCTCACTAATTGATACTAGAAGTAGAGTTGACTCCACACAACTAATAAGTTAACTTAACACAATTGGTAAGCTAACTCAACAAAACTGATATACATAAGAAACCATATCCCATGAGTGTAGGAAAACTTTAAGTAAATAAAAAATACAAAGAAAATGAATAACATACACTAACACCCCCATAAGCACAACTTAGGTGGGAAATGTAAAAGGAAAACAGGTCCCAAAACAAGGTTTGATGAGGTAGAAAAGTACAATGCATCTCTCAAACATATATAGTAAAAGCGAAAAAACCCAATGGGAAAAACTCCCCCAAAATAGAGATAAGAAACTCACTCAAGAAAACTAGAGAAGAAGAAGAAGTAGTGGGTCCCAGTAACTCATCCTGATGAGGTACCCACATATAATGATAATCCCTTGGAGTAGAGAGAGAGAAAGAAGAGAGGACAAGGTCCCCTAAGAAGAGTGTCGATGATGTGGTCCTCCGCGTAAAGACTGAAGAGAATCTGCTTGTACTAAACAATGTTCCTTCCCTTGGGAAGGACAAAAATGGAGCACTAGAAGTTGACCCATTTTACAAAGAAATAATAAGTTTGTAGTACTCGATATTTGCAACTAGTTTATAATTGAAAGGTGGCATAGGTCTGGAAAAAGTGTGCACAAATTACAATGGAAATGCCAAGATAAAGATACGTGTTAGATAAATAAAATGGCAGGGGCCCAATAACCCTCACAAAGGATCCACAAGAAGAGGTGGATCATGAAACATATCTAAAATAGTGTAAGTGATAAATGTCCCAAGACAGTCACTCCCAACAATAAAGGGCCTGAAATTCTTCTTGTGTCCAGGACAAGTGTGCGATACCTCCAATTTCGCTTAGATGCATAAGCAATCAAACGCTCATAATTCTACTAGAAAGATGGCAAAAAGCTCTCACATAAGTTGTCATACAAATTCTGTTTCTACCCAAGTGCGTGCGTTAAACTCGAGATCCATTGTTGAACCGTCATACACATTCTTCCTCCGCAGATCATGTATCCACTCCTCAATACTTGCTAGAGTTAACCGATACGTCTTCATCGTAAACCATCCTAAAAACAACTGAAAAAGAGGTCCCAGCAATGGAACCAATGATGCAGCCTATAATTCACCAAATAATACCCTAGACGTGCTGACACATCACTCAGCCCAGACTGAGCGTTCACCCGAAGCGCCTAAAGGTACTAGGTCCCCCTTTAGGGTTGTTGTAGCAGGATGTTAGCGTGATGAAGGAAGCAACATATAGACTCATAACTAATCCATCATTCTACAATGCATGCCATATTGATATCTATGAAATAACAAGCTTAAATAATAATCATGATTGAGTCAAGAACATGCATTACTCAATTACCCACAGGAATGACACTTAGATTCAGCCAATAACTTCCATCTATTAATAAACACATAATCTCCTTACAATAATGGCATTCTATACCAATGTGCACATGGATCTGATACAATAATCCAGTCATATGCACATATCTCTTTATGCTTACCTCTTATGCTTTGCATATACCTATATATCTCTCTATATCTATATCTACTACTATGTGATTCACATCATATATATAGGGTGGGGACTTGCCCTTCACCGCTTATCTATTCCAAAAATAGGTTGCATGCTATTAATAGCCACACACCGTTTATAGGCATAGCCACACATGCAAGTGTGCTATCTATAGACCTCTTATAGTTAATTGAAGTGACAATCCTATTCTTAGCTTATCTCCATGTAAAATGATTCGATCCGATCCTCTAAAGATAGACAATGCGCAACGCGCACGCGTCTACCTCGTTGGTGTGTTCCGCACACCATATTCTAAAAATAGGTCTTCATGCTCAAAATCAGCTTAGTCCCGAATGCTGAACTTGCCCTCGCACGCGGGTTCTTCCCGTCCATTCACGCCTTGAACCTAACCTAGTTTCCCATGCAGACTTTTTGTGTGAGTTCTATCAAGTGTTCTCTAATCAACACTTATGTTGCTTTCTCATGTGCTCATATAAATAAGTGCATTCTTAAAACTTTTGTTTCTTTCAACACCGTGAGAAAACCACATTTTGAGGGCACTCACACTGATAATGATCAGGAGATCCACAAGTTTAACAAGTTCCTCTAGGAAATCTTCATATGCCACTTGTTGCGACCTTGACCTCTATATCCTCCGTGAAAGCCTCTATTTATTTTATCCCCATTATTGTGCCCTTCATTATGTTTTCCTTCTTGTTCTGAGACCCACCGAGAACACTAGTCTAGCGCACACTAGTTTCAATAGATTCATGAATATGATCAATTAACCTGTAGTCAGCTGTGTCATGAGTATGGGTTTTGCAAATATTACAATACATAGATACGTTCTTCTAGATCACACGCTGCAAGAGAGGACATCTACTCGAATCATGGTCCAAATGACATATCTCACAATACAACAACAAGGAACACACCGACTTGAAAGGGAATTTATCCTTGGTATGTCCTTCAACCTCACAGTCCATACACCATATACCACTAAATGTCTCATGTGCTTTGAATTCGCAGAGACATTCTCCAACTACTTTTCCATCGATGAAATATGCACCTCTAAGAATGGGATTACTCTAATGTCCACACTTCCAATTTCCTCAACGCGTAGAGCTACTTCTAAGGCATAGCGGGAATCTATAAAAGTCTTATGGGATAACACTCTTCGAAAGGAGTCGTAATACACCAAATAACCACTTTGTGCATGTTGATAGGGTATATATCATAAGAAAAATTGACAAAAAGTTTTAAAACATGTGTCATATTCCCTTACACTCTTAGATAAGCCTTGTTTAATGTCCTTAAGTTTCATTGATACTTTTTGCTAAAATTTTGAAATTTGGAACTCAAATTTAAAAACATAAAGAGAAAATCATTATAATCCACTATAGTTTGATGTGGGTCATACTTTCTATACCAACTATGTGTGTGCCCTTGAAGAGTAGTAGAAAACTAACTTGCTTTTCTATTTGAGTTTATGATTCCTTTAGCACTCCATAATAGCTTGAACTTATGCACATGCTCTGTTGCATCTTAAATGCCCCTATATTATGGAAAGTGGAGGGACATCTCATAATAAACTTGTTGTGGCTGATGAGGGTGTGGAACTTGTCCACCATATCTAGAAATATATTTCCCACCAGTATTTCCCCCACCACTAGAACCACCTGATCCACTTGATCCTGATCCTGCTAATCCTCCAGATCCTCCTGACCCTCCTGTAGTGGGCACCAAACTAGTGTATTTTCTTCCTTGAGTCCTAAATATAGTGCTAAAATGAATTCCCATAGTCTACAAAGTTGTAGTACTTCCAGACGTATTCCCAATATTTTGTGTGCCCACACTCTGTTCTGATGATGCGCTAGAAAATATTCCTCCAATCGGGCCCCTAAAAATTATTATATTTGTCTTTCCATAGGTATATGTGTTGTATGTTGTATGATGCATTCGTATTTAAAGAAAATGATATCTATCTCAGAGATACTTGGATTACCTATATTGTCCCACTTCACAATGATTACCTCTAGAACTCGGAACACCAAGTGCAAGGGCTAGGTTTCCTAATGGGATCGGATGCATGCCTATGGTTCTCAATATTTCCTCCTTTGATGCTCTCTCATATGGCCAAGGGGATTATCTACCATGATTTCGCACATTTATTCTATTCCATTCACACATTTACTACACTCTACATCTAACTACTTGCTCATTCTTCCAAGTGCGACATGCACAAGAGAAACCTAGGGCATAATTCCACACACACACAAAATAGAACTACATTGAGTGTGAGATTTAGTGCACCACTCAGTTGTAAGTCAGCCATTGTGGTTGTTGAGGATAGTCTGACCCCTCATTTTGTATCTTTCTTTTTTGGGATTTGATGTTTATTTGAGGGTTTTGCAGGTCTATTCTTTATTACAGGTTTCTAGTGACGTCGACGATCATCACTGTGTAAATTTTTAGAAACAAAAGGCGAGCATTAATAACAGCTTGCTATCCTAAGAATTTGGGTTTTGAGACTTTTTCATAGACCTAGGCTCTTTAAAAATTCCTAGGGCACCCACGGGTGCCCCTCGTGTTGTAGTCTTATTATTTCCACTAAAATTCCTAGGCATGCCGACACATCATTCAAATAGATCTTAATGCTCACCCAAAGTGTGTGAAGCTACCAAGTCCCTCCTTTATGAAATCTTATCAAGATGTTAGCATGCTAGTCCCTATTAACCATTAACAAATCATATCATCAAGTGTAAATCATAACGTTCGTCATTCCATAAACCAAGAATAACATATTAAATGAGAACTAAGATTAGATTCACCATGCAACTACCAAGGTAAAATACCTCTATTACTAGAATCCAACCACAAATTTCCATTAATAATCAAAAGATTAAATTATATAAGCTGGATACATAAGACGACCAATCTCCAAGAGTCATGCACACCGAACATAAAGAACATAACAATACAATACACATGGTCTCTAACACATGGTATCCAAAATATGCGAGATCAACTAATATATAGGGGTGTGGACTTTCCCTTCACCGCTTATGCATTCCCAAAATTTCTGCATGCTTAAAATATCCATGTGCTAAGATCTCCGCATACTTTTACAAAATGGCTAATAATAGAGTAATCTATAAATAAACTCTACTTTAATCCTATTATTAGTGCAAAATATGCATGATCCTTAATCTTACACTTTAGTCCCAAAATATCTCTTTCTTAGCCGTGAAGTCCTCTTGTCTTTATGTTTACTTGGGCTGCACTCCAACCGTTTTTCCTATTTTAGCTTGTTCCATCTAAAATCGGCCAAGTCCTAGTTGTTCCTTTCCCGAGTGTGCCCTTCTTCAACTGATACTTGCACGTGCCTATGTGCCACCTTTGTATGCCCTCTCAATACTTAGGATTTTTTTTCAACCCAACACTTTTCCCTCTCTAGGTTCCCCAGTCCAGTCAAATTCTCTTGATATGCTTTACAAGCTCCTTTACGATGATTAGTGCTTTTTGTTTCTCTATTTTCTAGCTCTATGTACTCTCTAGAAATATGCAAATCAGCTAAGGATATCTAACCTATCTTTGTACATTAGGGTTTCATTATTTATTGTTTAATTCTTTAGATGTATTTTAGTACTCAATTATTTATTTATTTACCGCAATATTGCATTTAGTTTAGGCTCATATTTCCATATTTAGCTTAATCATTTTGGTGAACCCGATCGATCAAACCCTCCCTTGTGAGTATGTCCTCACCTTATCAAGTCGTGACTAAATAGTTGTATCATTCTTTTGTACCTAATAAGGTTTTAAGAATAGTTACTACCAATGTTGATTTCATGCAAGTTTGCACTCAACATCCTACTTGCTTTATTAAGCCTCGAGCTGATCTCTCCATCATTGTGGTAACTACTTGCCACACTCATCCTCCTACGACTCCACCCATTTATATCTAACCCCTATCACTTCTTCTGCTCCTCCTATTGCTTCTAAAGTTTATGATATATCTTCCTCATGTGTAATCAACACAAACATCTTATACAACCTACATATACATAAAACATTACACATTTGGCACATACACAACACATCTCTCATGAACGATCAACATAACAAATCACACATTTGAAAATACAAAATACACACTCAACATGATCACATACAATCTATTTTGTGAGCATTCAACAACACATCCTGCTCAATTAACATATCTCTCACACAACCTACACAACACACTACCGAACGACACACTCTAGTAAAATGGTTCATACTCGACTGTTGAGGGTCTAAATCAAAATTGACCCTCACCTCGTCACACTTACATAATTTTACACTTTTGTCTTCATAATCAATCAATCAACCTTTTTATCACACTATGTGACATTTATATCCATCACCTTATTCACACATATCGTGATATATGCTTATAAGCTAAATCATCACCCCTTTCTAGTTTTCCTATTCATTCATTTCGTGATATATGATTTGTGCTACATCATCACATTTTCTATCATTCCATCCATGAATTTCATGATATACGCTTTGGTCTACATCATCACATTTTATAACATCATATTCATACATCTTGTGATATACACTCTGTGTTACATCATCACATTTTCTACCATCATCACGTTTTCTACCACCATATTCATATATTTTGTGATATACGCCTTGTGCTACATCACGACATTTACTAGCATCTTATTCATCCATCTAGTGATATACGCTTAAGATAAATTGTCACACATTCTATCACCTCATTTGATAACATTCACTCTTATGTCGAATTCGATATCATCTACACATCATCATACTAAAATCAACACTTTATGCTTAAATCATCACTTCTTTCTACATGCAATAACACATCGCTCAAAACATTTCCCTATGACACACTCTCATTTACGGTTCATTCTTAATCGATGAGGGGAGTAAATAAATGAACCTCATTACATACACACAAATCGACTCGGGGCATAATACTCCTATCATTCACTCTGCATTCCATTCCATCTCACCCACATCATACCGCATTTATTGGTTGCATCTAACCTTTCTTACATTTACTTGTACATGTTCATATTATTACACATACTAGATAGATATCTTGTATGTCATTATCTTTCCATACACACATGCACATTCACTTTCCTTTCTAGTTGTGATCACAAATTCTATAGATATATTACACACAACATGGATGCTTGGCACATTACCTATTACTAGTCCCATAACGGCTCCTGGGGGCATCCACTTTCGTACGCTACAGGTGTTATTTTTTCATTTTGTACATATCAATTTACATTATCAGATTATACACTCCATGAAATATTGTATATATTTCTAATGTGATAATGGTCGGGATTTTCCCTATGTCTCTCTTGTTCTTTAATTTCTTGCGGCCACTACGACCTTGATTTTCTTACAACATCGTGAGTGATGTCCCATGTTTTCAACCTAATTTTCATGGTCTACATTGTCTTTTGCTTTCATTTTAGCTTACACATTATCTTCTTAGATTACATTGCAAGTCTTATACATGAGTATTTATCTTTGCTTGTACTAATACTTGTTTTCCTAGCCACTTGTTTGTGTGTGCCTTGGTTTCTACCAAGCACGTTTCATTCACACTATAGGGAACAACTTCAACACAATGGTTAGTCCTCTTTTTGGGCCACATATTCCTTCGGTGACGTCGCATACACCCAAAATGAGGGGGGAATCATTTGAGAAAATTAGTCACCCAATAAAATGGTATACACAACACTTTGTACTTAATATAACACGCTTTTAGTTTTAGACAGGGCTCAAAATAAAACTTGGGTCCTTAGCACAACAATATTTCCTAGATTCCCGAGACCATAGGTAATACATCAGTATTTTTAGATTACTTGAGACCAAGGGAAATTGCATAGCAATTGGTAGTTCAGAATAGTATACAAAACTCTATACACATCGATTTACAAGGAAGACACTCCTTAGCACATGTGTTTATACACACCATCTATAGTGGTGTTTTACATAACGAGAAGCAGTTAAAGGTTGGAGGATGACACAAGAAAGTTCTCCCTACACTTCTTCCATTTCACTGCGTGAGATCACCCAAAAAAATCATGCGTCGACATCATCTACATGATCCTTTCTACACCCTTTTCTCATCATGGATCGATGCACATGTTCCTTTTTCATTTTCAGCATTTTTACATACTTTACTTACACACTTTTTACATATTTTGATCATATACATGTGTATTTGACTACTTTTGACTTCTCTTTTGCAGGTCCATCCGTATGGGAAGTGGTAGTCAACAACACCAACAACACCACCACCAACAATAACATCACACACATCGACATCAACAACACGTATATCATGACATCTACACATGCATTCCCCATAGGTTCATTTTCATCATCACTTTTTACACTTCCTCATCCTTAGCATCCATGGATATTAGGTACACATATCTATCTATTTTATGTTACCAAGATTTCCGCTCACTAACATAAATTGGGAGAAAATGTAGACACACAATCACATAGTTTGGAAAATTATCTAGTCTTAGTTACATACTACTATTCATATGGTTCCTAAGTAAGAAAATTACTAATTAACCCATGTCTTTGGCCACCTTTCTTTGATTTATCTTACCACTTTCAGTCTTACATCCCCACTTGCTTAGTATGTATTTTTAATTTTCAACATTTTCCATCATATACACTAGCACCCAGCTAGGATGCCAACGTCAGGTGCCCTCATCCCCTCTGGGTGATCATATCCCCTTTATACTTTACATGCACTTTTGGGTCCTTTCTAGACATTTGAACATCTTATATTTTGGGCAGTCGGCCTTTTCGAGGTTAATTAGGAAATTAAAGCGAAGGAATCATATAAATATAAAGTTATGTGATTATAATAAGGGACCAAACACTAAGCACTATCTATCTCCACCTAAGGTTGCATCCATCAAGGCATCTAAGAGCTCCATTACATCCATCTATCTCCATCATAATGGACACAAGGGTTGGTTTTCTGTATCACACTTCATAGGAGGGAAGTTTATTCTATTCAATGCACAAATTTACTACATTCTACATCTAACTACTTGTTTGTTATTCCAATTGCGACATGCACAAGAGAAACCTAGGGCACAATTCCACACACACATAGATCTACATTGGGTTTTAGATGTAGTGAAATGCTCGATTATAATTCCACCATTTTCATTCTTGAGAGACAATCCAACCCCTCATTTTTCAACTTTCTTTTTGGGATTTGATGTCTATTTGAGGGTTTTCTAGGTATATTCTTTATTGCAAGTTTCTAACAACCTTGGCGATCATCGTGTGAATTAGTAGTGAAAAATTCAAGCATCAACGAACATCTTGAGACCCTAAGAATTAAAGTTTTCAAGATTTTTGCTGAGACTGCACACTAGATAAAGGCCTAGGGCACCCACAGTGCCCTTGTCCCTCTCCAGGCACCTCAGTCCAGTTAGATTCTCCAGATATGCAATTTTTCAAAGTCATGTGGGATGGTCAGTGCTACCAGTTTCTCTGTTTTCTAGTTGTGTGCACTCTCCAGAACTCTACGAATCAGATAAGGCTCTCTACCCTCCCTTTGTGCATTAGAATTTTATTATTTATTTCTTAATTCCTTAGATCTATTTTAGTACTTCATTATTTATTTATTTACTGCAATCTTGCATTTATATTAGGCTCATATTTCCATATTTAGCTTAATAATTTTGGTGAACCCAATTGATCAAACCCTCCCTTATGAGTATTTATTCACCTTATCAATTCATGACTCAATCGTCGTATCCTTCTTTTGCACCTACTAAGGTTTTAGGAATAGTTACTACCACTTTGTTGATTTTATGCAATTTTGCACTCGCCATCCTCTTCACTTTATTACACCTCGGGATGATCCCTCCATTAATGTGATAAATACTCATCACACTCATCCTCTTATGGGTCCACCCATTTATGAACCACCCCCATCACCTCTTTGGCTCCCCTATTGCTTCTAGAGGTTATGATTTCATTGAACAACTTAAGAATATGGTAGCCAAAATATCTCTCTATGAATTATTGGGAAATACGCTAGATTTTCATCAAACATGAGAGGTTTCCTTTGTTTTATTCATATAGAAAGTGATAATTTTATTGTATCCTTCTCACACCTCATTTAGTCTCTCAAAATTTTTCCATGTGTTGTATCATTCACCAATGAGGACATATCTTGATTTTCTAAAGATAATCCGTGTGTGCCATTTCTTATCATGGATGTTATCAACACCACTTTTATTAAGCGTGTGCTTATTGATAATTGATTGGCCATCAACCTATGTGCTCATTCCCTTATAAAAAAAAAGGATCTAATGTAAATCTAATCTCTAATAATTCTACTCTTATTTGGGGGTATGATTTAACCGCTCGCACATTCTTAGGAACTATTTCATTACATATTAGAGTTGGGCCTAAGACTATCCTCACCGATTTCTACATTATAGATACTTCATTACAATTCAACTTGTTACTAGGTAGACCTTGGATTCAGGAAATGCAAGCAGTCCCATCTATTGTACACCAATGTGTCAAATTCTTGCATGATGGATATGAACATACTATTGCTACAGATCATGAACCCTTCAAATTTTTCTTTTTGCATAGACCACTCATTACTACTATTTCCATCCTCCTACACAACTTATTCCATATAGTAGTATTGATACATATGATGTTGGTCAGTCTAGTGCTTCACAATCTTCTTCTACCACTCCAAACACTCTAGTTATTTCTACTCACACTACTACCATCATTTCACCTACATTGCATGTTCCTACATAATCTACTAATAATCCTATTGACACTCATGTTACATCTAGTGCACCACATACCAACATATTTAATACTGCGATACAACATGATAATGTAAACACCGACGATTTTGATGAATACGATGACGACGTTGATCATGTTGAACTTATTGATGAAGCATTAGGAAAACTCAACTTCACTCCTATTGATGTAGATGACTCCTATTTCAATGACACTTTTGTGGCCGATGGCCCTAGTGAATACAAATTCAAGACCCCTCCCTCTACTAATGCTATGGTACTCTACCAGGGGTTTGTCCATACTTTAGATGTTGTTTCACCCTCTTTTGAGCAATCGACATCTACACCACCTCCTTTCACATGCACACTCTTAATCAATAAATCTTATTGGCATCATATTTCAATGGATTGTACTTGTTCTGATACTATTTTTACATATGATGGTTTATCTAGGCTTGGATTTATGCTTAATGATATTTTACCACCTTCTAATTCACCCCATTTTTATCACGATTATTTTCACATTAAATTTTCTTATGGCCTTCATGTCTTTCATTTAATAGTCTTTATGGCACGTAGTCCATGTGCTTCTCCATTGACACTTGGCCAATCTTGGCTTGACTATATTGGAGGCACTATAGAATCCAGTCACACTTCTCTCACTTTTCCCATGCCATTTGGCAATATTTCTATTGATATTGATTTAAGTCTTGGAAATTCCCAAAATCTTACTCGTTGACACGAACATAGGTTTCCACCATCACTGTTCACTGATGAGGAGTATGCAATGACCGTATACACTTTGCATCGCAATGGATCTCTATATGATCATCCTCATAATATTAATTATCAAGTATTGAATGCTGCCCCTATTGGATTTGATTAGGACAATGATGATCTTCTAGACATTAACACTTGATCTCCCTTATCGACAAACACTTTGAGGGGCATTACACTTATTTCTTCCCCTAGGATCAACACATGTCTACTATTCATACTATTACCAACCTAACTTCTTGCATATACATCTTCAATGACACTCTAGCTTCAGCATTACCCTATGATGAAATCTTGTGCTATGGTTCACACTTGATTGTTGATGACATCCTATACACATGAACCTCACACATTACACACACTAGACATACTCAATATCATTATATATCTATCAATAAACAACAAAATAAAAAAATTGGTGATATACTATTCTATCTTACATCATGTGACATATCTTCCTCGTGTACAATCAACACAAACATCTTATACAACCTACATATACACAACACATTACAAATTCGGCATGTACATGACACATCTCTCTCCTACACACTCAACATAACACATCACACATTTGATAATACACAATACACACTCAACATGTTCACATACAATCTCTTTTGCAATCATTCAACAACACATCCTACCCAATTAACATATCTCACACACAACCTACACAACACACTATCTAACGACACACTCTAGTCCATGGTTCATACTTGAATGTTGAGAGTCTAAATAAAAATTAAGCCTCACTTCATCACACTTACATCATTCTAAACTTTGGTATTCAAAATCAATCAATCAAACTTTTTATCACACTATGTGACATCTATATCCATCACCTTATTTACACATATAATTATATTTAAGCTAAATAATCACCCATTTCTATTTTTCCTATTCATTCATTTCGTGATATACACTTTTTGCTACATCATCATGTTTTCTATCAGTCCATCCATGAATTTATTCATATATGGTTTGTTCTACATCATCACATTTTATAACATCATATTCATATATGTCGTGATATATGCTTTGTCTTTGCATAATCACATTTTCTACCACCCTATTCATATATTTCATGATATATGCATTGTGTTACATCATCACATTTACTAACATCTTACTCATCCACCCAAAGGTGATATACTCTTTAGGTTAAATCATCACATACTTGATCACCCCATTCTACAACACTCACGCTTATGTCACATTTGATATCATCTAAACATCATCATTCTACAATCAACACTTTTTGCTTAATTCATCACTTCTTTATACACGTAATAACACTTCACTCAAAACATTCCTCGATGATGTACTCTCGTTTACGGTTCATTCTTGACTATTGAGGGGGAGTAAATAAATGAACCTCATTACATACATACACATCCACTTGGGGGGGCATGCTACTCCATACAAACATACGTGTCAACTTACCTTTCTAGTTATGATCTCATATTCTACGGATCTATTACATATAGCATGGATGCTTGGCATAATACCTATTACCAGTCCCACAACGGCTCCTTAAGGCACCCAATTTTGTACACTACATGTACTATTGTATTATTTCATACTTAGAACTTTACATTATAATTTTATACATGCATAAACGGGTAAGTGCATCAAGTTGGGGGACAAAAAGGGGTCATAAGTGGACGTCATATTGCAAATAACAATATAATATAAACTTGTAGGGATTATTATCAATGCATACACTCAAAATTAGAAAAACTTATATCAATATGAATCGTAACATCCGAATCTAGTTTCTAAATTACTATTTTTTAAAAAAATGGACAAGTTTAGCTATATTAAACACTCAAAATTCAATGACTTGGTATTTTTTTAAAAAATGCTTATAAGATTATAGTCCATTTGCTCGTGTTTTGGATAACCAAAAATTGATATATATATTTTTACTTTGGTGAGAAGTTAGATGCCGCTATCTACCTTGGGATAGATTTTATTTTGTATTTTTTTAGCAATGTTTTATTTTTTTATGATTTTTTCGTGAAAGTGGTCTGAAAACATAAAGAAAACAGAGCACTTTCCGTTTGCCCAGCATAACTTCATAAAAAAATATTGAAATCAATTTTTTTTTTTTTGAATATCTATATAATTTTACCTCGATTGGGATGGTATAAGTTTTATCACATTCGACAAGTGAAACAAAATTTGCGAGTCTTAAACGTAGACATAAACACTCACGGAAAAAAGTGTCTTAAAGACCTACTATTAGTAAAAATTATAAAATGATATTTATCCTACCTATTCTATTCACTTTAAAATCAATATTTCTACAAAGATAACAGTCTCCCTATGCGACTGGCATACCATTTTTATGACATATTTTGACTTTTTGACATGGTTCAAGTCTCAGGAAGACTAAATTTGATGTTTTGATGTTTTTGATATAAAATTCAGGATTTGATGCCCACTTAATTGTCCCCCCAACTTGTTGCACTTACCCAAACATACTTTATATATTTCTAACATGCTTATGGGTGCTTCATGTGTAGAATTTATTTTGCAATACTATTTTCTTTCATGGTTGTATGTTACATTACTTGTTCTTTTTTTCCTTTGCTTGTCATTATTTGACTTTTGTAATATGTCTTTCTTGTTCTATGATTTCTTTCGGTGACTATGGCCTTGATTGTCTTGCGACAGTATGAGTGACATCCCATGTTTTCAACCTAATTTTCACAGTCTACATTGTCTTCTTCTTGTGTCTTATCTTACACATTGTCTTCTTAGATTACATTACGTCTTATACATGAGTGTTTGTCTTTTCTTGTACTAATACTTGTTTTCCTAGCCACTTGTTTGCATGTGCTTTGGTTTCTACCAAGCACATTCCCTTCCCCTATAGGGCACAACTTCAGCATAGTATTTGGTCCTCTTTTTGGGCTACATAATCCTTCAACGATGTCGCATGCACCCTAAACGAGGGGACATCATTTGGGTGAATCAATCACCCCATACATCATTATTCATAACAAAATACAAGTACAACATAGTTTTAGTTTTAGAAAGGGCTCAAAATAAGACTTGGGTCCTTATCACAATGACCTTTCTTGGATGCTTGAGACTAGGGGGAAATAGAGACCAAGGGGAAATTACATAGTGATTGGTAGTTCTTAACAGTCTACAGAACTCCATACAAAATGGATTTTATAGGAAGACAGTCCTTAACACATGCATTTATACACACCATCTACAGTGGTGTTCTACATAGTGGGAAGTAATTAAAGGTTAGAGGATGACACTAGATAGTTCTCCCTATACTTCTTCCATTTCACTGGCGTGAGATCACCCAAAAAAATCATGTGTCGACATCATCTACAGGATCCTTTCTACACCCTTTTCTCATCATGGATCAGGTGTACATGTTCCTTTTCATTTTTCAACATTTTTACATAATTTACTTACACACTTTTTACATATTTTTATCATATACATGTGTATTTGACTACTTGTCAGCTTCTCTTTTGTATGTCCGTTTGTATGGGAAGTGGTAGTCAACAACACCACTAACAACAACAACATCACACACATTGACATCGACAATAAGTAAATCATGACATCTACACATGTGTTCCCCTAGGTTCATTTCCATCATCACTTTTTACAGTTCCTCATCCTTAGCATCCATGCTTCACATTTTAATCACTTCACACTTTTTCTAGTCCCTCGAGACGCTTGCTGCATCGATCTACGTGGATATCAGGTATAAATCTCTATCTAGTTTATGTTACCAAGATTTCCACTCACCAACATAAAGTGAGGGCAAATGTAGACACACAATCACACACTTTGGGAAGTTATCTAGTCTCAGTAACATACTACTATTCATATGGTTCCTAAGTAAGAAAAGTACTAATTAACCCATGTCTTTGGCCACCTTTCTTTTCTTTATCTTACTATTTTCATTCTTACATCCCTACTTGCTTGTGATGCAATCTGTCTTTTTCTTTGGAATTTTCCATCTTGTACACTAGCACCAATCCAATTTTCCAAAGATCGTGCATGATCATCCCATCCGGGTGATCCTATCTCCTTTATACTTTGCACTCACTTTTTGGGTCCTTTATAGCCATTTGAGCATCTTATCTTTTGGGTAGTCGGCCTTTTTGGGGTTGATTATGAAATTCAAGATAAGGAATAATATAAATATAAATTTATGTGATCGTAATAAGGGACAAAGCACTAAGCACTATCTATCTCCACCTAAGGTTGTATCCATCAAGGAATCTAAGAGCTCCATTACATCCATCTAGCTCCATCACAAGTAACACAAGGGCTAGTTTTATGCATCACACTTCATATGAGGGAAGTTTATTATATTCCATGTGTGACACATTTACTACATTCTACATGTATCTACTTGTTTTCTATTCCAAGTGTGACACATCGAAAGAGAAACCTAGGGTACAATTCCACACACACATACAAAAAACTATATTAGTTTTGAGATGTAGTGAAATTATCATTTGTAAGTCCACCATTAGGGCTGTTGAGGACAGTCCTACCCCTCATTTTGTATCTTTATTTTTGGTATTTAATATCTATTTGAGGGTTTTGTAGATCTATTCTTAATTGCAGGTTCCCAATGACCTCGACGATCATTATGTGAATTTGTAGTGACAAAAGGCGAACATCACTGAACATCTTGCAACCCTGAGAATTTTCATAGATCCAGTGCTTAGAAAAGGCCGAGGGTTACCACGGGCTCCCCTGTCCCACTCCAAGTTCCCAGGTCTAGTCAAATTATCCATATTTGTAATTTTACGATCTCCAAACAATAGTTAGTGCTTCACGTTTCTCTATTTTCCATATCTATGCACTCTCTAGAACTCTTGGTTATTAATCTTTTTGTTATTAATGGACAATTATGGTTGGATTTTGGCAATAAAGAATAGACCTATGAAACCCTCAAATAGACATCATATTCCAAAAAATAAATATGTAAAATGAGGGTTCGACTTTCCTTAAAAGCCACAAAGGTACAATAATAGACATCTTATTCCAAAAATAAATATGTAAAATAATAGTGTACAATAAGAAGAAGAATGTAAACATAAGGGGAAAATTGGACATAATAATGGTGAGAAAAGGGAAGAAATAAGGAAATTATGGGGTGAATATGGATAATAGTGACATCTCTCAAATGTTGTGGTCTAGTCCACATGACCAAGCCTGATCATACCCCAATCTTGGTAGGCCCCTTAAGGCACCCACTCAAGAGGAAAATGTATTAACAACCCCTACACAAAAGAAATGATTAGTAATCATAAAATATATGGTGTATGCATATTCCCAATTTAAGATCATCGCTTGTCACAATATTTAAACACGAGATGGTTTTTGGAAATATATCTATGAAACACAAAATTGAAAGGAAAATTTGAAAGTAAAGCTGAAATGAAATGGTTAAAAAGAAGTAATGGAATGCTAAATGAAATATACCTACCTCATACTTATATGTCGGTGTCCCTTGGCTTTCTTGTGATTGCACAATAGTTATTTGGAACCTTGAAGAAGTAAGAATAAAAATACTTGAAGATAGTAAAACAAGACATAAATCACCTAGGTAGGAGGGTTATGGAAGGGGTAATATCTGAACATCAAAATGACAAAAAAATAGGGATTTTTGATGGAAAGGGAAATATAGGGAAGTGTTATATGTCAAAAGAGTGTATCATCACTAGGAGTGTGGTGTAATTTCTAGAAGTTTTTAAGGGTTTATAGAGTGAAGGATATGGAGGATTGAAGATTGTATGATAGTGTGTTGGAAATCAATGGTAAATGTGGCTATAAATAGTAAAGAGGAAAATTCATTTGTCTCATTGCTAATTGAGATTGAGAAAATTTGAGCTATGAGATTACTCAAATTGGGTGATTTGAGTGATGATGGAAATATTATGAGGTAGTGGATGAGGTGAAAGAGATAGGGCATGCAGACGTGTGAATCCCATGGTAGGTGATGTTATTAGCTTTGGGAAAGGGTAGCTAGGGATAAATGGAAACATGCACGTCGGGAAACTTCAGCTAGTTAAATTTTCCCCAAAGATAGTCAAAATGAAGATCAAGTTCGTGTCTAGGTGGTTTTTGGAGAATTTTGGTTTAATAGGTCTTTAGGGTATATTTATGAATTAAATGTGAAAATTTGTTGTGGGACCACGAAATAGACAGGATCGACCATGTTGGGATGGCCATCTCGCAAAGCAACGTTAATGGTGTATGGCTAAGTGAGATTTTTATCATGGATAATTTCATTTTTTCCATGAGGGATGATAATGTAGAAAAGTTGATTTTCTTGTTCAGGGGCCAATGACATTAATTTAACAGGGCTAATGTAGTAAAGAATGCGGGATTTTTTGATGTTTTAAGTGCATTTTTATGATTTTCATGATGGATTTGGATAGATATTTGATGGGTAATTATTGTTTTAATTTTTTATAGGTGCCAAAAATATTTGATTGTGGAGATTTGTGGATGTAGTATGGTTACCTAAGGTAATAAGGATATTATCTACACAGAGAGATTACATGATCTAGGGCCTTGGATTTGGAGGCATTATGAAGATGGTACTAGTCCCACTAGATGTGGACTTGATTTATATTTTCTTGATGCACTAGGAGTTTAGGTCCAACACCTTCAAGTGGAGGGCAAGAGGATAGATAGTGGAGGATGGAATAAAACTACAATATTTACATACCATTATGAGACCACCGATTGAGGGAATCCACATGTTTTGTGATGTGGTGATGGATATTGAGGGGAGGAAAGAACCCACACGATGGGATATGAGAATTGATTATTATCACTCAATATTATTTATGATTATATTGAGTGGTGTTTATCTGCATGCATTCAATATATCCAAAAGGAGATCATTTATATGGTTTTGGCATGACTTTTATGTCATAAGGAAGATGGAGTAGTTCCCTTGTTTGTATTGGTAACATGTAGGAATGCATTATAGAAAATTATATAGTTTAGTTGGGGTACATCCACATGGGTGCATCTATTGCATGATTTTTAAGGATTTGATTGAGGTAGCGAGAGACTCGTGGGGCCCAACATAATTTTTCAGCTTTGATATACAAGTGGTTTTTGATGTATAGGCCTACGGGGACACCACTACATGTAACAGGAGATTCCCTAAGGATTATCCAAAGGTGGGAGAGAGTCCCGATAATGAGGCTAATGGATGTATTTAAGAGGTTACTGTAGGTACAATATGAGGTGGTGGTGTAGCATCCATATAGAGGGATAGTGGACTCATGGCCCCATTGACTGACTATAGTAGTACCAAAGGGACTTTGGAGATTACAAGGAATTACGTGGTGTGGGTGGAGACACTCCCAGTTGATAGAGTAACCTTGTAGTTTGGGTGTCCAACTAATGTAATTACCCCACATCTCCCAGAGTATTGTCAAATACATGCAAGAGAAAGAGAGAGAGGAGGGAGAGAGGGACTGATGATAGGCATGCCACCATTATGTAGGCTTCTTTGTTAACCACTGTTGATTTGGGTGTGCTAGAACTTCATCCAGACAGATTTTTGAACGATCACCCGAACGTGCACAACCACTAGGTCCCTCTTTAGTTACTCAATAATATGTGGTTAGACATACATGTTCATCATACCCATTACAACAAAACATGAAATAAGATACACCATCATAGATTGGTAACACATATGATAAGGAAATCATTCAACATAGATAATCAGTAAAAGTATTTGAATCCCCGTAATACCATATTCAGATCTAGTAATCTTAGGAACCCATACACAGTTATCCATTTCGAACTGAATTCATTATATGAAATAATAACTGATTACATCCATACTTCAATTATATCCATGTGCTAGACCCATGCACACCCACAAAACTCTCTTATATACTTCAGCATCGACCTTATTGTACACACACATCAAAAATGGATACTAAATATAATAGTGCTACTCCTATTTAAACAATGTGGGGATTTCCCTTCACCGATTACATGTATTTTTCTTATTAATAACTATGATAATTATAGGTCACATGCCTTTACAAATATGATTTATATATAGTTTGAGATATAAATAGCTCATATTTTACATGCTTTAATTATTATTATTAGATCGCCTTCTTGCATGTTCTTTTACCTCTTTTTCACATATTTATAGAATTTTCTTTTATATCACATCATCTTGATTTCTTTCCTATTTTTAGCGTTTGATCCAAAAATGGATAAGTCCTTAATTTGTGTTTGTGTTTAAACACTTGTGTGCTCACCCATTCCTCTATGTTGTATGCACCTTTTTGCATTGTCTTGTATTTAATCCCCCTCTTGTGCGCATGCTTCCATGTATCCTTATTTTCCTTAGTCACTTTCTTGTCATCTCTTGTGTGCACTCTTGTGCGTGGTCTCAAAATTCCGTGCATGGATAATAATTAGCCATTTCTTTTGACCAACATTACCTGACACTAGGATTATTTTCCATCCTTGACAATATGAATCAAAGAATGCCTTCTCCAAGAATGATTGAAAAAATGAAAGAATGTGAAGAATAAAAATATAGGCCTTTACCCAAAGAATTAAGAAACATGCACATTTACTCAAAGATTATGCCTTCGGTGGTGGAAGGAGTTATGGAAACTCCATGTTTATTATGTTTTCTAACTCCTTCCAACCCTTGAGTTCCTTTTCACCTATTATGGTGTTTCTCTTACAATATCCATCACTTCATTTGAAGCCAACTCTTCCACTTTCTCATTCATCTACTTGAATACCACATCTATGTTTGAGGTTACTCCCTCTAGTATATCCATTTTGTGTGTAACCAAAGGTTAGATCTCCTTGAGCATTTCCTTAAGTGTGTCCTTTAGAGATTTTACGAGTTTCTTTTCTCTGTGACTTCTTGTATAACCTTCTTGCACCGAGCATTATTATTATTCATTGTGGCCTCTATTTTCTTAAATTCTTCCCATTTCTTAGTAGTGTGTGTGATAATAATGGGTGAGAAGTCTTGGAAGTTATCAAAGACATATTCACCCTTCCACACGTCCTCTTTCACTTTTGTGGCCAATGCCTCATACTTTGTTATGCTATTATCCATCTATTCTCTATTCTTCTTATTTTTCATGACTAATTCTTCAGCGGTTGTCCCCGACACGCTCTTAATTTTTAGTGACACTCCAAGTCCTCCAAATAATCCAACTCCATGGAATACTCATCTTGGGATTTCTCCACCAAATCTAGGCATGTGCTTGTGATACTTTTCACTATATCATCCACTTTTTCATATGCATTCGCCATGCACTTCTTCTCATCCCTCAATTGCTCCTCGAGCTTCAAGATTTATTTATATTTGTGATCCTTATCCACCTACATAAATTTGAATGAGTCCCCTTTATCTAAATTTCTTATTATGACCTCAAAAACCATTTTGTTGAGTGCATTGTAGGCTTGTTCATCGGATAGCTCTATTGGATCTATGACGAAAAGGACTGTACTTGGATCCTTCTTCAACAATATCTTGGAGTATTATTATTTACTTACTTCAAAATCCATCTCCTCCATTTACATTTTCATATTCCACGATAACATATTATTTTTTCATAATAGAGCCCTAGCTTCATTTTTTAACTCCCGTCACGAATAGGTCCTTGAGTAGCATCGTGCTTTGGAATATTTCCTTTAGAATCTTTGAGGGATCATTTATATAATTCATCTAGGGTTCTATAAAGGTTCTCATTTATTACTTATTTTTCCTCACTTCCTCTTTAACATCTCTTTAACAATGTTGAGTTACATGAAACTCCATTCACCTCCCCGATGCCTAAGTTTTCTCTAGCTGGTTGCTCTCTATTTTATTTCCCTCCTCCTTGTACTCCACCTCGATTTACTCGTCATTATCTTAATTACCCTTAGGGACATCTTTACGTGCATCACCCATCTCCTCTTCATCTTCTAAAGTCTCTTCCTTGAGTTCTTATTCTTCTTGTGTAGGCTCCTAGTCACACATCAAAATCTCTTCATGCAACTACTACTTCTTGTGTGCTATCTCCTTGACCACATGTTTTTCCAAGTCCTCCTCTTCCTTGATATAGATCACCCAAGGTTTCTTCTTCTCTGAACTTTGTTTCTTCCTTAAAGTATTTGGTGTGGTTTTCGTTACTAAAGGGGATCCCTTAGGCACCTCTAAGGTTCTCACACCCTTACTTTCTTATCTTTACTACCTTTGCATTTCCTTTCTTTTGCTTTGATCCAAGGAAGTATCTTCTTCTTATTCATATTATTCTTTCTTTTCATCTTCTTCCCTTTGTATCTCTTCTTCCGAGGGGTTTTTCTTCACGCCTTCTTTTAACAATTCCCATTGTATACTTCTTTTGAAGGGGATCTAGAAGATGAAGATATCACGTGTTGATGTACTTTCCATCCTTCAACTTGGGCCTAAGATAGATATATAATCTATATGCATGCTTACCCACTATAATAGTTTTGGGCTCAAGTCCATGTTGTTGGATTCCATCATCTCCACATATGCTTTGACCTCGATTGATACACATAAGTTTGGCACAAGGTATGGCAATCGAGAATCTACCCTTTGCATGTTGAATTCCAGCTTCCACGCATCCTTTATCCTATTCATGGTGACCTAAAACTATTTTTCCATGAAGGAAAAAGGAAAATTACACTAAGGCCTCATTTTTCCATTGCTAAGTAAGAATTGGAAAAGGCGAGTAATATTGATGCACCAAAAACTTTGTTTATTTATCCAACAAAGTGCTAGAAGTTCCCTTGGTATGCACCACTCATTCTTGAATGCTTCACACATTTTTCTATACCACTTCTCCATGCACATCTTACATGGATCTATTATAGTTCCATCATAGGTGAACTGTGCAAACATCTGCAATGGGGAGACTTGTTTTTCTATTGAATAGACCCACATATTTTTGTCTTGGCCAGCTAGTACCCCAATCTCCCGAGAAAATTATCAATAGAAAAATGGTGCCCTAAGTTATCTTTTCTCCCTTTCTTAATCGGTCCTTAGCTTCCTCAACAATGCCTTTATCAATATATAGGGAAATGTTGTAAAGTTTGTTTTTCACCATCTTATGCTCAACATATAACCACTTTTTATTCACTTCTAATCAACATTCAAAATCTCCCAATTTACAACTCACAAGGCATGCTACTACGCTTGTGCCTAGATCTGTTATACTTGTGATTCGAATGCGTGCTTCCATCGTTAGTAATTGAAATTTGTTTTTATATCTTCCACTACCATGTTATCCTCCAAATATAGTCCAATTTATGCTTCCTGTCATGCAAGCCACCTTCCCAATTAATTACACGAGTTAAATGAATTATTCTCCTTGAAAAATAGAAGAATTCATCATGTACCCTGACATAAGCCATTAGTAGAGGCTCTCATGTTTCTGAAGTATGGAAACTCATACGATTCTGCAAAACTCCTATACATTCTAGGTTTTTTTCACTTTATCGTTAATAACGAGTTGTTCTTCCATCCTCTCGGCTTAGTTCCTTCATGAAATCATTCCGAATGTCTCCTTCATGGGCTTGTTTCTTGTGATTATAATTGATTATCTTGTATTTGGTCAGCTACGATACCCATGGCTTCCCTACTACCACTTTTGGTGGGTACTACGTTTTGAAGAATCGGTCTTACACATCACGAACAAAAATTTTGTTCTTGTTTTTGTTCTTAGGTGACTTCTTGATCGTAGGAGCTCTGTTACCATTGTTTATGTTTTCAACTGCTCAAACTTAAAATTCAACAAATTATGTACCCAAGGTACTTAAAATTACTCATTCACTAATTGTGTCTGCAAGTCGAAATCTTAATATTCTCACTCAATCCTCTCTCTTTTTTACTTCAACTTCATGCCCTAATTCAAATTTTCTAAAATATGTGTCCTAGATTTTACAATTTACGAATTTGTGAACTCAAACTATACGAACCCTATCTCTTTACACCTTCTCTCCTAGCTTCCAAATCTACTGAAGGAGCTCTTAAATTTAAGGTCTTTAAACTCACGCATCTCTGGTTTTCTTCAATTATCTACTTTTTTCTTCATACTTGGTCACACTTTTAATGCCACAAACATATCAGTTCTAAAGAAAAGGTAAGAGTGACCTCTCCCACACACACACAGAATTTTTAAGAGGAAAGAAGCCACATATATTTAAAATAAGCAAAAATGATCTCAAATTTAATTATATCAAAAATATTTTAAGAAATCATTAGTTACTTGGTCATAGTTGACAACTTCTTATTGTGGGTTGTGCTTTTCTGTACCAATTATGCGGCTGATCTAACAAAGTAGTAGTGAATATACCCACCTTACGCTTGGAAGAAGTGATCCCATTTATGTAGCATATTAAATCACACTTGTGTATGTGCTCTATGGTGTTCTTAACCCCACAATATTATAGTTATGCAATGAAATCTCATATTAAGTTTGGGAGTTAACACATGTTTTTATTCTACGAGACTTTATTCGGTGAACTTTCAAGTCTCCATTCTAACAAAGTAAACCTCCTTTCCAATATGGTCCTCCAAATAAAAATCAATTTCCTATGTAATACCATTTTAACCATATAACCAAAATGTGGCTAGTTCATCCAAGGACTTGGTTCTCGTTTATAATAATCTAGTGCAATATTATGAGTAGTTTTTCCCTTGTCATCTTCCACACAACCAAGAAACATACCCCAAAAACATTTTGAACCAATATTTAATGGTTCAAAGTGCATCCATTTCTCAAGATACACCTACAAAGGAAAATCAGAAGTAGATAGTCATTTAGGAGACACCACCAAGTGCTACTTCACTTGTAAACTGGAAAATGGATGAATTTTGTGAAATAAATCAGATATCTCCTCAAGGTGTGGCTACGAACAATAGATATAAGAAAAGGGTTATAGAAGACATAAAATCAACAAATTTAGGTCCTTATCAACCTAGAATAACACCCTAAGGGGTTAATAATTCAAACTTAGTCACTAATATGCAAGGAAATCACATGAGTTAGGCGTCAAGAATGCAAAACTAGCCCAAAACTAACTTAGGCATGTAGGAGGGATAAGGAATAAAAAAAATAGCTTCTAAACTTTACTACTACGAAATTGGGGGTGAAATATTAGAGACGCATCTAGAATTTGATGAATAGACGAATAAAACTTACAATTCATCCTTACACTTTTTTCAAGATTATGTCCACCTTTTAATTAAGGAGAAGCTGGACATAATAGAAAAGGTACAAGAAAAATTTGAGGCCATAAAGGAAAGGACCAAAATTTGAGTACATGCGGATCATTGTAGAGTATGATGTCATACTCTAGACCTTGAAGGATGAGTTAAAGAAAGAAGGATGGGCGCTGGGAAACTATGAGGATCCTAAACATATTCTCAAGACAACGACACTCCAATAAGAGAATGATGTCCTTACGGGTAAAAAGATGAGACACTAGGCGAGAGGGATGAATTAGGTACAGGTTGCAAATAAATGAGATGTGTTTAAGGTAGCTAGGGACCCCCATAAAGAAAGGATAAAGGATTTGAGGAAGTTATTCACGTGAAAGATGGATTTCATGGAAGGCATGATTTCAGGGTTGGCTAGAGTAATAAGGGAACTGAAGCACAAAGGTGAAGACATGACCTTGGAGGAGATGGAAAAATTACTTGGTGATGTTCCTAAGAAGGTGAAGAAGGGGCTAGGTGAATGAAATGAATTAGAGGTCAATATCAATAAGGATTACCCTGAACTTCTAGTACTAGCTGAGTGAGAGCAATGGTTATTCTTTTATTCCTTTCATTCTTCATTCTTTCATTATTTCTTAGTCATTCTTTATTCTTCTATTTTCCTTAGAGAGATAAGTTAAGAAACCCTATTGCCAAGGGTGACAATATGATTAGTGTGGGGTAATGTTGGGTTGACAAAATTTCCTAAGTATTGAGAGGGTACACAAAGGGGGCATGTAATCACGCACAAGTGTTAGTTAAAGTAGGGTGCGCTTAGGAAGATCAGTTTCAAGACTTAGCCGATTTTGCATGTCATGGTATAAAAATAGAAAAAGTAGTTGGAGTGCACCTTAACTAAAGATAAAAGCAATAATAATTCATAGCTAAGTAAGAGATATTTTGGGAACAAAGTATAAGATCAAGGGTCATGCATAGTTCACGCTAATAATAGGATTAAAGTAGAGTTTATTTATAGATTAATCTATTATTAGCCTTCTTGTAAAAGCATGCAGTTGTTGGTGCATGGCTATTTTGAGCATGTAGTCTATTTTGGAGATGCATGGGTGGTGAAGGGAAAGTCCCCACCCCTATATATATTAGTTGTTCTACATATTTTAGTACATCATATGTATTGTAGGGTTATGCTTCCTGATGTACTAGAGCCTATGACTCTGTGATAGTTACTGTGATGTATTCAACTTTTGTTACTTTATGAATTAATGCAATGGATAATTATGGTTGGATTCTGGTAGTGGATGTTTTTGATAATGATATTTTCATGGTGAATTTGATCTTAATTCTTACTTGATATGTTATGTTTCCTTATTACATGTGTTTCCTTGTGATATTTGTAATGATCTACATCTGAGTATATGATATGTTAATGGTTAATATGAACATGCATGCTAACATCTTGACAAGCTTTCACAAAGGAGGGATCTGATAGCTTCGTGCGCTTCGGGTGAGCGTTCAAATTTATCTGGATGAAGTGCCATCACACCTTGTAAATTGACTGGAAAAACAACACTACAATATGGTTACTTTGAACAATAATATCATGGTAAAGGAGGAAGACCAATTCAATACTCTCTTTACCATGAAATGGAGAACCTATTCTTATAAGAAAATTCCTTTTGGTTTGTCTAATGCAAGGGCAACGTTTGAGAGGGCCGTGGATATGAAATTCAAAGGGATGATCAATAACATTGTTCTTATGTACCTAGATGATATTACAATGTTTTCTAAGGATGAAAAAGACCATATTTTCGATTTGAGGAACGTTTTTAAGAGGTGTATGTAGTTTGGAGTCTCTCTCAATCTGAAGAAATGCATCTTCATAGATCATGAAGATAATCTCCTTGGCCATATTGTCTCTAAGGAAGGATTGACCATTCATCCAAAGAGAGTTAATACACTCCTTACATTTCCATTTCCTTGTCATAAGCAGGAAATCCAAATCTTCTTAGGAAGAATCAAATTCATCAGATGGTTCATCCCAAATTTTTATAACCTTTTCAAGCCATTGGCTGATGGTAAAGAAGAGCATGACTTTCAACCGGACTACCGAGGTAAAAACAACTTTGAATGCATAAAGAAAGAAATAACACATGCCCCAACTCTCATTAATCATGATTTTACAAAATATTTCACCTTGTATGCTTTTGGTGGCATAGAGAAAATATCCTCCATACTAGTGCAACTAAATGAAGAAGGCTTAAAACATCCTATTGAAAATTTTAGCCAAACTTTGGAGGATTATGAGGTGATATACTCATTTATTGAGAAACATGTATTGGTTGTTATAAGAATCTTGAAGAAATTCAGACATTTGGTATCCAACAAAAAGATCCATCTAATGGTTTCACATGCTAGTGTGAAAGACTTCCTTTTGAACAAGAACCCGAACGAAAATATCTCGGTTAGATAACCAAAGTGATGGAATATGATGTGGATATCCATATAACTATGCTAGTTTGAGGAAAAGGACTATGTGAACAATTGGTTTTAGACTAAAAAATTGAACATGAGGTTGTTTTAGTGCTCCAAAATAACCAAGAATAATAATTTGATGCCTTGTTTGCTCCTTGTTAGACTCATGATGTAGTAAAATTTCTCCAAATAGGAAAATGTCCTCAAGGATTGAGTGAATTCGAAGGATGTAATTCTTACTTCATTATATTCCTTTTGTGCTTATTGATGACATTATATTTAGAAAAGATGTGAATGACATCCTATTAAGATGCATCAAGATAGATTAGATCGAGAAGGTGTTGCATGAATTCCATAATGGAGAAGCAAGAGGATAATTTTCTCTAAGAGCAACAACTCTCAAGATCATGAAAACTAGTTACTATTGGCCCAACCTGTTTAGTGACTTTCAATTGTGGGTCAAGAAATGTAAAACATGTGCCTTCTTTACAAGTAAAGAAAGATTATCAACTCTCCCACTCCATCCCATCTCTATAAATTAACCATTAATGCAATGGATATTGGATTTCATTGGAGTGATCAACCCACATTCTAGCTCATGCCACAATTGGATAATCACAACAAATAACTATTTCACCGAATGGACAAAGGAAGTTGAATTAAAGGAAGTGAGTGAGGCCAACATCTCGAATTCTACGAAGTTATTGTGACTAGATTCGGTGTTCCTTATACTATCATTTCCGACAATGATCTAGCTTTCCTTGGCATGAAGATATATGATTGGTTTGTTAAGAATGACGTATATTTGAACCTAATCAAACTACCCCATGGTAATGGTCGGGATGTGTCCACCAACTTAAATATTTTAAGGATCATAAGGATGAATTTGGATGAGAATTAGAGGACTTGGAACACCAAGTTAAAATCAACCTTATGGGCTGATAGAATCACTCCCAAAATATCAAGTAGTAGCTCCCCTTACAAACTGGTTTATGGAAAAGAGGTTAGGTTTCAAATATCTCTTGAATTACTAGCCTTGGAGCTCATCAAACAATTGGAATTATCTAAGTTTTAAGCCATGGAAATTAGGTATATAGAGATCATGTAATTAGAAGAGTTGAGAAATAAAGAAATGTAAACAATGGAAAAGGATCAAGCTCAAATTAAGAAGTATTTTGACAAGAAAGCAATAGCTAGGAGTTTCCAAGAAGGAGATATAGTCCTAAAGTGGGATGTAGACTGAGATAAACTAGGTAGGAAATCAAATTTTGATACAATGTGGAGTGGCCCCTATATGATTTCAGGATGAAATTCAAACAATGATTTTCAATTTTCAAAATTGAATGGAGAAGAGTTGTAGATTTCGGTCAATGGGAACTATCTCTAGCATTGTCATTGAATAAGGCCTTCCTTTTCAACATAGTATATTAGTTTTAATTACTCCAAGCACTTTTCAGCACATTGTATTGTTGTTAGTGTAGTTTTAATTTCCCTAAGTGATCTGCACAATATTTTATTGCTCTTGGATGGCATGGTTTTGCTTTGTATAGCATTTCATGGAAGTTCCCGAAGAAGATATTGTACGTACCCAAAATTGTAGGTATTGTCTTTGCCAAAAGAGGTTACGAAACCCCAATGATCATTTAGATCTCTTCGCAAGGTGTTTGGAATCTATAACAACGATTATATATCTCGCATCCCAAAATGCCATATCCAACCTCCACATGCTTTGTTTTGACCCCGTTCCACTCTTTTCTTGTATTTTGGTCTTTAGTTTCAGGACCGCTGCCCTGCTTGGGCTGTGGTCCCATGACCGCCACCCGGGACAGGCGGAAGTCCTATAACTGCTGCCCTACATAGGGTGGCGGTCTTTCTGCAGTTTTCTAGAAATTTCTAATGCTTTCTTCAAGGTAAAAATTCAAGTGGTGCTCACATTCTTCAACCACTCTTGCTTGCATTTAAGTTTTAGCCGCCTAGTAAATAGTAATTTCTCTTTGTTTATAATAGAAGAGTTCAATTCAAACTTACCCTCTGGTAAATCCAAATGCTATAAATACCAAGCTTGTTTACAAGCAAATGGCCCCTCTCCCTCTATGAATTATTATTCAGTGTGTTTTAAAGTTCTTCCATAAGTTTCAATAGGTTTAGATTTTGCATGAATTCTCAGCCTCTCAGTTCAAGGCTTCTTTCTTCCTTTCTGATTTAGAGATCACTTGATCTTCACACTTTCATTTTGCTCCATTGCTATCCTCCATAGTCAGCTTAGCATAAGATAGTTTTAGTTCTAGATTAGAGTTCATTTGATAATCTTAGAGTTGTAGGTTGTTGTTTTTTCACAAGAAATAGATTCTAGAATTCTCGGTATATTTGCATTGTATCTCTGCAATAAATCCTACTAGGAATCACATAGTCAAGCTCTGTTCACTTGCACTATCCCTCTCTTACTTGCATTCTATTCAGTTTACATCTAAGCTGCCACTGTTCGAGTATCTCCTTCTACTGACGCTATCACATTCACACTTTTCTGGATTCACGAGAACACGAAGGAACAAAGAGATCATACTGAGGGGAAAAGTCATGACACAACTGGATTTACCACTATTCTGTAAAACTCTAGGTTTGAATTATCAAATTTGTAGTTACAATATATCAAATAGAGTAGCAAATCATTTTATTTCAGTTAAGCTTGCTTTCAGTATTACCAGGGAAGTTGTGGGGAATGATAGCTTCTGAGAAGCTGTGATTTATTCCTCATTTTTGAGGTAAGATTGAAGGTCTTTCGATTAAATTAGTTAGTTATTTAAATATTTAGGATAAATTCACAAGTGCACAGGCAAATAACTATATCAGGCTAACTTGCTTGTTTTAATTATGTTATTAGATTAATTGTTCATTATCTGAATATATTAGAATAGCTGCTCTTTAAATTTCGTTCAAATACACATCATTGAAAATACAAAAATAAAAGGAATATAAGCATAGTGTAGATATACCTTTTATAGTTAGTTTACTTATTTTAGTTAAAGTTTGATTATCTCTTGCATGACAATTACGGGACCCAGAGAGCGCAGGATTACGTATTCAAACCGGTAGTACCTTAGCCAAATCTCTTCACAACATTAATAGATATAGATCAAGGCCTTAGGATTCATGTCTTTCAAATGACAATAAACCCACAAGCAGTTAGTGAACAATTGAGAGAATTGAACATTGAAGATGATAAAGCATACACATTCGGTCAAGTCAACCCAACTATAGATTGTATTGATAGGATATTCGCATGACCATACAAGAACCCGAAAGAGAAAAAATATTTGGTTGTGATCCATTAGTTCTGCAACTAAACATAGGAGACCTTCTCATCGACATAGACATAGACCTACGTATACAAGTTTCCAAAACACTGTAAGGTATTCTAAGAAGATCGTATAACTCTTGGTATTAAACATAGAAGCTGAAAAGGCTTATGACCATTGGATAGTTGGAAGAAGAGATTGACTCTTCACATGACCATAACAGGTCACAACAACCACAAACTCATGGTTGTGATCCCCAGGTCCCACAACCCAACGGGCCTGCTAGTCAGTTAAACATTGACACCAGTTTACGTACACTGGTATTTAGATCCTCACCACTCCCGCCGATATCATAACACAATTTTTACATTAAACATAGAATCCAATCAAGCTAATATTTTCTGGGCTAGACCAGAAAACCACCCATAGTTTCCTACAAATCCACTACACCTCTCATTACCATTTTCCATGACCTTGCTGAAATACTCACGAAGCACCTACGGTCACTTTGCATGTATCCAACAACCAATAGATAGGATCTCGGTAGAGCTCAAAATTGATTGGAGCCTCTCGAACAAATATTATATCTGAATGATCCATTACACCAATTTAGGTTAGGAGAGCTTTCTTTGCTTTAGACTCACAGATTTCATTATTACGTGTTGAAGATATAAGATTTCCCAACTAGTTTGTCTATACCCACATACATTTCATTTCCACCGGCTGTCTCAGCACGACCTTGAGAGGTCAGGTACGAAGAAGGGCTACTTGTATATTACCATACTCACTTGTCACTTTTCTATCGTAAGATATGTTTTGGGAAGAATTGGGAAGTGGAAAGGATGTGTTGTAAGTAGTATGACGAAACCCATATGACTTGCAAGAAATTGCAATGTGAAAGAGTTATTATTCTGACCTTATTCATGGTTTGTGGGGAGATGTGGTGGAAATTCAAATCCAATAGTTTTCCACTCTCATAAATTTCAAATCTAAATAGCTTCATGATTAGGAGTAGAAATGCAAAAAGCGAGTTCGGTAGTGTTTTGTTTGACTTTAATGGTGAATTATTCAAGTAGAAAATGAGTTTTCATGTTTTTAGGTCAACTCCATGCCCCAATAGATTCTTCAAGGCAACGATATTCCATCTAGCAAGAAGATGACCCCATTGATTCACTAAAATATTGTGTAAAATCCCTCATGTGATTTTTGACAACCCAAAACTTTAATTCTCGGACTTGGGAAAATTTACGATTGATTTAGGGCTAAGGAGTTCATTTTTAAGACTATCGTATTTTTGGGCTCTTCATACACATCTGCATATTCCATGCTCCTTGTTCTCTACCCCCCAAAAATTCATTTTTTAAAAATCTGGAAAATTTCCCAAGTGTCAAAATACTTCTTTGCATTTTAGATTTCGAGTTTCGAGAAAAAAATTGCAATTTACATGCAAATTGTTCCTTGAACTCCAAAACCTGAAATATAAAGAATTTAGTGTATTTCGGTTTGGGTTTCAAATTACAATTTGCATGTAAATTGTAAAATGAAACCCGATCCTGAAACTTTACCTTCCAAGTGCATTTTGGGTTTTAGGTTCGATTTACAATTTACATGTAAATTGCAAATCAAAACTCAATTCTTGAAAAGCAAAGAAATCAGTGCATTTCGGGTTTCAAGTTTTCAATTGAAATTTACATGTAAATTACAGTTTGATCCTTGATCCTGAAACTCAACCAAGTTGCAAAGGGGGTCAACTTCTTCCAAAGACCATTTCGGGAACCGGAGGTTACTTTGCAAGTCATGAGTTTTACCTTTTGTAATTCAGAGGTTTGAATGTGCAAATCAAGGTCAAAATTATGATGGTCTCCTTCATTTTGAGTTTTTGATTTCTCTTGTATTGAAACATGGTGTCCTAAACGCATGTTGTATGTTGCATGTCTTCTCGGTTCCAAAACCCAATGGTTCTTTGTTTTGGGTTTCTAAGGGTCTTTTGCAAGGTAATAGACTGACATAGGATTGATCTAACAATTCGACCACCTAAATTTATTGAAGTATGGCACCTTGAAATTCAAATGCCCATAAATTTCACCCTACAACTAAAAATTTCACAAAATTGGACTTTTGGAAAGGTCTCATCATGTTCTACACCATGGAAATTGAAACTTAAATTTGATGAGGTTAGGTGGGTGAAAAAGAGGAAATAAAGTCCCAGAATTAGAATAATAGTTCCATCTAGCTCAACCACCAAATTTGATGAAGTATGTTGCTCATGCCTTCTCCTACAAGTAAATTATCATGGGGAAATGTCCATGAAGCATGCGATGCCTATTTTTAGGAATTAAATACATGTTATTGGCGGTTGAAAGTTGAAATTTGAGCTTCCCTCTCTTTTCCCTCCTTTCTCTTTCCCATCTTATATATATTGTAAAATGATGCCCATTTGTAAAAGTTGGACCCTCTTGAAATACTAGTGCATCATATTTCAAGTGTTGCATATGTATTTTGAGTTGTAGGCCTCATATCTGGACCTCTACAGGGTGATTCTTTCCTTCTTCCTTCATTGTAATGGATTGTGCATCTCTATGAAGCAATTAAATCATGTTTTGTGGTTATTCTCTACCCTAGCTTGTGTTTATTGCATTGTCTTGCCTCTCTATTACATTTTTGATGTGTTGTGCATATTTATTCTCCTTTTGCATGGTTTATTTTTGTTGTGATCCATGGAAATCATATTTTGCATGTTATTTTGTATTGTGGCAATCATGCACACCCTCTCTCCTTCATTTTTCTCCCATTTCCACTTATCGAGAGTGTTTTTCCCCCTTTTCTTCAATTATCACCTCTCTTTAGCTTAGGAGTTCCCCTTCCATGCATCTTTCTCTTCCCCTTGTCCCTTGGATTGTTAGAGTAGGATTAGATAGATGCATTTCCTTCTTTAGGAGTATTTTAGCATTAGGAATAGGTAGAGGAACCAACATTATCTAGAGGTCTTTCTCAAGTAGCAAGTCCCACAACTTGAGAGATAATACCATATTACCAAAAAACACTATTTGTTCATTCATCCATTTATGAAAAATCAGAGGGTGTTGTTTTTTGGTGATAACAAGTTCTAATTGAACTAAAGTAAATATCACATGCTACGAAAATGAAATGTAGTTTGAGTTGTCTTTAGAGTAGCATCAATGTCGGTGGTGCATAGGGGTTCCCACAACCCACATAACTTTATTTTGTAAGAAATCCATCTTACACGACAAGGATTTTGAGGGTTTGAACAAAGTTTATAGAGCCATTTTGAAGGTGAGAAAATAAGATCAACATACAATGAAAATAATTTCTAGGATGGTAAATAACTCGGAATTTGTAGGTCTAGATTTCAAGAAAATATAAGATTGTACATTACGGGCGAGAACCATGTGGGCCAGGTCTTGGCCTATTTCTATGGTTTTTCCTAAGTCTAGTTTGAGGTGGCGCTTCTTATAATGAAACATTTCCAGCCTTAGATCGGCTAATTCCTCCATTCAAATCACTCAAACTCTCTCGCACCACACAAAATCAGCTAAGTGCAATTTTTATAGGATGACAAAGTTTCTAGGTCGATTAGTCATTTTATAAAGTGTTATTCGGTATGTGTAATTAATTTTAGAAGTTAGTTAAATTAGAATATCCTCCTGTAATAGTAATTCATAATTTTTATGCATGTTATTTATGAACCTTCTAAAGCTTAAAAGGATGAGCTTAATCACTAAAAAGTGAAATCATAAACTCAAATTCACTTATATACATGTGTGAGTGGATTTGTCTACCCTTTAATAGGGATTTCTAAAAATATAGATCTACATAGATAGTGAATACATTACACCCACGCATGGTACTTTATTGAAAGTTTTCAAAGATTTTTCAGCAACTCCTTTAGCAAATTCTATATTATCAACATATTTACAACCAAAGAAATACAAAAAATATTTTCCAAAATATAATGGTGGTTTTAACATCCATACAAAGCTCTTAATTTGGCATAAGTTGGGGAAAAAATATTCATCGGAATGGCAAAATATGCGGAGTTTGCATTTCACCTACCAAATTGTATTTTTCAGTTTCTAATTCCTTTTTAACCACTTCAAATTTTACACGCCAAAAAATATTGCATCCAAGAGAATGTATATCTTTGAAGCATTTTTTCACATGGTTCATTTTCTTACTAATACATCCACGTTTCGCATGAAAAACAAAGAAAGTATTAATTCCTAATACTTTAGTGGTATCCCAAATTTTTGATGTTGTTTTCAAATATCTTATTCAAAAAATCACCTTGTGTATATCCAACTACTCTATCAAACATCAAACCATACTAGTTGAATTATCTCAATGGAGAGAAGGTAGATCTACCATTTGTAGTTGCTTAAAATTTTCCCCCGGCTACTTTAAAGGACTAAACCATTTTAAAGCTCTCATTTTTCATGCTAAAATGGAGGATGTTGGAAAAATTTTGTTGCCCAAAATAACCCCCTAGGATATTTTGACAACTTACAAATCCATTTTTGGACTTAGGTAGTGTTGTCATAGATCAGGAAGATTTCAAATTTTATAGTTAGTGGAAAATCTTGGTATTTCGGGGCAAGTCCCGGTGTTCCAGAATCACTCTCCCCTTGTTTGGCCTTAATATCAAATAGTTAACCAATTTTTGGCCAAGTTAGGTCAAACGGGGAAAATCATACTTTGGAGGAACATGAAGAATTGTTCCTTTTTTCCTCTTGTTCCCCGTAATACTACCTTGCCACAATGTAAATGGAAATAAAAAAAATTGGGTCATTATGAAAAAAATGGAAGTGTTCCCATGTTATCTACATTCCCGCAACCTCGTGTCAAATTTGAATAAGGAACAATTGGAAAAAATAAGATAAATTGGGAATTAATGGAACAAGGGGAATAGTTCTTATGTTCCTAAAGTTCATCCATCACCACAAATTTTGTAAGGGAAAAATGGGAAAGTCGTCAAATAAGTTGGGGGTGTAAGGAACAACCAGAATAGTTCGGTGAGTTATAAAGGTTCCCTAAACCTCTACGAACATTGGCCAAAGAGACAGGGGAAAGGAGAGGGCACAATAATAAAAATGTTAGGCACTAACATAATAGTGCTCGAGTAATCAATGTTCATTGAACCCCTAATCTGGGTGTCAACAAACGTGTAGAGAAAGGAAAAGTGGTTAAGTTGGGCCTAGAGGTACAAAGTGGGAGTTGTTACCTCATTTTGATCATTCCCTAAACACCATTATCTCTACCCAAACACATAGCGATTGCTAAATCGGCCTCGCCATGGCACACTAGAACAATTCCATTGTTCCATTGTTACGTTGGAACCTGCAACACTAATGAAGAGGAAAAGGAAACACAGTCAAAAATTTGGATTTGTCAAGCACACACAGAACATTCCTTCATTCCCTAACCCTTCACATATCCTCACTAGGGCACAATCATTAAATCAATTTTTTTATGACCCGCAAGAGAACGTTCCTCGTTCCACTTATTCTTTTAAACTCGCCTATTGACTAGATCTCATTTTTGGGCCATATATTTTAACTTAGAGATTGAAATTTTATAAAATTGGTGGTGTTGGAAACATCTTGTGGACGGCCTCATTTTGGCATTAATAAATAAATAAAATGATGGATTTTGAGGGGTAAAAAGTGTAAACACTATTTATAGAGGGAAAAGGTGTTGTTTAGACAGTTATAGGAAGTTCAATCACCTAGATTTATTCCTTTATGGTGCCCATACTCTTTCCTAAAGATAAAATGATGTGTGAAAATGAATTTTTCATGTGACCATGTCCATTTTAGGAATTTATCATGTATGGTGGGTGGTTGAATTCGAATTTGGCATGCCCTATCTCTTTCCCTCATCTTTCTCTCCCCCTTTCTCTATATATTTAGAAAATTATTCATTTTTAAAAGGTTAGACTCTCTCAATTTGCAAGGTCATCATGCAAAGATGTTGTTCCAACTAGATATGGGTTGTAGACCTCATATTTGGACTCTTGCATTCATTTTACACCTTCCACTTAAGATGTAATGGTCTACGCATACCTTAAGCAATAAAATCTTGTGTTTGTGGCTCTCTTTCTTCCATATACTTGTTTTTCATTGCATTATTGCCTCCCATTCCTTCTTTGGTATGTTGTATGTGTTGTATTTGTAGGTTTCTCCATTTTTTTGTGTTTTGTGTACAAAATGGAAGGTAAATTGCATTTTTGGCCTATGTTATTTTTAACCTCTCCTTTTGTATTTCCTCTCTATTTTCCCTCATGGAGAGTGTTCATCCCCCTTTTCTTGGTGTTATCACCTCTTTTTTAGATTAGTTTGCTTATGATTTCTCTCCTCCCTTTGTCTCTCTCTCCTTGGTTACTTGGATGTGTTACTTTAGGTTTAATTTAGAAGTATTTTTAGTGTTAACATTAGGATAGGTAGAGGAAATAACATTCTCTAGATATTTGTATCGAGATGTAAGGTCCCACACTTGAAGACAATCCCATGTTATCCAAAAGTATTGATCTTCCATGATCAATTCCTAGGGTGCTACTTTTGAAAGTTAACACTTCTAGCATACCCAATGGGAGATGATTGAAGCACTTTACATCTTCATACCATCAAGTTTTATGCGTTATTAGTGATATTCATCCTTTAACGGTAGTTATCATCATATCTAGTGACTCCACCCGGTCTAAAAATCTATTTTCTTAATTAAAAAAAAACAACCTTCCATCATTTTAGTCCTCTTTTCCATGAAGTTGTGCAATCATGACTTCATTTCCTCACTGGAATCCTTAGTTTCAACATTAATACCATTCAAATCCACCTCCATGTTTCAAAAATTTACCTTCAAACTATCATAACAAAAATCTAAATAAGTTTTATGAGAAAAATTAGAATGGATGTGCATATTCCTATGAGCCAAATGAAGGTATGTGCACAAATTTTTAGGAACAAATAAATGATATTTTATTCAACATATCATGAAAACATTACAAAGGTTATTATATATCCATAGAGATAATAAACAACATCCTAAGAAATAGGATCTAATAGCTCAAGTTAGTCACTCATAAATAAACTATATAACAATATAACAATATTTTTATAACTATATAACAATATATTTACCATAGATAATAACATAATTATCGAAACATAATTAATAATGTCACCACTATAAATTCCTAACATTCACCCCCTTAGTGTGAACATTATTAATCTCAATATTCACCCCCTTAATGTGAACACAACGAAGAACCATATTTCAAAGAAGTTCAAATACCTCTTAAAAGCATTGCTTAGACCAGGTATAAACTCCATAGATTATCTCTTTACCCACGTGAAGGCATAGTGGTGAGATGAATTATGTAGAAATAATCCTTACCTCTTTAGGTTCATGTGGTACTTTCCCTTCCTCCTAGGGCACCCAAATTCTGGATCTCCAAGATCCACAAGCTTGGCACTAGCTAGATAACCATCCTCGAGCCTACCTCGTAATCTTCTCTTGCTCCCCAAAAGCGAGTTTTCTGAAAACATGAATCTTCCCCAAAATTCTAAAAAGCTATTTATTCAGCATATAACATAATATGAATACTCGAAAAAGATGCATACTAAAACACACAACTAAAAAAAAATGCCACCAAATCATCTATGCGAGACCCATCATTGTAATCGAAGAGAGGTCATTGATCGACCTCCAACATCCGACTCCCTCCATCCTCCGATGTAATGTTGCTAACTCAACAAAATGTGAACATGAAGCTCAAGTTTACATTTTGGACGTCGCATTCCAGCAATAGTGCATCTGTGTGGTTAAATTTTTATTTTGACTCTAACTCGTGATGACAAGATTACAAAATGACTATAAAAAAATCCTAAAATCACTAATATGACTTTGAGTCTTTTACAATAAATGATGTATTTGGAAAATGACAAAACTAATAACATAACTCACTTTTAGATATTTACAATTGACAATGTGATTGATTGATAAAGAAGACAATGACAATTATGACATATATCGACTTTGGATTTTATGGACTTTTACAATGACTAGTAAATTTAAAAACAAACTTTAGACCACCATATAAAATTCCTATCGACTATTAGATTTGGCTGATTCTTCTAATATAGCCAAAGTCTATTATTAGAATATATGTTACTAGTCGATTGAGATAATAGATCAGACCTATAGCTAATAATCACACATTACGTTAAGACTTGAAGCACACATTAATATTAATGGACACTAAATACTTGATTTGTAATCTAAACTAATTAGCTTATGAAAAATATAATGAGATGGCCAAAGGACTTTAGAAAGCTTCAACTCTTTAAGACCTCCAAAGGAAACATGCAAGGGCTCCAAAGTAGCTTCAAGATGGTAGTAAGATCTCTATGGAAGACATATAATAACAATTATATTTGTGACATAGCTTTAACTCTTGAAATTGTAACCTAAAGAGAGGAGGATGAGGGGATACTTATAGGGTTGATGGTGACCTAGATGGGTTATCAAAGACTATGGAAGACCATCAATTTAGGTGGTGGGATGAAGCCCAACTCAAGACAATGAGTCCTTATGAAGCGGGATTAGGGTTTTGGTGGTAAACGTGAACTAGGGTTCTCTATGGGAGATAAAAGGGTAGGTGAGAGGTAGAAAATATTAAATAAAGGAAAAGGGAGATAAACTTATTAAATGAAGGCCTAGGAAGGACAAAAGGGGCATTTAGGGATGATAAATGGATTAAATGGGGATTTAGGATTAATTAAGGATGATTAGGGATGTTTAGGGAAGATGAGTTAAGGATATGATTAGGATGGGATTAAGGTGGAAAATAATAATTAAAGGGATAAATTGAATTTAGAAGGGAAAGGGGAATTTAAGTGGGAAGAGAGGCATATATGTAGGAAAGTGATGATGAAGGGGAGTGGATGCGGGATGAAGGATAAGGGATACCAAAAATTGGTGTCTACATTTTCCCCTTTTTTATGTGCTTTGCGTTGGGTAAGCCATGAGAAAAAAAAGAGAAGTGATAGAAGAAGAAGATGATTAAGGTGTTCCCCTTAAACTAGGGATCGATGACACGAAAAATAATCGATCACAAGTTTGAAAGAGATAAATGAAGAGATAAAAGGGTGGAAATGATGAGAAAAATAAAGAAGATGAGAGAAGATTCCCCAAGTGGAGAAAGATAAAAATCAAAAACAAAATATGACACTTTGATTTTAGAATCACTTCGGTAGGGAACAAAATACAACGTCAATAGAGATGACAAAAATGTCCTATGGAACCGTGATTCAATGAATCACCGCATTATGGATGTGAAATCCATGGGACCAATGGGTTGAAGGAAAAAATCAAAATATGTGCAAATAAATTAAAAAAATGATCGGACAAGGGTCGCGACAAAATGCGAGGGCCAAAAAGAAAATGTGATATCCTTCACATATGAGGAATCGAAAAATATGTAACTGGTGGGACAAAGAAAAGATGGCTTTAATGGTGGGATTAGGATAAAGGATGGTTCCCAAAGAGGGACACAAATATTGTCACAAAGTGGAATATTAGACGTGATTGGGGATGTGTAGGCACCTACCTTAGGGGACAAGGTTCAATACTTAGATTATCATACGTTCAATTCATGGATTAGCTAGTGGACATTGTATGTAGATTTTGATGAGAGACTTTGATGTATAGAGTTTGAGATAAAGCCCATAGAGGCCTATCACAGATGTATGGACATGTTTTGATGAGGATATTGTGTGTGTGTGTGTGTGTGTGTGTGTGTGTGTGTGATTTTTTTGTGGCTTATATGAGGTGTATGATGATTTATGTGATGAAATTGATTATTTTACTATAACATGGATGTTAGTATAAATTTAATATGTGATGTATATTTAATGATGTGATGTCTTGATTTGATCTTAGATGTACGATGTGATGTTTTAATTTCATGATTTGATTATAATGATTGGATGTTTTCATATGATGGATTGATTAGGTGTGTGATGATTTAGATGAGAACATGATTATATGATAGGATTGATCTGATGTGATTTATGTTAGATTAGCATGATAGATGTGTTTGAGATGATATGATTTAGACTAGAGTAGAAATGATGAGTTGATATGTATATGGTGATAGGAATGATGGATTCAGATATGGGTAGATGAAAATATAAATGAGTTTAGACGTGAGATGATATGAGTTAGACTTAGGGTGGGGAAGATAAGAGCATAATGGAAGAGAATGCAACATTCAATGGGGTGACAAAATGTGAGAAAGTACACTTCACCATAGAGAGGATCATACATGGAAAAAGATTCCTTTGAACAGGATTGGAAGTAAACGTAAAAGGGAACAATGCAAAGCATTACACTTACGACCATTGAAAGATGTTAACACATAACTAACAATAGTTAGTCAAACTTAAGATCATGAGAAAAATATGGAATGTGTTCTCATAAACCTATTGTAGACATCAAAAAGGGGTTAAGATGGAGCTTATATGGGGAAAATAGGTTCTCCTTATATGGTAGTCCTATGTCTATGCCCGAGCTCTGAGTAATATGGTGCAAATTGATCAATACGGGAAGTTTTCACGGTTCATTTTGAGACCCCCTCAAATATTATATAATGGGTGGTGAATCGACCAAATAGCCATTCATGTTGTAGGCAAATGTACAAAAATGAGTTTCATGATGGCACTTTGGAAGGAATTCATTTTTCGAATACGGTGCATGAACTAGACATTGTGGTTATTCTTGGTTTGGTAAGGTTGAATCAACAATATGTTACCGACTGACACATACGGTATCTTGTCGAACAAAAACAAAATATCGGTGTTCTTTGGTTGGTAATGTGATGTTATCAGCCGGTAACACATATTACCAACTAGAGGGGTGTTGTTATTGGTTGGAAACATAACAATTTTGGTCAACAACATTACACTGAGTTATCATGGTGTTTTTGACCATAACATATTATTACCGATTGGTAACATGTGTTGACGACTAGTAACATAGCTTCCGATCGATATTGTTACTAGACAATATCATATGTATGTTGTTCCTATCCGGTAACATAGATATGTTGCTCCTAGATGGTAACATTTTTGGTTTTCCAACATTTAATACGCCATGTGTCTTTCCTCTCCCCGCATTTAATACACTTTGGACTTTCCTATATATATACCCTTCCCCATTCATTTTGTCTCATTTTCATGTGCAAGTTTCCTAGAGATAGACTTTTTTAGAGAGTTCCAACCTTCTCGTCCACTTCTAGTCTTCCAATATTATATATTAACCAATGCCACCTGCCACACAATTTGTTATATGACCCTCAAGGCTCATATACGGGTATATTTTGTTTTCATTTGCTAACCTCTTATTTTTTCAAGCAATCAACATTAAGGAATAATGGCCCCAAGAAAAATACCATTAAACCAAATTCTTATGTTTACCAAAACTTTTTATATCCCTAGTTGATACAACTACTCTAAATCCACAAATAATCAGCTAATCTGATTAGATTCCTAAGTCAAGCTTGTTTGGACTTATTTACATGCCCCAATATTAGACAGACCACAAATTATTAAATAATTTAATGCAAGTGTATAATACTTCAGATGGAACTTTCATAATTAAATTACCATCCCACAATTTCACATAAAAATAACACATGAAGATATTTATCATCTAACAGGCATGCCCCATGAAAACGTAATTCTGTAAGAACCAAAGATGTTATTTTTTACGAGAAAAAGAAATTTTAAGAGTCGTATTATAATCTCTCTATTGAGGTTGAGGTTAATACTCCACCCAAAAGAGGAATCAACTCTCAATCTATCAAATACCCCTTTCTCTTGGCCATGGTGGAATTTTTTCAGTCTCGTATCGTTCTACAGCGAAGATACACTAACATTCCTCAGTGGGAAATGTACTAACTTCTTCAAACCCTTGCGAGTTATATTCGATTGGTGCTCATATCTTGCATCAAAGATTCATTTTGAACTTGACAAATCCAAATTGAATCCTTCTACAATTTTTTTTTCTTATTATGTTCTTACTTTCTATTATGAGGGTTTTTATGGACTCAAATCCACAGCTATTCCAACTGCTCTTCACGAGAAGATGGATAAACATGGAATTCCACTGGACGAACAGTTGGTGAGTATTTTGTTTTAAAAATCATTTAATCTTGATTCCTTTAAACAAAATCATTGTTAAATTAATTCTTATAAATATGTAATCTGTAATTCTGTTATGAATAGGTAAAAGCAAACGAAACAATGGAATGCCATCATGCGACAATTCACTTGCATAACCTTGTTGGGCTTGAGGGGTCTAGAGACAATGATGTCACCATGTCTAATGACTCTTTGGAAGATTTGAGACCAGACAAATAGATGTTTGGTTCCTTGGATTCCTCCCACTTGATCCAGTCCTAGAGCAAGGAGAGAACGCGCTCTAATTTTGATCATGATGTAGAGGTAAATATAGGTTTTTGTTTTACATACTACACAATCATTTTGATTTTATGATATTATTTTACAGACTAATGATAATCTGAATCTCGATTCTTAACAATGACATATTTCTAATTTCATTATCGTAATGTGCATCCTTTTTCGGCATATCTGCATCGACGACTCTGAGAGTGTTTACTCACACTGGTGGCGATGAACACACAACATGCATACCTAAGTAAGAACAAGAAGAGTATCATTTTTCACAACTACCATATAATTGCCTAGGCTTTTCAAGTTCTAGTACAAAGAAACTAATAAATAGAGACTTATAATTTATTTATATTAGTCTTTTGAATTTCTTTTACAAATTTATCATTCTTTTTAATTGGTTTTCATTAAATTCAGGATTTGTTGTGTTAGTTCCATCACATCCCTTCCACCTAGTGCCGTAGTTTGTTGATTATAGACAAAGTTCACATCATAAGAAATATCTATTGGTGTCAATCTTACTAATTTAAAGTTCTTACTATTCGTTCGTTTGTCTTCTTAATTTTAAATTTTCAACATACCGATTACCAAATATTAATTATTAAAGAATTGATGCTTGTAGATCTTTTACAATATGAAATTGATCCCTCAGCCATGCCGATAACCACCTTCTTTGCTATGAATCCATCTCAGCGCATAAGGATTACATAATTCGATCTCCCATTTTACCTCCTTCACCTGCTTATGGTAGGGGAAAAGGTTTGTGCTCCCTAACCCTGGAATGACTACGAGCAGGGAAACTTAGAATTTCACAACATCTGAGTTCCCCAATTTTACAGTTGATGGAATGTTGAGTGCCAGAGGCACTTCTATTTTAAATAATATAGAAATGGATGAGGAGTATCTCGGGTTTGACAACTATTTTGACATGGCAACGTCAGGGAGGCATGTTGAGGATCTGATGTAATCTGTTTATAAGCAAGGGCCAGAGCCGGTAGGATCTTTAGATCCTCCTTCCCCAAATGGTTAGGAAAAAATGGATGATGATGCAAAGACCAGGTTTTCACTTGACATCCTTGTGTCAAATAATACTACAACCCTTGTCATAGAGAATTTTATTTCTAATCTTAAGGATTTGAAAATGTGGGAGATTAGAGTGAAAGCTTTGATAAAAGAAATCAATGATAGATATCATAATTTTGAAAATAGAGAAAAACTTTATTCATTGGTTAAAAATCAACCGTTGGCGATTGACACTATACTTTCTCAAGCACAACAAGGAAGTGCAGTCACCGATAATGTTTACATCAAGGATGAAGTTTTGACAATAATGTTGAACAAATTCGTTAATCTGAATGTCGAGGCACAATCTTACTACAACAAGTGGAGTCGTGAAAAGAACCTTCTCACTATTGCTAATGCAGAAAGACTTGGTCATGGTAAGTTCTATTGTTTTGTAGATTGTTAGATAAATATATAGTTATCCTTTATCTTATTCTAAATACTAATTATGGGATTTTTTAATTGTATTCAAAATACCGAATTTAAAGAAAGATATGCAAGTGTTAGATGAGCACCTTAAAAAGTGAGAGAGACTGTCATGAGGCTATTATTTTTAAAGAAAAACTTGTTTTGTTAAACAAGTAGAACAATACATTGTGGAGGATTATCAAGGAGCATAAACTAGATCTAGAAATTCTTATGAAGAAAAAAACTGATGAGGATCCTTTTATCCTTTCGATAGGAGATGCAACTCATGAAGATATAGAAAATTTAGAAAATATTGATGTTCTTTGCAAAATAATTAGTAGAGTCTGGTGTAATCCAAGATAGTTCAAATGTTGTAGCTATTGTTGAATATGTTCAAGGACAAGGGTCCAATTAACTTCTATTAAAAATTTAAACTATGTTATTGTTGTCTATTTTTGCACCCCTTGCAAAAATAGAAAAACTTGGACTACCCCAGACTTGGAATGAACACCACAGAGAAGTTTATGAATGTTGCGGAGTGAAGGAAAAATATTAGGAAACCACGGCTAAATAGATTAAGCTCTGAAGTTAGGAAATATCCGTGAGAGAATTGGAGCATGCCAAAGAGGTCGAGATAAGCCATAGATTGATGTAAAAAGGGTCCATGGATGTTGAAAAATGTGCAACACATAAAGTAGAACATATGGAGACTGTGGGTGAAAAGAAGTTAGTAATGTCGTGGAACAAGGAAAATTAAAAGACCACATGATGGAGAAAAGGAAGTCCACTGATGTTGTTGAAAGTTGCACGATAAGTAAATAAATTGTGGTCTAAGAAAAAGAGATAGTGGAGTCACAGAATGAAGAAGACAAAGTCACAAAACTCAAAACTGCAGAGTTAAAATGAAGAGTCATGTAACAAGGAGGACAACAATTTTCCATGGGAGTTGTAATTGATGGAGATTTAGAATCAGATTTTTTTGAATCTGATATGATTTGAAGAATATTGACCTCCTCCATGCAATAAAATCAGATTTCATAAATTAAAGGGGAGATTGTTAGGTGGAAAGACATAAGACATCTCCAACACATAAGAGATGCAGTTCCAGGTGGAAAACTACTAGAATTTAATGTAGTATAGGTGCCCATCTTTGGGAAATGGCGTGTTGCAGTGGAAAAACCATAGGTACCCTATTTTCTCAAAGAAATTAATGTTTGTGGTTAAAATCAAAATCTGATTTCCATCTTCTTTTCTCTTCTTCTTCTCTCCTTCTTTTCTATAAATGTAAGAGCTCTGTTCATTAAAAGGGATCCTATTTTGTTGTAACGACACCATGTTAAAATGGTGTTCGACTTCCCATGGGTTTTAGACTTTGAGTTTGTCCTTTGTAATGTTTTTCACCTTCTTCCATGAATGTAATCGATTGTGCATCCCTTAAGCAATAAAATCAGATTTTGTGGCTATCTCTCTGCCTTGGTCTTGCCTTTTTTTTTTTTGGCTTTGTGCATTCCCCTTGCTTTCTGATCTATTTCATGTGTGTTGTTTTGTGAAGAAATTCATATCTACGTGGTTCTTGTATGTGGCATGTCTTTTCTGACCTCTCACCCACGTTTTCTTTCCTTCTTTTGCCTTTGTAGAGAATGATCAACCCTATTTTTGGTGCTATCACATGCCCTTAGCTTAGGATTCCCCTTATGCATATCCTTCAAACCTTGGTACCTTAGAATTGTAGTGTTAGAGTTAGAAATAGGTAGAGGAATCCAACCTTCTACGGAGGTCTGTCTTAGTTCACAGGTCCCACAACTTAGAGAGACAGTCCCATGTTGCCTAAAAATATGGGGTTATCTATGACTATCTAGGGCAAGGTGCAATTTTGATCACCAACAGTTTTGGCACTCTTGGTGGAATAGGTTTGAAGCACCTTACCACTTCTCTTCATCGAGTTTGATGTGCACTTGGTGAATATTTCAGCCTTTGGAGGTAGTTTCAAGCATATTTGGCGACTCCACTGATTTAGGTAACCCATTATTTTAAGTTGCATACCTTCCCCTTTCATTCCATTCACCTTTGCATCCATTTATATTCATCCATTTTCCCTCCACACCTTTCATTTTCTTCCTTTCATGAAGTTGTGCAATCATGATTTCTTTTCCTTCCTGGGATTCTCATTTACAACAACAAAACCAATTCATTCCATCCCCACAGTTTCAAAATCATCCTTTGAATCAATTTTATGAACCCCATCATGAAGAATATGTGTATAACCCACCCTCCACTGACCCATATGGTTATTCATGTAACCAAAATGTTTATGAAGAACAAGGTTATGTAGGTGATGGTGGCATTCCTATGGAAGATGTTGATTTCCAGAGGTAGATTGAAGAGATGGAGATGAGCATGACACAAGCTAGAGTTACATGCATGGTGAAGGTGACCACGATTGGTTTTAGAAATCCCTACCCATGGACAGGATTTGCACCAAACTAGTTCACCCTCAACAAAAGCTACAATTTTTGGCAAAAATTATGTCGTGGATTACATAATGGATTGAAGAAATGGAGGCTCACCAATTCAATGTTGGGAAACCATGTCAATGGGGGAATTCTACACCATCTTATATCTCTCCCATTCCTCCTCCCCAACCTACACCATATTATCCTATTTTCCATATTCCTAGCTCTTGTCTTCCCCGCTCCCATTGAGGATTCTCATTCCCATCTTTTTCCTCCCATCCCACCTTGATTATCCACCCTTTCCTCCCCCAAAATCCTTATCCTCCAAAAAAGGATCCTAAACCTTATCCTCCACCACAAACAATACAAAAACCAGTTAAAGAGCCCAACAGAGAAGATTTCATACAAATTTTGAAAGATTGGGATTTAAAATTTTGAGTCCGATGATATACAAGTGCTAGTCAAAACTTCAACTAAGCCATGGAATGAATTATAGGAACCTTGGGTAATAATTCAAATCCATGCAAAATTGGATGAAGCCATGGGTTTAAGAAAGCTGATGACTAAAGAGCAGCAAGTGGTGCGAGATGAAGAACATAAGGATGATGACCACTAAAAATAATGCAACGTGTATGATGACATTATAGAGGTTGTTGTTTTGTCTTCACAAGGAAGAAAATCAGAATTAGAGGAAGAATCAGATCCAAATCTGCAAGAAGAGGAGCACACATGGGAAACTAAATTAGTTTCAGAGACCTTGAACAAAGATTACATCATTGAAAGCTTCTTTCTTTCATTTGTAGAACCTGATTTGGTTGATGAACCTGTGAAGGAGGAAATAAAGATGATGAAATATCATTCATCATGGAGGTGGCAGATCCATTTCATGAGTTGTTTATAGAAGCACCAAAACAACCAAATCAACTTGCAAACAACTCCCTTTAGGAAATTCTTCAGGATGTCCCCATCCATGGGGATGAGCTTCAAAGAGACCAGATGATCATAAGGACTAGTCCGCAGATTCCCAAGGTTACATACCCAATCGGATATTTGGCCAACTTGGAGTCAAAAATAGATCCGCCACCATTCATGCTCACTTTTGAGCATGAGGAAGAGCTACAAGGTACCAAAGGTTAGCTATAATACCTCCAACCAGATGCATAGAAAATTTAGGAGGTATATGTTATTTTTATAGTTGATACTTTGATGAAAGAGGAAGTGTGGATCATGTTTGCACTTCGCCATGTGGTTTTATTTCAAAATTAATTACATGGCCGCACTTTGTAAAGAAGGGAAACTACTTCTCCTTGCATGTTGTAGGATTTGTTTAGCTTCTCTTGTTGTTGGTTAGAGTAGAGTAGGAGTCGGGTTGTTTTTAACAGAAGAAGTGCCTTGTGCACACTGCATGTTCCACTTGAGGCATGTATGTTTTTCCATCTTTTGTATATAGTTTTTGTGGGTTCATGGTGTAATCATATTTTGGGGTAGCTTTCAAAGTGTATTCGCTAGCCTCAATAGATCATTTATAGAGGTCAAGTCCAATTGTTCTTCTAGCGGTCTCAGGGGTTGAGTTTCAAAGTTCAAGATCAAATTTCAAATTATTAGGATGACTCCATGCCCAATGGATGCTTCAGGCCACTGATCAATTCATCTAGTAGGTAGATGACCCCTGTGATTCACCAAAATGTTGTCTATTTTTGCACCCCTTACAAAAATAAATAACTTGGACTACCACAAACTTGGAATAAAGACCGTAGAGAAGTTTATGAATGTAGTGGAGTGAAGGAAAAGTATTAGGAAACCATAACTAAGGAGATTAAGCCACCGAAGTTAGGAAATATGCACAAGAGAATTGAAGCATGCCGCATTGAGGTTGATGTAAAAGGTTCTCATGGCACATAAAGTAGAGCATCCGAGACCGCGGATGAAAAGAAGTTAGTAATGGCATAGAAAAGGAAAGTTAAAATATCATGAGATAGAGAACAGGAAGTTCGTGGATGTTGTTGAAAGCTACGTGATAAGTAAATAGACCATGGGCCAAGTAGAAGAGATAGTGGAGCCACAAAATGAAGAAGACAAATCCGCGGAACTCAAAACCACACAGTAGAGTAAAGTGAAGAGCCACGTAACAAGAAGGAAAATAGTTTTCTGTGGGATTTATAATTGATGGAGATTTAGAATTACATTTTTTGAATTTGATATGATTTGAATAATATTGACCTCCTCCACGTAGTAAAATCAGATTTCATAAATTAAAGGGGAGAATTTTAGGCGAAAGACATAAGATGTCTCCAACATGCAAGAGATGCGGTTCCAGTGGCACAACTACCAAAATTTAATTCAAAGATGAGTGCCCATCTTTGGAAAATGGCGTGTTGTCTTGGAAAAACTAGAGGTTCCCTGTTTTCTCATAGAAATTAATGTTGGTGGTTGAAATTAAAATCCGATTTCCCTCTTCTTTTCTCTTTTTCTTCTCTCCTTTTCTATAAATGTAAGAGCTCTACTCATTAAAAGGGATCCTCTTTTTTTATAACCGCACCATCTCAAAATGGTGGCCAACTTCCCACAGTTTTCGTGCCTTGAGTTTGGCCTTTGTAATGTTTTTCACCTTCTTTCATGAATGTAATCGAATGTGCATCCCTTAAGAAATAAAATTGGATTTTGTGGCTATCTCTTTGCCCTGGTCTCACGTTTTATTTCTCTTTTCCTCTCTATTTACATTTCTTAGCATGTTGTGTGTTTTCCTTACTTGTGGGATCTATTTCATGTGTTGTTTGTGTGAAGAAATTCGGATCTACGTGGTTCTTGTCTGTGGCATATCTTTTCTTATCTCTCACCTATGTTTTCTTTCCTTCTTTCGCCTTCATGGAGAGTAATTGACCCTCTTTCTGGTGCTATCGCCTCCCTTTAGCTTAGGATTTCTCTTGTACATATCCTTCTCACCTTGGTCCTTGTAATTGTAGTGTTAGCATTAGAAATAGGTAGAGGAAGTCGGGATTCTCCAGAGGTCTGTCTCAGTTCGTAGGTCCCACAACTGAGAGACAATCCCATGTTGCCTCAAATCTCAAGTTATCTATGATTCAGGGCAAGGTACAATTTTGAGCTCTAATAGTTACTATTGATGTATTCAATGTTTGACAATTGGAATTTGAAAACATTATCTTTATGTGAAATTGTTGATCTTTTTATTTCTCTCGAGTCTCATGTGAAATGGTTTATTATCTTTATGTGAAATAATTGATGAATAGTACACATGGATTATGGAATCTGGATTTACATTGTTCAATTTAGTTTCAAATATGTATGAACTCAAAAATTTAAACTTGTGTCTTGAATGTGCATGTTGTTGTCGATCTTGATAGTTGAATCTTGATTCATAATGTAAAGATTATCTCCAATAATCATGATGGGATGTAGTCATAGACTGCTATGTTTTTATTAATCCTAATAATCACGATGTTATATATCATATATGGATTATAATATTTTTGTGAAAAATTGTTCTGTGGAATTGTGATAGTGAGAAATCAAATATTGAACATACTTTATTAGTAATGAAATTTAATTTTATTACATCATCTAGTTTGCATATATGATATTGCACAAATATGAACTATCTACCATTTGTTATTTGCAAACATTATTAAAAATATAGAAGGGATTAAATATTTTTCCAAACATTATATGCACAATATATGTAAATGAAAAAAAAATCGAGTAACAATATATTAATATATTTCAAAAAATGAATACAATCAACTGATCTGGTAGCTGAAACAACCCTATCCTGGATGGTCCTTCATCACTTCTTATATCTGTTGCAATATCTTGTCTAGCAAATTCCAAGTCAATTTCACCATTATTAGAGACTTCATTGTTCTCTATTTGATTAACAACTTTGCGCTCTACAAGAGATGTCCATGTAGCTAGTGCTCTTTCAAATGGAAATGTGTCCACCCTATAGTTTCCAAATTCTTGTCCAATCTATTGTGAAGTTTTGATTTCACAAATGTAAGTGCACTAAATACCCTTTCATCTTCAATGACTCCAATAATCATTGTCTATATGAGTTTATATAGTTTGAAGTACTCACTTATATTCTCTGTCAGAATGTTACTCTGATACATCTTTCTCCACAATATAGGGACATATCCCATTTCACATTGGGTCAACAATAGATTTATATTGATCAGACATTGTAAATGAAAAATGTTGTGACTGGGATATGAGTAATTTTCTGTCCAATATACCATTTAATTCCCATCCATCAACATGTGAAGATTTGTAAAACTTCTCCATAAGTGTAGTCATGGATTTCCCAAAGTTTGTAGCTCTTTGTTCTTCATTAATCATCGAGTTCAAAAAAATGGGATTTACAAATCCCATGGCCTCCAGAAGATCATTGTTTTTAAAAATTCTATGATCTCAAAAGATAATGTTTCAGATATTTTCATCAATTTTTACGTACATCAGAAACTACAACATCAAAAAGATAGCTCATGATAGGTACTTCCTCAATTTCAGAACCTATTACATAAGGATCTTTGTATAAAGTGTGCATTTTAATATTTTTCCCATCAACAGAAATACAAAGATGACCACTGATATTGAACTTTAAATATTTGTTCGGATCTTTGGTGTTTATCAAAACCTTGAAGCTGCTAAAAATTGGCTTTTGAATCCAGTCTTGGGTGATATACAAGGTATCTAAAATCATACATACTTGTCTCTTTAATTTTATAAAATCAACAATGTATATGGATCTTTCTTGAGCATGTTTCACCAAGCTATTTATTTCCTTCAGCATTGGCAAAATACCACATAAAGTTAATAATGTCTCTAAATTTGTCAAGCGATATAGCATATCTTTAGCCTTGTCCACTTGTCTTTGATGCTTGAACATATACCTTGCTAAGGACCTATATTCCTCAAAAATCCTGCAATTTGGTTCATACAATGATATCCATCTCGTGTCAACATATTTTAGAAAAAAATTACCATTTTTATTCCAATAGAAAATCTCTGAAACTCCAAAATCTTTTAGGACTACTTGACATATATGAATGCAAGTCTCGTATCAGCTCCTCCACTTAGCAACATTTTCAAAATTACTTACAATATTGTAAGCCAAATTCATTTGGTGAGCCATACAATGAATAGGTATCATGTAAGGGGCTACTCTTGTTTGTAGACAAATACAAAGTCCAGTTTTGTGACCTTGCATGATAGATGTGCCATCAGCTCCTACACAAATCAGCTTTGTAGAGATTGAATGATCATCCATACCAGCTATTTCCTTCAAAATTTTAATAACAAGTTTGCAAATGTTCTCAGCATTGCAGTTCTCTATCATTTTATGCATATTTAGTAGATGATTTTCCTTGAAATGGTTACTGAAACTAAAAGTGTAGACATGCATGCACACCCAAGATGTATTATCTACTATTGTGACCTCATCAATCAACAAAGTGATAAATTTTTCATTTTTTACCTTCTCTCTCAAATCAGTGATTTCAATTTCTCCCATACACTTTTCCATCTCCCATGCATTGGTATCTGACCAATGTGTTGTTGGAATATTTGGAAATCCATTAGATTGAAACAATGTCTTATAATCAATGAGATCTGAAATTGGTCTGCCCTTTTTTAAAATGTGAAATATTGTTCTGAATTGAATGAGTTTTTCCTTGAAGACTTACGTCAATAGATTTTTCAAATCTAGCCTTTATAGTTCCACCTTTCTCAACTAGGTCCTGAAGATGTTTATGATGATTATCATATTTTGTAGCATATCTCATATGTAAACAATCTTCCTCATTTTTCCATCTAGTTGTTTTTATAATTGTTCCATCATCTTACTTTTTAGACTTGTATACCTTCCCACAATGTTTCTCTATTGTGTCCAAATTCAATTGCATTTTGTGGTCTCTGCCAAGTTTCCAACTACATATAGTACATCTACATTATGTAGGAGTATCAATACTATTTTTCAGGTTCAACAGGTTCAATGAATGGATATTTGGTTGACCATTCAAATTTATAAGTCCTTCCTATAGTCCACTTCCCACTCTTACATTTCTGATGTGAGTTTCTGGAATGTTTATCAAAAGTTTGATTTGGATGGGAAATGGGATTATTAGTATTGTCAATTTGAATTATATTACTTTGGTGATTGGAAATTTCATCTGGAGTAAGGTCACTGCTAGGGTTTTCTGCATTTGAGAGAAATTGGTTTTCTTACAGCTTCCCTAAGTAAATCAAAAAAATAAAGTAACATTATCATAGTAGAAATTGGTTTGCTTACCTCTTGCCACTAGGGTTACTGTTGGCTAACTGAAATATTTTGAAATGTCCATATTGCATTTTCTTTTTCCTTGAATTCTTTTCTCATTTGTAATAGGGGCCATCGAATGGATGATTTTGAAGTCTACACATGTGACAAAACATAGAAATTTCAAATACCGACGGAAACAAAGCTTTATCCAAATGCAAGTCAACATAACTTAAGAATGACAGATGACAAAAAAAATGAGCACTCGAATGAAAAAGAAATATGCAGATGGCTGTAGAAAATCCTGCTACCAACCAATAACACAGTTAATTATTACAGTCTAACAACACATATATTTGTTACTGGCTAGTAACACATATATTTGTTACTGGTTATTAATAGATATATTTATTATTAGTCAGTAACACATATATTTGTTACCATTCGGTAACACATATATCTATTACCGTGTGTAACACTTATACATGTTGTCGGCCAGTAACACTTGCACATTTTCCTTATCATCCATCATGACTCATTACAAAATTTATCGTCGAGCAATAACAAAAATAACTATTACCATCCATCAACAAAAATAACCTTGCCAATCTACAGAAAGAGTTCTCTTTTTCGCTTACCTCTTGAGTCTTTCACTTTTTCCTGAATCCTTCAGCTTGTGGTCTTATACTTTTATATTATTCACACACTTATAATGTAAAAAATAGGACTATACTATGGTGAATTAATCATATATATATTAGAATGTTATAACATGAAGGTGAATATACTAACTTTAGTCGGCCCTTGGCGGAAACACGAAGGCAAAATTATATTCAAATTTTTTTAGGTCCTGTAAAATTTTGGTGAACATGCTTCCGCATTTGGTAGTAAAAAATTCACCAAGTTCAAAATTCAAAATTTCTTTATATTTTCTTTTTCACAAATATTTTCCCCTAAAATTTACCTTGAAGTTTGTTGCAAATGGGAAAGTTGATCAATGTGGGAAGCTTTCCAAGGATGCTTTGATTTTTTTAAATTTAATTTTTTCTTTTGAGATTTGGAAGGTTGATCAATGTGGGAAGCCTTTTACTGTCATGATATAAAATAGTAGCCATCCTTCAAGGGAGTGGTCTACATTAGGATTTTTTTATTTTTGTTAAATGGATGGATAGAATATAGATGATAGTTGTCCTTCAAGGATCTATCTATAATTTTGACAATTTTAATTTATATGAACAATTGTCCTTCAAGGAGCAATCTATTTTTAGGATATTATAGCTTTTTGATAGGAACATATAAATTTTTTTATTGTAGGATAAAGTGGGGATAACGAAGTAAACCACTTGTGGAGGGGATGCTAAGATATACAAGTGACACCTATAGACCCTTAACATGGTTCTAGTAGGTAGACTAGAGGTTGACAGATATAATGATTGGGGGTTCCAACCTAGAAGTAGGAACATTTCCATAAGGAATATTCCATGGGCATATCCATGGTGCCCATATTCAAGGTCATAGATAGGAAAGTGACGGTAGACAACCTCACTCCAAATCATTATAATGAGAGATGGAAGAGGCTAATTATGGAGGTACGATAGTTTATATGACTAAGTTCACATTGGTAGGCATGTTAAAAATAGAAAGGCTACAAGTGTAATGCGTTAAGAGGCTCAATTTCTGGTTTACCATCAAGAGACACTAAACGATATGCTCCAGATCCATATTTATGTGTGATAATGTATGGTCTAATCCAATTGGGAGAAAACTTTCCATGTTGACTCCTTTCTAGAGTAGTGACATTTTGATTTTATTTTAGGACAAGGTCACCGATGTTAAATTCATGATCCTTAATATGTTTATCGTAGGCGTGTTTTATGTGCTCTTATAAGCATGATGATGTTAAAGAGAAACTAAGTGACACTCATATAATAATTCGATTTGCACTAGACACTCTTGATGATAGTCCTCGTCGAAGAAAAAATTGTGGAGGGAGACATGTAAATATGGGATTTATACTTCAAGAGGAAGAATACATTCAGATCCATAGGCACGAAAGAGAAATTAGTAGTGTCTCTAGAGGTATAGATGCTAGTCCAATAGGCCCAAAGATTGAAGGGGATATAAAGATACCAATTACCACTTGATCAATGCGATAGTCTTGGTAAGGATTTTACTAAGAGTTTTCTAATTGGCTTTGTCTTGGTGTTAGCTTAAGGATAGTAAGGAGAAGAGAAGATAAGATTAATGTTGAAAGAGTCCCAAATCTTCTTAAGATATTTTTTTTGAAGGACTTTTCATTGTCCGTGATAATTTTATGGGGAACGCCAAAATGACAGATAATGTGCTGATAAAAAAAATCGATAATTTCTTAGATTTAGTGGATGTGAGTGGAATGGCTTCGTAAACACCTAAAATCCACTCACGTAATTTTAATGCTTAAATTGTACTAACTTTGGACAATTGAAAACACTTTGTAAAAATGACACCTCTTCTTCTCTCACCGGTCAATTAGTGACACTTCGCTAATTAACCACAATCTTCACTCTTTTTGGTCAATTGATGACACTTCATCAATAAACCACCATTTTCCTCTATTTCCATTAATTAATTACATTTTGTTAATTAATTAGCATTCCTATCACTCAAGATGTCGATTAATGACCTTTCGTTAATTAATATCTACTTCTACTTGGGTTAATTAATTATTATTAATTAATTACGCTCACTACTCTAAATCAATAAATCACTATTTATTGGATCAAATTCCTCTCTTACATCCCCCGAATCAGGATAATTTTCCTCTAAATCCCTCTAAATAGCTTCTACAAGCTTATCCCTACCTATTAATTAATCACATTTGATTAATTAGACCCCTCTCAACTCCCATAAAATGCACATCCTTTATTAAACATGCATATCCTTTGCATTTCTTCTTTTGGTTTATCCCACATCCATCAAATTGCTAGCCTTTCCCAAACAAGAAAGCTATATAAAGAACCCTCCTCCTTCCCTTTCTTCTCACACACCTCATTTGCATTAGTGAAAACTATAGGCATTTTGCTTTGAGCATTCTCCATTGATTTGGATTAGCTTCTTCATCTTACATCCATTCACTCAAATTTGAGTAGTATGGGAAGATCCAAAAATGGCCTTGTAGCCATTTCTTGGTGAGATCTCATCCTCAATTCTTGAGGAAAACAACAATCAACTTTTATTGCTAAATGATCTAATTAGGTTCATGTTTTAATTAGCAATCTTAAAGAGTAGGAATGGCTTAGCATGTTAGTTTGATTTATTCATTGTTTCATGCATTTGAAGAAGTTAATTTCTATAAGCTCTTATCATGATGGTTCTTGTTAGATTAACTTTGTTTTGAAGTTATTAGGTGTTAGTTTCAATTCATATTACATAGTTAGTTTTACATGAACATAGATTCCACCCATTTAGTGAAATTCTTAGTTGCGGTAATGATAGAATGACGACGTTGAAAAGAACACATATTGATGAGGCCAATGAGGCCAATTCCACACTATGAGAAAGGCCAAAGGTCCGAGTTGACTAGAGGGCCTGACTAGGAATGCAAATAAGATTGGAATTTTACTCGGTATTTGACACACTTCTTGACATAATCATAAGCAGATTGATTGAGGGAGGTCCAATAATAACCCAAGTGAATGACGTGTTTAGTAACATCCAAGCCACTAAAATGACCACCACAGATGTCATCATGGACTTCAAAAATAACATGAGTGGATTCATGAGACTTAAGGAGATGAAACAAGATGTCATCAAAGTCGTGCTTGTAGAGGATTCCACCAAGCACAACATAACAATTAGCATGTTGGAGAAAGGAGCGCCTATCATTTTTAGATAAGTCGGAGGGTAGTTTTGATTGAGATAAATAATTGAAGATTTGAGAATACCGAAGATATGTTGGATTGGTATCAACATGATTAATAGAAGGAAGCTAATAGACATGAGACCGGTTAATTAAGATTTATAGACAACAACACAAAGCTTGGATTCATCTGTTTCCCATAGGATGAGGAATGCAAGAGAGGCCATCATGTTTGCAAAGTGATTATATGAATGAGGGATGGTTTGGATGGTGTAGAAATCAAAGGCCTCAAGAAGAAAATTGACGATGTCCTTATATTTTTGAAGGACCTCATTTTTACATTGATAGGTTCCTTTGAATTGGTTAATGATGAGTTAAGAGTCACCATATTTGGATGCCAAGCATGATAGTTGTTTCAAGACCTAGGATAAGGGCTTCAAACTCACCATATTATTAGTGCATTTGAAATAAATCTTGTAAGTGATGGGGATAGAAGTATCCCAAGGAGGAATGATGATAACACTAGTGCCTCCCCCTTACCGACACTTAGATCTATCAAAGAAAATTTTCATGTGGAGGGGAGAAAACTCATGATAAATGGTGAAGATGGATTCATCCAGGAATTGTTCGTGAGTAAGATGAGTGTCAAGAAGAGGGGCTTCAGCTAGTTGATCACCGATGACCTGGACCTCAATATATTTTTGAGAAATTAAATCTAGGTCAAACTCGGTCATGAGCATGAGCCATCGAGTGATGTGGTTGTTATGATAAGGATTTGAATGCATGGTTTTAAGAGGATGAAAGCTAGTGAAAATGAAGGTTTTATGATTAAGGAGATAATGATAAAGCTTGGAAGTGGAAAACAAGAGGGCACAAAAAAAAATTTCAGCTTCATTGTAGTGGGTCTCATATGGGTGAAGAATGCGACTGATGTAATATACAACTTGTTCTCTACCTTTCTCATCATGGTGTGCCAAGATGGCACCCAAAACATGATCGGTGGAAGAGATATAAAGATATAAATTCTTCCCCTCATGGGGAGGTGTGAGCATAGGTGGGGATAGAAGGTACTGCTTGAGATTATCAAAGGCCTTTTGACAGTTGTCATCCCGATGAAATTTTGTCTTTGCGAAGGATATGGTGAAAAGGTTGGCAACGGTCATAGATTCATGAGATGAAGCAACAGATTGATTAAATTTTACCTTGAAGACTACAAAGCTATTTTAAATTAGAAGGGGAGGCATATCAAGGATGGCATTTATTTTGGCAGGGTGAACTTCAATACTTCTAATAGAAATAATGAAGCCAAGGAGTTTTCTAGTTAGAACTCCAAATACACACTTGGATGGATTCAGAAGAAGGAAGAATTGGATGAGATGTGAGAAGAGGATTTGAAGGATGGAAATATGATCCTTTCGATGCTTGGATTTACCCAAGATGTCATCGAAATAGTCTTCTCTGATCTTGCGGATAAGGTCATGGAAGATGTAGGTTATAAGCGCGTGATAGGTGGTCCCCACATTTTTCGAACCAAAGGACATAACATAATAACAAAAGGTCCCACAAGGAGTGAAGAAAGAAGTTTTATGATTGTCCTCTAGTGTGATAAAAATCTTATTGTACCTAGAGAATCCATCCATAAGATAAAACATAGCATGGTCTGCAGGTGAGGTCTAGGAGTTGGTAGATGTTGGAAGACACAAGTCATATTTAGGGAAAGAGATATTTAAATCTCAAAATTTAGTGTAGATATATAGATTTCCAGAGGTTTTGGCAGCAAGTATGATATTGAAACCCATTGCGGGAAGTTGACCAAGAGAAGGTGTTGCAACTCCTCTTTGACAAGGAGGGAAACACATGGATGTATGTGGAGAAGCTTCGCTTAATCATCTTTTTGTTAAGGATGATGACGATGTTGTAGATAACAATAGAAGGATTGAGGCCTAACATGTCGGTATAGGACCATGCAAAGGCCTGGTTGTATTTGGAAAGAAAGGCGATGAAAGATTCAAGTTCTTGAGGATCAAGGTACTGAACCATTTTGAGGATGTGGGGATCTTGTGGAGTCCCAATGTTGATGTCGATAGTGGATTCATTGATAAGGTAGGATGTGTCTGGAGGTAAGGTCTTATGAAGATAGGAATATTATTGCCCCATATAGGAAATCATGGATTCGTCAAGTCAGTGCACTAAATGATTTCAATGGTAAGGGAATCTTCCTTTACTATATCTCGTAAATGTAAAAGGGAAGGACCTAACTTCACCTTCACACTGATAAGTGATCAGTCCCAAGGTGATCATGGAGATTTTTAAAAATATAGAGGAAATGGACATGGTGTCATCCATATCCATAGGTTTTTGGCTTGATAAAAATGGGGATAAATGTTCATGGAAGATGAGGATGAAGAAGGTGCAAGAGAGCTAGAAAATTGTTCCTTAAAACCCAACCCGAACTTCTCATGGGGCTTATGATATTGATCAATGATGAGGTCATGTATGCCTTTTTCATAATGCCCCATTCCAAATCCTTTCCATGCACATAAATGGAGATAAGTATAGGCAAAGGATTTGTTGTAAATAAATTCAAATTTGTTGGTATAAGGCTTGGTGTGTGGTTGAGTATCAATGTGAGAAGAAGGGCGGTCGATGCCACCATAGATGAGATTGGTTCAAAGATGAGGTGGTCCAAAAGAGATGATATTCCCGACATTAGGTTGGTACATTGGTGCTTTATTGGGTCTACCAAGTCAATTACACATTATAAGATCATCGAGGGAGAGGAGGCGGTACTCCCCTAATGAAAAGAGCTACATCACATTGTACATAGATTCTTTATTTGGAAGTTTAGATGCAGAGACACAAGAAATAGTGGATGATTCAGAGGAATTTTACTTGGGAAGAAGCATGTCATTAAGTTGATAAGTTATGTGATATGTTTTAAATGGAGGAGTGTCTATAGGGAGAGTTAGGATCTTTCCTTCATGCTCATATTTGATGCAATGATGGAGGTTAGAAGGAACACAACACACATCATGGATCCATGGTCATCTGAATAATAGATTGTATTGAAAATACCCTTCTATGATATATAAAACTTCATGGAGGAGTTTTTCACCGACGTGGATAGGAAGAACGATTGTACCCAAAGTGAGGGAAACAACATCATTGAAGGCACGAAGGATGGTGGGAGATTGGGTGACAACGGAATTAGGGAACTTGAGCTAATAAAATGTGTGGGATGATATTATATTTATGTTTTCTCTGTTATTTATCATGGTGTCGGATGAATGTATCATTCATACATACAATGATGAAAAGTGGGAGGTCATGGTCCTCAGGTGATATGTCGGGAATTTCGGAGTTGTCAAAATATATAGAGGCAGAAGCATCGAGTGCTCCAACGAGAGCCACAAAAGGTTAAGTCTCATCGCTAGGGGTAGGGATACGCTTTAGAGATTCCATGAGAGATTGTCTATGATTGGGGGAGATTTGGATGAGCTCATAGAGTGACATCTTGACTGGGGCTTGATGAAGTTGTTTCACAATACTTTTTTCAATGGAAGTAGGCCATGGGGCAGCTAAGATAGACACTTTGGATTTTGATGAAGAAGGGGGAGTAGGCTCACTAGAGGGAGCGGTGACAACAAACTTTGGTTTAGATTGAGAAGGTGATTGAAAATCATGGGGATGAGAATAAGTGGCAATCTAAATGGCATTGATAAAGAGAGGGGGGCCTTCTTTGGGTGAAGTAGTATTCGGAGGGGGAATGGAAATGAAGGTTTTGGATGAATAAGGAGATTTAGAAGTCTTAGTAGGTGAAGATTGGGGTGGAGGAGTGGGATTGGTTGTGGATGAACTGGTAGAGGGAAGAGGGTGATCCTCTTCGATGAGAAGATCATCTTCTTTAATGAGATTATGGATGATAGTTTGAAGGGCCTTACAATGTTTAGTATCATGTTTGGGGGTACGATGGTAGGCAAAAATGACATTAGAATCAAACCATGATGGTTTTTGTCCATGTGGGTAAAAATATTTAATGGGGGAAGAGTGATTGTGGATGTTTGTATTAGATGTTGAAGGATCTCTGTAGGAACCAATGGAATTTTTTTAAGAATGGGTGGTGTGGATTGGAGATGAATTAGATTTAGGGATAGTGGAAGAAGGCAAGAGAGGTTCTTTTCTCTTATGAGGCTTGATGGGTGTCTTTGACTCAGATTTAGATTTGGAAGAGGAAGTGAATGTTTTTTATTCAGGTATGGTTTGGAGAGGAGGATTGGATGCCTTTGGTTCAATTTTGATGATTGGGGACTTGGATGGTTTGGATTTTGATTTGAAAATTGGGGATATGGATAGTTTTGAAGGAGGATCGGGTTTGGAAGGAGGACCAAGTTGTTTCGATTTAGATTTGTTGATGATAGGTATTGGTTGGATTTTTTGTCACTGAATATGCCCAATGGAAGTGCAAAAAAACAAGCAATGGTTAGGAAAATTCACCTTTTGACAGGGTGAAGTTTCCTCTGCTTTGTGAGAGGGCGCCCTTGTATGATGTGAGTTTTTGTATTTTTGGTGTTTTTAACAAGAAAACACAAAACATAGGAAAAATTGAGAAATTAAAAGTATGAGAAGGGAAAGAATACAACCTTGTAGGTGTTAGGCAAGATAGATAAACTTGAGACACAAAGTTCAACAAATCTATCTATCAAGGACACACTAGTCCTTCTTGGTCATACAAGATGTGCCTTACAAGGTTTGAAGGATGAGAAAGGGAAGTGTAAATTACAAACAGAGAACTACACAAAGGATAATTGCTCTTTATGAAAATAAGGAATATGATGAGTGTGAAATATGGGAAGCACAAAGTCTTCATCTCCTTTAGAATATGCTGATATGGCACAAAGTCCACGTACCTTGATATCCAACACAAAGTTTGATCACTTGAGCATCAATCACACTATGAAGAAGGAGAAACATTAACAACTCAACCACAAACAAAATAACAAATTTTGTAATTGAGAATCATTAACACAACAATAAAGAAAGCATTGTATTTATGAGTTAAAATCTGTGTACACAAAGTTACAGTAGCATAATGGACAGATAAAGTAGTTCCCAAAGAGCTTCAAAAATGAGAATGAGAGGAACCCATTTTCCATTACAATACATCCTTTTATAAGCACATCGTTCCCAAAAGTAGTTATAAAACTACCTGACCTATCTCTAACCCATTACCAATTTCAAGTTGACTCAACTTGAGTTTTGACTTACATAACAATTTACAAAAATAATTTTGGAGAGACCCAAATACAAATATATGTTTAACATATTTATCTTTTGTAATAGAGACAATGACCTCTACCCTATTTAATGGAAGATACCAATCCCTATGAGCAAGTTAGCCCGAATTTCTGATTCAAATTTCAGAATTCCCCGAACATCAATGAGCTTGTTTCAAAATTCTTCTTCATGCAGAATTTGAAAATAAAAGTAGATTAGACTTTAACATTCCATTTCCAACAATTTTATCAAGTTTTACTACATCTTCCTGATCACTATCATCACTTTTATCAGCACTCGTGTCCGCTACTTCATCCACTATCTTCTCTTCACTTTCCTCATTGCTCTCATCTTGGTACACAAAATTTGGCTCAAATTCAGGAGCTTTGTCTCCTATATCCAATGATATTTGTGTAGTGATTAAATCTAATCGACAAGAAAGCTGAAGTAGTGTCCGAAATACAGAAACCTTGATTGTATCATGTGGTATAGAGTATTGAGTAAACTTATAGAATCCTCGTTGGACATTATATAGCTAGCGTGTCGTATAAGTACTAATTTTATACAGGGAAGAAGGTATGGTGCTATCCTTGTCCCAGATATTAGCCTCCGTACCAAACTTCTAAAAATCTCAAGAACATAAACGGAACGTAGAGAATGATCTGAGATCTTTCTAACCATGTGATCTAATACATTCAAGCATTGTGCCAGTTAAAAGTTATCATTACTTTGCAATGCATGTCTCAAAAGAACAACAGAATTTGCATTAGGCAATATTGGCATCAAAGTATGAGTTGAATTGCTTAGATTATCTCCTTTCTCCTTCTCTATAATCCTTAGTTGTATGAGTTTTTTTTCTCCATTGTTGGTTCGTCATCATCCTCCACTGCTTCTGTACTCCCATCTGTCGGTCGGTCTATTTTCATCAGATCATCACCATCCCTACTGGTCATTGCCTCAAGTTTACTTGCCCCGCACTTTTTTCATACTTTGGCTTGTGCTTTTCATCATCTGAAATCTCAACTCTTGGTATTGGGAGGATGCCATCTTCTACATTGGCAGGACCTAGAGCAATGACTTCATTATGTTGACCTTTGATCTTCACAGCACTCCCATCATACGGGTAGCCAATAGCACCCCATTCTCAGAAGAAATCAAAATAATATCCTTTCCTTCTTTCATGACCTGCAATCTCTCAAAAATTGGTTTTGCTAAGTTACCATATGCAACCAAAACCACTCCAGAGCTATCATATCCAATACCTTGTAGTCTTGCTGCTAAAACACAAGGCCTACTCTTCCTCGTAGAACTGAACATCCTCAATGAGAGAGCACAAAGATTGGCATGTTGTAAGTTTCACTGTTAGATCCTTATCTTGGAGCAAACCAAACAATGCACAATTTACTGGTTTTCTGATCTCATCTTTGATCGTTTATCTCCTTTAAGATTTTGGATACAACTCAGATGTTTTCCATAAATCTCTGCTTCAGATGAACATAGATCGACACATGCTTCATTTTTGGTATCATTTCCCATCCCAACTGTCAACAGATCGGGCTAAACCTAAAATATTTTCTCTTGTCGAACCAAAGGTTGTGGTGTCGAGTTGCGTCTAAGATGTGCACGAGCCATTTACAGGTGAGCTCTTATCTATTCCAATACGTCATCTTACAAACCGAGTTCCCATTTCGAGAATAATCATTCCGTAATGAACATATACAAATTATTTCCATAGGCCGGGTCAGGCAATTGAATCATTACATAATCGGTGCAGTCGGCTGGGCGGGGCTCTAAAGGAACTCAAGAACAGTTCCAGTATTCCATGCATCCTTCGAGGACCCGAAAAGGAATACAACTAAAATTAATTACTTGAATCGGGTCTGTCACCCATGCGAAGAAAAAATCCTCGCGGAGAACTAAAACATGCAGGGAATAAGAATTTGTTAGGAATGTTCCACTTGTTCCTTGAATAAATGATTTTTCCATATGAGTCAAAGTAATGCATAGATATGGGAAATGTGGGGCACAACGGGAACTGTAGAAATGTCCCTCAGGTTCCACGAATACCCGATTTTCCTGATGATACCTCCTCTCAGTGCTTGCTTCAGACAAATCGGGCGGTTAGTGCACAAATAGAACACAGGAATACTTCCCAATGTTCCACGTTTCACCAAATTCACCGAGTCCCTTTAATTTCAATTTTGTACATCATGTCTTTTAAACCTCCCAATCAAAATGTCTTTATTTCTTTAAATATATACATGGAAAATAAGAATCAAGACATTTGATTAGATGGAGGAGTGGACAATAATGGGGAACAAATAAAAAAGGTGTTTAATGATTAAAGAGTGGTAAATTTCAAATGATGCTCAAAGTTATCCCAGAAAAACCAACCTAAATCATAATGAAGAAAGAACGTGTCATGAAAAAATAAATGAACTAAGATTATTTTGCAACCATGGAATATATAAAAATTGACATAAGGGGTTAGATAGAAGAGCTTCGAGACACTCGATTTTAAGTGATAACAAGCGGCTCTGGTTGGGGACATGAATCGAGATTGGGCATGTCACAAACGAGGTATAGCTCGGACTCTAGAATCTCGGGAATAAACCAATGCCTTATCCAAAGTGAGGCACTTGAATGTACACGACACACACACACACAAAAGAAATAGGAAGGGAAGCAAGACAAAAATGAGAAAATATGTACAAAGAAGAAAAAGGATATTTACAAGGGGAAGGGATAAGATTGTACAAAATTTACACAATCACGTAAATAGGCCGAGAAAAATAGGCAACTTTGCGAGAACAAAATACTGAAATTATGAGGCACCCGAGAACTGAAAATGATCAGTTGAGCACACCAAAATGTTATAGGAGCATTATGTGGCTTGAAAAGGAAAATAGAAGCAAGTAGACCATCCACATAGTGATACTCCATAATAAAATTACCCAGTTTCTGTGAAGAGCTGAATGTATTCCAGAAACTTCTACCTTTCCAACCATGAGGAAGTGGAGCAATGGAATTGTGCACAGGCTCGCATGAACCTTGTTTTCTTCCTTATTGAACTCTCCACACCCCCAAACTTTGAAAACTATATTTACGAGAAATCGTGATCTTTGTAGCACCAACTTCTTGCTTCAATGAAGTCTTGATGGAATCTATGTGATAATTACAACAATCATCATGGCATAGCTCTTGAAACTCATGCACCTCCATAAGGTCTTCCTTGTAATCAACTTCAAGAGGAATTGGGAAGTAAGAACTGAGTGATTTGTCATCTACATTTTCTTCTATCCTCGCACTTTCTATTTTGTCCCTAGAAAACACACCTGATGTTTTTGCAAAATCAGCACTCTTAGTTTCTGGTTCTAAAAGATCTTGATCTTCGGGCACAAACTACATTACTGATTTGTCTTCATGATTAATAGGAATTCAACATCTATGAGACTAGATAAAAATTGATCAACAATATCATCCTCTTCCTCTTTCTTACATTCGAAAAATGGGTTGAAATAAGACTGATGCAATCATGATTGTGAAGAAAATATTTCATACATTGATTTACATTTTCTGTTTGTTTTGAGAGATTGCAAGAAGGCTCAAGTGTTTTGATCTCATCAACAAATATGAGAGGAAGACTGGTGAGCTCATTAATTTATTTTTCCTTAGAATTAGACACTTCTTCATTATTGATATAACTCAAAACAACAAGAGGGTTATCAACAGCTTACGTCACTCCAATGTCTTGAATTCTCGCAATATATGAGAGAAATTGGATTTGTCCATGTTTTCATGATGAACATCAATTTCCACCAACATAGGATCATCTCTTTCAAACCAACTACATTCAACCCCAGTGCATGACATATCCCCCGGAACTCTATTTCAATTTGAAATGGAGCCACAAGTTTGTATTCTTCATCATTTGAAGGAATATCGAATTGACATGCACTAGGCGAGCAACAAGAAGACATTCATTAGTGAAGTTGAAATAGAGCTAAGGAATAAATACCTTGTAATATGGAGAATCATCATGAGCAACCTTTAGAACTTGAATGTTTTCCTCTTCGTTATGAATTTTCTCATACTCATCTAATGATTGTGCTTCAATTGGTCTTGCCTCCTCTCATGCATGCAGCTTCTTGTATTTTCTTTCTTTCATCAACTATCTATAATTTTGATCATCTATAGGTGATATTCTCAATTTTTTTCCTTTTACAACATTCAATTTAATCACCGTATCATCGGATGTAGTTTTTTCCAATCTATCCATCATTTCTTGCACTTTAAGTTTCATTTTGCGAGATAATATAGGTGCAAAGTGGTGGCTTTCTTCTTTGTATATGGAATATTAGAACACTCTAGAAATATTTTCTCACTTTTTTGTGTCTAATAGGTTACACAAATATTTTTGGATTCATACCTCCATAGAAATCCCATAGAAACTGGACCTATCCTGGATTGTCTGGAGCTTGAAAATTTTGAATAGGGAGATCTCCATCTTCGTCCCCATCACTATCATTGTCACTTGTTGACGTGGTAAATTAGATGTTTTTCATCTTTCCTTCATTCCTGGGAAGGTTCCTAGATCAAGGGATGATGAACGATCCCAGTGAGTCGCTAAAAGTTCGATCCCAAGAAGTGTAAAAATCCAATAGTTAGGGAAGTTCACCTTTTGACAGAGTCGCTAAAAAGGGTTCCTTCATGTTGGTTGGATTTTTGTCACTGAATATGCCCAATAGAAGTGTAAAAATCCAGCAATAGTTAGGGAAATTCACCTTTTGACAGGTGAAGTTTCCTTTGCTTTGTGAGAGGGGAAGTTCCCTCGTATGATGTGATTTTTTGTATTTTTGGTGCTTTTAACCGGAAAGCACAAAAGGGAGTTTTAGTAAAATTTAGAAAGGAAAATATGAGAAGGGAAAGAATACAACCTTGTAGGTGTTAGGCAAGACAGATAAATTTGAGACACAAAGTTCGGAAAATCTATTAATCAAGGACACACCAATGACACACCTTCTTGGTCATACAAGATTGTCTTACAAGGTTTGAAGGATGAGAAAGGAAAGTGCAGATTACAAACAGAGAACTACACAAAGGATAACTCCTCTATCTGGAAAGAAAGATTACAATGAGCATAAAATATGGGAAGCACAAAGTCTTCATCTCCTTCAGAATATGTTGATATGGCACAAAGTCCATGTACCCTGATATCCAACACAAAGTCTGATCACCTGAGCATCAATCACACTATGAAGAAGGAGAAACATTAACAACTCAACCACAAACATAATAACAATTTTTAATTGAGAATCATCAACACAACAATAAAGAAAGCATTGTATTTATGAGAGAAAATTTTTGTACACAAAGTTACATCAAAGATAATGGGCGGATAAAGTAGTTCCCAAAGAACTTCAAAATGAGAATGAGAGGAACCCCTTTTCCATTACAATACATCCTTTTATAAGCATAGTGTTCCCAAAAAGTAGTTATAAAACTACCTAACCTATCTCTAACCCATTACCAACCTCAACTTGACTCAACTTGAGTTTTAAATTACATCACAATTTACAAAAATATGATATTTAATTAATTTGGTGAACAAATTAATTAAATATATTTTGAATTTTATTTTCTAGAGACCCAAATACAGATATATATTTAACATATTTTTCTTTTGTAATAGAGACAATGGCCTCTACGTCCCTACTTAATGGAAGATACCAATCGCGGTGACCAAGATAGCTCGAATTTCGACTCAAAATTCTGAATTCCTCGAACATCAATGATCTTGTTTTCAAAATTCTTCTTCATGTAGAAATTTGAAAATAAAAGCAAATTAGACTTTAACATTTCATTGCCAACAATTTTATCAAGTTTTACTACATCTTCCGGTCACTATCATCACTTTTATCAAAGACTCATGTCCTCTACTTCGTCCACTATTTCCTCTTCACTTTCCTCATTTCTCTCATCTTGGTACACAAAATTTGGCTCAACTTCGTGATCCTTGTCTCCTATATCCGGTGATATTTGTGCAAAGTGATTACATCTAACCGACAACAAACCCGAAGTAGCGGCGAAATACGAAACCTTGATTGTATCATGTGGTATAGGGCATGGTCCCATGGAAGGGGCTCCTTAAATATCTCAGCGGGTGCTGTCTTGAGAAAATTTAGGAGCATTTTAGCAGTTTTAAGGTCCCATGATTTTTTATTAGTTTCCTCAATAACATCTCGCTGAGGTATTATAGGATCTCATTGGATATTTATGGTTATTTGTAGGAAAATAAAATCATATTTCTCTTTAAAATCACCAAAAAATAATGGCGGGAATGCATATTAGATTCTCTCAGCCCTAAACTGTAGGGGGAAACTCCCAGCCCCCTCTCCAGCCACCTCTTAAGTTTAGGGGCTAAAAAGTGGAGCTCCTATTTTTTAGGCCTAGATTCTATTATTTCCTGTAGCTGGCTTTAAAAATAAACATGGGACCTTCTGCTGCACGAAAATAGGAGCCCAAGCCCCTCCATGGGACCATGCCCATAGAGTATTGAGTAAATTTAGAGAACCCTCGTTAGACATTATAGAGCTAGCGTGTCGTATAAGTACTAATTTTATCTAGGGAAGAAGATATGGTGCTCTCTTTGGCCAAGATGTTAGCCTCTGTACCAAACTTCTAAAGATCTGAAGAGCATCAACAGAACTTAGATAACGAACTGAGTTCTTTCTAACGGTGGGATCTAATACATTCAAGTATTGTGCCAATAATAAGTTATCATTACTTCACAATGCCAATCTCAAAATAAAAACAATAGAATCTGCTTTAGGCAGCATTGGAATCAGAGTACGAGTTGAATTGTTTGGATTATCTCCTTTCTCCTTCTCTATGATCCTCAGTTGTATGATTTTTTTTCTCCATTGTTGGTTCGTTATCATCATCTACTGCTTCTACACTGACATCCGTCAGTCGGTCTATTTTCATCGTATCATCACCATCCCCACTGGTCATTGCCTCAAGTTTACGTGCCCCGTGCTATTTTCATACTGTCTTGTGCTTTTCATCATCTGAAATCTCAACTCTTGGTATTGGGAGGATGGCATCTTCTACATTGGCAGGACCTAGAGAAATGACTTCATTATGTTGACCTTTGATCTTCACAGCACTCCCATCACACGGGGTGGCCAATGGCACCCCATTCTCAGAAGAACTCAAAATAATATCCTTTCCTTCTTTCATGACCTTCAATCTCTCAAAAATTGGCTTTGCTAAGTTACCATATGCAACCAAAACCACTCCAGAGCTATCATTTCCAATACCTTGTAGTCTTGCTGCTAAAACACAAGGCCTACTCTTCCTTGTAGAACTAAACATCCTCAACGAGAGAGCACAAAGATCGACATGTTGCAAGTTTCACTGCTACATCGTTATCTTAGAGCAAACCAAAAATGCACAATATACCGGTTTTCTTATCTCATCTTTGATCATTTATCTCCTTTAAGCTTCAGATGAACATAGCTCGACACATGCTTAATTTTTGGTATCATTTCCCATCCCAACTATCAACAGATCGGGCTAAACCTAAAAATATTTTCTCTTGTCAAACCAAAGGTTGTGGTGTTGAGTTGCACGTCTAAGATGAGAACGGGCCATTTGCAGGTGAGAGCTTCTTTATTCAAATACGTCATCTTGCAGATCGAGCTCCCATTTCTAGAATAATCATTCCGTAATGAACATATACAAATTATTTTCATAGGTCGGGTCACGCAATTGAATCAGTACATAATCCGTGCAGTCGGTTGGGTGGGGCTCTAAAGGAACTCAAGAACAGTTCCAGTATTCCATGCATCGTCCGAGGACCCAAAAAGAAATACAACTAAAATGAATTACATGAATCGGGTCCGTCACCCATGCGGAGAACGAAGCCTCATGGGTAACTAAAACATGTGGCGAATAAGAAGTCGTTAGGAATGTTCCACTTGTTCCTTGAATCACCGATTTTGTCGAATAACTCATAGTAATGCGGTGATAGTGGAAATGCGGGGCGCAACGGGAACTGTTCCTCGGGTTCCATGAATACCCAATTTTCCCGATGAGATCTCCTCCCAGTGCTCGCTTCTGAAAAATCAGGCGGTCGGTGCACAAATAGAACATTGGAATACTTCCCAATGTTCCATGTTTCACTGAATTCACCGATACCCTTTAATTTCAGTTTTGTACATCATGTCTTTTAAACCTCCCAATAAAAAAGTATTTATTTCTTTAAATATTTACGTGGGAAAAAATGAATCAAGACCCAAAATAAGATATTTGATTAGATGGAGGAGTGGACACTAACGGGGAACAAATAAAGAAAAACGTGTTTAACGATTAAACAATGGTAAATTTCAAATGATATCCGAAATTATTCGAGAAAAACCAACCTGAATCATAATCAAGAAAGAATGTGTCATATCCAAAATAAATGAACCAAGATGATTTTACGACCATGGAATATATAAAACTAGACATAAGGGGTCAAATAGAAGAGTTTCAAATAATCCAATTTTAAGTGACAACAATGGGATCTTAGATGAAGGGCCTAGTCCTAAGATGGATGGAGATGCCCCTAAAAGTGACAATGGAACATTAGTTTGTTTAGGGATATTAGACTTGGCGGTAGGGGAGCTCCTAAGTTTTGTGTGGGTGTGTGAGGTATTTTTGAATGGGTATGCCAAGGCTCTTAGACCTTGTCTATGAGGATTTACCTCCGACAGAATGATAACAATCTCAACCGAAAAGTCTTTGGAGGCAAGCCTGGGTAATGTAGATTTTGTTGTAGATGTGGATATTGAAGATGGAAGTGGTTTTTGTATAATATGTTTGATGAGATTAAAAGGGATTGTAGATTCCATAGGTCTAGGGTTTATTGGTGTAGGGGTGATTGGACTTGTGGATGGGACAAAAGTATTGTTTGTAGTTATATTAAGTGAGGGTGTCGGCGTAATAGATATCTTAAGGGATGGTACGGTTATGGATATGGGTTCATATGTTGATGTGGGTATGATCATAGTAGTAGATGTGGTTGTGGAAGTAGGTATAGATGTAAGAACATGTGATGAGGGTGTTAAGATGGGTGTTGGAGAATATGTGGGTGAAGAACTAGATGTGACAGGCACGGATGTATTTGATATAGATGGGGAAGTAGGTGGAATTAAAATTGGTGTGGGTGTGATAGTTGTAGATATAGTTGATGTAGCTACAATAGGTGTAGAGATAGGTGTGGATGATGAAGTTGTGGGTGTGGGAGGAGTATCAACAATAGAGATGGGTGTAGGTGATGATAGTGACTCTTGGTTTATAGTATTGATTGTGTGGGCATTAGGTGCTTGAGATGTGGGAGGCGTAGTTTGATTGGGAAAGGGTTGTTTGAAGACATCAAGGGGCTGATTTGGTGGTGCATTAGGATTATCCACTTGAAGATCACCACGGTCTATTAGCTTTTGGACAAGGTCTTTAAAAGTGCGACACTTCTCAATGTCATGACCACGGACTTGATGGTACTTACAATAATGTTCCTCACGATACCATGTTGGTTTGGGTCGCGAGTCATCCAAGGGTTGAATGAGAGGAATTTGAATGATATGGACCATTATTAACTTGTTGAATATTGAACTCTAATATTACCCAACGAGGGTATAGTTAGGAGGCGATCTAGGTGCCCTTTGAGAAAGCTCTACGTGATAAGTAGATGTGGAGGAAGATTTGACCATGATGGCATTGGTGGCGTTCTTAGATTTGTCACCATGTGTGGAGGACTTAGTAAATTTGGGCTTGGGTTTATTTGATCAAAGTTTGACTTGGCCTTGCTCAAGGGCATGAAGTTTAATTTTATGAGCCATGGTGAATGCCTCTTCAAAGGTTGGAATGATTGTATTTGAAGAGTAGAGGAAATATGATTCATGCACAAGACTATGAGAAGAGTTTTATTAATTCTATTTATGGAAGGGAGAAGGACAATTGGTTAATTATTCCATGCCATCTAAAAACAAATATGTGATAGATTCATCATCAAATTGTCTAATGGCATAGAGATCTGTGATGGTGATCTTACGCGCAATATTAATTGAAAAGTGTTCTAGAAATAGTTGTAAAAGTTTGGTGAAGAAAAATAGAGAATGTTGTGGAATGAATTTGTACCAATCTAATGTGGGTCCGGATAACGACATGGGAAATGTATGAAGCATAAAGTCTTGATCATGAGAAATGAGGTAGCATGTATGCCTAAAGGTGTGGAGATGTTGTTGTGGATCCTCCTTGCTATTGAACTTAGAGAATTTTTGGAGATCTCAATGTGGGGGATAAGGATTTATGGGAACTGATGGATTGATAGGTTCGTTACAAATCTATTCATAGGAGAATGTGGTTTTGGATCCCAAAGTTGTGGCTTCAAGATTGGCCATTCTAGCTTAATAACGCATGCATGGGATCATTAGATGTGGATGGATGAGAAGTAGATGGATGTGGTTATGGGATATAAGAAGTAGATGGATTATGTTGTGGAAGAGATTGGTGGTGTTATGAATCGATTGATGGGATTTTTGTAAGTAGGTGTTGTAGCAAGTGGATGATAAAGAAGGGGATTTTTGAATGGTTATGATTGGATTGACCGAGAAATTTGAGGTGGTTTGGAGATATGCATGTAATAGGATGGTAAGATTACATTGGTTATTGAGAGATAGATTGGTTTTGCACAAGATGAGTAGGGATATAAGTATGGGATGGTTGAGACACTTGAGTAGATTGATTAGGAAGGAGGTAGCGAAAAGCACTTCTAAGGGGAGTTTTGTGGGTTTGAACATATTCTAAAGGATGAGGTTGTGAGACGATAATGTTTGCATGCACACAAGATGTAGAAATGGGGGCTGAAGTGTGATTTTATTTTTCTAGTGGTGGAGGAAGCAATTGAGAGTCCTTCAAAGTTTGGGCGAGGACAGTGGTGATGAAAGTAGATGAGGAAGTAATGGGGAAAGATGTGGTAAGGACAGGTGTTGATACAAGGAAGATTGAGAGGAATGGGGTCCACCAATTGAGTGGATTAATGGGTTTAGGGGATCATGGAGGAAGATTGGTGAGAGAAAAGCTCGCGTTGTGCCATGGAAAGTTCGTTCATGGCCCTCGAGAAGAACACAATGAGTTGTGATGTAAGGACTTGGTTAGAATCAAGGTGAGAATGATAAGAATAAATATATTGAAGAGGGGACATGTCAATGGGGAGATTGGTAGACTTACTAAGAAGATAATCATGCAAACCAATGGGGTTGGCATCCAGAAGATCTTGGAATTCCACACATCCACGAGGAATGGTAGGAGGTCCAAAAGTCTTGTAGCTTGATTATTTCACCTAACTATTATGCGTGTCGGCCCCGCATTCAAATAGATCTGAGCAATCACCCAAAGTGCATGAAGAAACCAGGTCTCTCCTTTGTGCTAGCTTGAAAAGATGTTAGCATGTATCTCCATGATTACCAATACCAAAGCATACATTCAAGACTAGATCATTACAGATATCATAAGGAAACACATGTAATAAGGAAACATAATAGATCAGATAAATACTAAGATCAATTGCACCATGTGTTCTCCAGGTTTAGACACATTAATCACTGAATCTATCCTCCATAATCCATTCATAACAGAAGTACTACACGAAGAAGCTAAATACATCACAATAATACCATAAATTCATGTGTGTAAATATATCGAAGAAGCATAACTCTATTACATCACTTTGGTGTCTTATATAATGGAGTACATCAAATATTTATAGGGGTGGGGAATTTCCCTTCACTTCCCATGTATTCTCAAAATAGGTTGCATGCTCAAAATAGTCATGTGTACATACAAAAGCATCTATAAAGCATGCAAGCTTTTTTACCAGATCCAATAAAAGATTAACCCTATGAATAAACTCTACTTTAATCATATTATTAGCTTGATCCTTGCATGACCTTTCATCTATGATTTGCATGTGATTTATCCCAAAAATAGACGTTCCTTGATCCTCAAGTCTCCTTGCTTTTCTCTTTTGCGTGATCTACACTCCAACTCGCTTTTTCTATTTTTAGCCCGTAACTATAAAATCGAGTAAGTCCTAGAATATGAATTTATGGGCGTGCCCCACTTTACCTAGCCCTTGCGCATGTTTACACACCTCACTATTCCACACACTCTCTTGATACTTATTCAATTTTTATAGTCCAACATTACCCCACACTAATCACATTGTCGCCCTCGGCAATGGGGTTTCTCTACTTATCTCTCTAGGATACAAAGAATAAAGAATGGAAAAAGAATAAGAAATCAAATTACAAGAATGAATAATGAAAGAATATTTGGCATGCTTCACTCCTCAATTGGAAATAAAATCTTAGGGTAGTCTTTATTGATTTCACTCTCTAGCTCGTTCCACTCCATTAACCCCTTCTTCACTGTTTCTAGGACTATCCCAATTGTCTCTTCCATCTCATCTGGAGTCATATCTTCCCCTTTATGTTTGAGCTCCCTTGTCACTCTAGCCAATCTTGAGATCATGCCCTCCATGAATTCCATCATACGTGCTTTGCAGTGAAGCCAAACTTCTTTATTTTGTCTTCATAAGGCTCCTTGTGGCCCTCAAAATTCCTCTCTTTCGAAGTCAAGTTTTGAATTTTTTTGTGTCGGGTACCGTGGAGTATTGGTTGCGTCGAGCCTAGTTTGTATAAAGTTTTCCATTATGTGGAGAACAATCTAAAGTCGGGAGTAATGGTGTATTTTTTCCCCTACTTTTTATTTCTTCTCACAGTCGAGAGTGACGGGCATATCCTCCTCATCAATGTTTACCCTAGCATCCATGAGTATTACGTGGATATCTTTGATTATATGTGGCATGGTCATGTTTCAAGCAACAGTAGAAACCTCCACTCATCTAAACGATGTAACTCTAAGTGCAGGGCCCAAGGGACAATCCTCAAATAAGAGCAGGCTTTCCACGTGTCCCAGGTCCAAAATGAAGACAAACAAGACCAAATTGGCTAAGTATGGAAGTTTCAGGACATCGCCACGTGCCTCATCGACGCAACTTCAAGGGTCGAAGCCAGGGGCAGTTCTTAAACTTGTGCCATGCTTCCATGTCCCAGGTCCAAAAAAGAGAAAGATCCAATCATTTAAATTGACTAAGTATGAGCGGTCGGTGAAAGCCTCCACGTGCCTCAACGACGTAACTTTAAAAGTGAAACCAAAGGGCCAATCTCCAAATGAGTGCCAATTGCCATGTGGTTAGAGTTAAAGGAGAGACAGAGTTGGCCGTTAAAAATTCCAAGACCGGTGGAAGGAGCCACACGTCAGCTTAGCGCTATTTTAGGAAGCATATCCAAAGCGAAACTCAAATGAGTGCCAACTCTCCATGTGTCCAGAGTCAAATATTAAGCCCACATAGAAAGTCAAAGGAAAGTGGGCCGTCGGGGAGATTTGAGAATTTGAGCCTTGTTTTCATTAAAGGAGCTTAAAGTTAAAAAGTGACCCATAACCCCACCCATGCCAAGGAAAAAGTCAAATATTAAGCCCATCGAAGGTCAAAGTGGGAAGCGGGCCAGCGAGAGCAATTTGTGTTTTTGAGCCCGCGTTGAAAAGAAGTAAAATTATAAAAGTAAACCATGACTCTGTCCCCACTTAAGTAAGGCCATGTGTCAAGACTGTATCAAAAGCGGGTGGGTGGGCCAAAATGTTCCAAAGTGCCATTTCTCCAAAGGGCACAAAATGTAAAAGGCATCCTCAAGCCCGCTTCATTTTAAATCTCTCCCACGTGGATGGCTCACATTCAAAGTTTGCAAGGGCAGATTGAACAACTTGATGATTCAATGTGTCTGGTTTTTTGCTAGACATGGAAATGCCGAGGCATTGGAGAGACTTAGACATCAGTTTCTTGAATTATTTTTCATCATTCTTTGTAACCGAATGTAACCATTCTTGGAAACTATTTAATGACTTCTCCATGTTGTTGTTTGGGTTGGATCCTGGTACTCTGTAAAGTAATAGATTCAAAGTAATCAATACAAAGTTTTCCCCTTTCTTCCTCTTCTTTTCTTCTTTCCATGTCTAAAACTTGGGAATCATCAATCTTTTATGATAAGAAACTTTGTGTTCTTGTTTATATGATTTCTGGAACTTTGTGTCTTTGGAATTATACTTGGTTATGAAAGCGAATGATTCTATTCTGCATCTCCTTGGTTCAATACGTATAAGGTGATACTTTTCCATCTATATCTCCTGAAGGTATTGTTATGTTCTTCCTTCCTCATCTCCTTAATTCTTCCATCCTTTCATATTGATGATCTTTGGGCATAAAATGTTTCAAAGGATCAGAATCCACACTTTGAAAGTTGTACATTTGTATATAAGTTTGTTTCTTGCTTTCAATAAGGGAACCTCTCCCATTAAAGAGGAGGGACTTGTTGTCCCCTGACTATGGTTTGTTAAAAGGATCATTTTAAAAACCCAACAGTTTTTGGTGACTCCACTGGGGATTTCATTTCAAATGGATCCCTTTCTAAAAAGAACAACTTCAAGATCATTGTTGGTCTGGCGACTCTACGGTATACACATGGGAGGAAAGCTCTTAGGGTTGAGGATTCCCATTTTCAACTTTTGGAACAACAAAACCTCTCTCTTCCAGCAAGAAGGAACAGAGGGACTCGTTCTACAAGCACACCTCCTACTAAAGATAAAAATTCCAAAGATAGTGTTCCTCAGGAACATCTCAGTCCTAATCTTCGTGCTTTGATTCTTGCTTGGTGTTTCAGTTCCCCTTCAGTCAATTTTTCCAAAGATGGTAGTTCCTTTGCCTTGGGGACAATAGGTTGGGCCTCTTGCTCTTCCTCAGCCATGCATGAGTTGCCTAGGGGTAATAGGAAAAGTTTTCCCAAGTTCTAGGGTGATGGGAAGGTTCATCCAGATGAACACATTGCAGCCTTCATTGTTGCATGTGGGATTCTTGGAGTTGAACATGAAGATGTCTCTGTCAGGATTTTTGTGGAGACATTGTAGGACAATGCTACTGATTGGTTCTACCATCTTCCTATTGGGTCTATCACTAATTGGAATACCATGACGACTCAGTTTGAGCAGCGTTTCAAACCTGCTTTGAAGATGTGCATGCTCTGTTAGCACAAATTTCTCATATCAAGAAGGAGCCATTTGAGCCCATGAGGGATTTTGTGGCTAAATTCAACAAGCTAATTAATAAAATTCCACAGAACACTCGTCCAGTGGATCAAATCCAAAAGTGCTTCTTCCTCAATGCCCAGTTTCCTGAAGTGAGTTATGCACTAAGGAGAGCTAACCTTGCAACTTTGGATGTTGATCAACGTTTGGCTATCAGTGTTGAGGATGATTTGATCATGTTTGGTAAACTGAAAAGAGAATCCTCCAAATCTAAAGCTTCTTCCTCTTCCTCTTCCCCTGGAGCCAATTCTGATCAATTAGTACAAAAGCTTGCAAATGATCTCATTTCTCTCAAGAAACAATTGGCTCAACATACCCCTTACCAGGATGTTCCAAGGAAGAATTTTCAGCCCAGGAACCACCTGCCTTCCTCTCAGACTAGATTGGCTATTGAAGGCCCACCCATCAAGGTTCGGTCAATGCTAACTTGTGAAGTTGAAGAACCTGATGATGAGGAGTGTAATGAACTATATGAAGAACCAGAAGAAGAAGTTGAAGAACTGGAAGAGCTTGGTGGATCACAAGTTCATTTCCTCACCACTTGAAGGTATGGATGATGAAGATGAATATGAGGAAAGAGTGGTAGATATGAATAGTGAGTCATATGTTGTTATGACTCGGGAGAAAACAAATAGAAAAGAGAAAGTGGTGCATCCTGCCAAGAAGTCTAAGGAGCTTCCTACAACTATTCCAGTGATTGCAAGAAGAGGAGCTCCCATTCCCACTGCCTCCACACAAAAGGTGAGTAATTCTAATCCTCCTTCTTCTTTTGTTTCCAAAACTCCTTCTCCTTCAAATCCTAAAAATGATAGATCAAGAGTCTCTCAAGTTCCTAGCAATGATGCCCCATCCACCTCTGGATCTTTTGATATTATTGATCACCTCAAAAGGACTAAAATCCAAATTTCAGAGGCAGAGTTTTACCAAACCCATCCAAAATCTTTTGCTAAAATGGTAAACTTTGTAAATTCCAAATCCAAAGTCTCATCCAGTACTTCTAAAGGTATTTTTCCCACCCCCTCTTCCTCACCTCAATCAAGCCTTGTGGTTGCAGTCACTTCCCCTAATGAGAAAATTGAACCATTTTATGTGACCCTTCTCATAGCTGGCCATAAACTCAGTAATTGTGTTATAGATTCAAGAGCATCAGATAATGTAATGCCTACAAAGGTAGCCCATGCTTTGGGTCTGACCCTAACACGTGCCTTTGGTTCTGTTATTCCATGGAAAGTAGGAAAGTGCCTCTGGTTGGAAGAATTAAAGATGCACAAGTAGCTTTTGCTTGCTTTTCCAGAGAAAAGGGTCTTAGCCACCATTTTGGTAGCTGATATTCCTCCCTCATATGGGATGTTGCTGAGTAGAAATTTCTGTAAGGAGGTAGGAGGTGAGATTCAAATGGATTGGTCACATGCTTTGATCCCATCAATGGAAAAATGAAGAAGCTTGCTACCTAAGAAATAGACTGAGTACATTGTGCAAAATACTAATGACCCAAAAGCACAAATACTCTATGAGGATGCAGGGCATGGGAACTACATGATTATGTCACAAGATGAGGCAAGGCTTCCCAAGGGAGTTATTCATGACCCCAATGGCATTTGGACTCTAGAGTTTGATGGAAGCTACTCTTTAGCTAGTTCTGGGGCTGGAGTGGTGTTGACATCTCCATAAGGGAACATTCATCCTTTCTCTTTCAAGCTCTGTTTTGAAAATACAAACAATACAATGAATATGAGGTGCTCATACTTGGATTGAGCATGGAAAAAGAGATGGGAGTGAAGAATCTTTGTGCTCGTGGTGATGTAGAGAAATTATTGTGAAACAGGTCAGAGATCTTTTTCAAGTCAAGAATAGGAGATTGAAACATTACAAAATCTTGTTTGGGATTCCATTGAGTTCCTTGATGCTTTCTCCATTGAAGTTGTGCCAAGAGAAAGGAACACTAGAGTTGACTCTCTAGCTGTCTCAAGATCTTTGTTGATTCCTCATCCATATTTCTCTCAGGAGAAGTTTACCATTGAAATGATTCATAGGCCCAGACGTACTAGATAATGCAAATAACGGCAGGTTTTCAATGATGATCAACATTTTCTCTCTTTCTTGGAGCTTAGGGATAATTTTGACCAGTTGTATTTTGAAGGAAGTGAGACCTTGCCTAGAGAGTGTGTATCTTCCAATGAAGGAGATATCAAGGAAGAGACAAATCAAGATGGTGCATCAAATTGAAAGGTAACAAGATTCCTAAAGGGATGGTGAGTTTGGAAGACCTGTTTGATAAGCATGATAGGTACATTAAGTCTAAAACTTCCCAAGGAGCCCGACAATTCTGCTGAGTGTGAAAAAGTGAATATTGGGAGTCTTGATGAACCTAAGATGGTGAACATTGGGAAATGTTGCACTCAGAGGAGAAGAAGAAGGTAGTAAATCTACTAAAAAGGTATGTTGATGTCCTTGCCTATTCGTATGATGATCTCAAGGCTTTCCAGCCAAAGGAGATGCAACACTTTATCCCTCTGAAACATAGGATCAAACCGTTCAAGAAAAAAACAAAGGAAATATAATCCCAAGGTTACTTGGCACTATTTTCCAAGAGATTCAAAAGTTGCTAAAGGAAAAAATCATCTTTCCTATACACCATTCAATGTGGATTTCCAACATTGTGCCTGTCAGGAAGAAGAATGGTGAGATTCACATCTGTGTGATTTCTAGGAATTTGAATCAAGCTTCTCTAAAGGACAACTATCCTCTCCCCATGATGGATCAGGTTTTGCAAGTTATTACAGGATCTAGAGATGTTGTCTATGTTGGATGGGTTCTCTGGATACAATCAAGTGGAGGTCAGTACCCTAGATCAACACAAAACTACTTTCACTACTCCTTGGGGCACCTTTTCTTACAAGAGAATGCCTTTTGGTCTTATCAATGTTGGTGCCACCTTTTAGAGGGAATGGACTTGGATTTTGGCAGTTTGAAGGGAAAGTGTGTGGTTGTGTACCTTGATGATTTGATTGTTTTCTCCAAAACAAGGGCAGATCACTTTCAGCATCTTGAATCAGTCCTCCAGAAGTGCAGAGAGCATGGAGTCTCTCTCAATCCAAAGAAGTTTGTCTTTTGTGTCACTAAAGGAAAGTTGTTGGGGCACATTGTCTCCAAAGAAGGAATCAAGATAGATCTAGAAAGAGTTCAAGCAATCCAGCAGATTCCTCTTCCCACAAGTAAAAAGGGTGTTCACTCTTTCTTTGGTAAGATTAATTTCCTGAGGAGATTTATTCTTGATTTTGTAGAGAACTGACTATGAGCATTGCTCACATGATGAAAGGAAAGAAAAATTTGGTTGGTCTTCGAGGGTAAGGAGGCATTTGAAGGTATTAAGCAAGCCATTGCTAAGACCCCCATCTTAGCATGTCTTGATTTCAATAAGGACTTTATCATATATTACTATGCTACAGAGTTTACCCTAGGTTGTTGTGCTGACTCAGAAGAATTATGAGGATCATGAGCTTCCTATTTCCTTCATGAGCTATGTTCTAAAATCTCATGAGTTGAAATATACTATGATGGAGAAACATGCTTTTGCAGTGGTCAAAGCTGTCAAGCAGTTTCATTTTTATATTCTTAATTCACACTCTGTTGTGCTTGTTCCTGACACAACCATCAAATCCATTCTTACACAACAAGAGTTTGGAACTAAGAGAGGCAATTGGGTAGCAAAGGTCCAGGAATATGACCTGGATATCAAGCCAACTAAGCTAGTCGGGGTAAAGGCTTGTGTGAACTTATTGCTGAAGGAGCTGATGCAACGTTGTCCAAAGAAGCAATTAATGTTCCTGTTGTCCTCTTCCTCAGTTCAACAGATGAATGGTATATAGATATTGCACATTTTCTTACCTATGGAGAGTGTCCATCTCACTTGAGTGCCAAGGAGAAGAGGGCTATAAAGCTAAGGTCTACACAGTATGTGCTATGGGAGAATGCTTTGTTCAAGCGAGGCATAGATGGAAGATTCTTGAAGTGTGTAGACAAAGAGCAACAAAAGAAGTTGTTCTCATATTTTCATGATCAGGCTTGTGGAGGCCACTTCTCTTCTACTATCACTACCCACAAAATCCTTCATGTTGGGTACTATTGGCCTACATTGTTTAGAGATGCATCCAAATGGGTAGGTAAGTGTGAAGCCTGTCAGACTTTTGTTGGGAGACCTAAGTTGGTTGCTTTGCCACTAAAGCCAGTAGTGATTGATGAGCCCTTTCAACAGTGGGGATTGGATTTCATTGGAACTCTCAACCCATCCTCCAGTGTTGGGCATACTCACATGCTAACTACTACAGACTACTTCACAAAGTGGGTAGAGGCCATTCCAGTCAAAAGCACTACTTCTGAGGTAGTGTGTAATTTCATTAAGGAGAACATATTGATAAGGTTTGGGGTACCAAACAAAATTGTGACTGATAATGCCTCAAATTTTTCTTCTTCTGAGATGATGGATTTCTACTATGGCTATGGAATTTCCCTTGCTCACTCTTCAGACTACTACCCCCAAGGGAATGGACAAGAAATCAACAAACAAGAATCTGGTAACCATCGTTCGGAAGCTTGTCAATGACTCTCAGAGGAATTGGCACAAGAAACTCTATGATGCTCTCTGGGAGATAGAATTACACCCAAAAGAGAAATTGGGATGTCTCCTTTTCAAGTGGTGTATGGTGTTGAAGCTCAGTTACCAGTGATAGTGGAATTACTAGCCTTGCACTTAATGAAGGCTATTGAAGATTCAAGTTTTACCAGTTCCTTGGACAAGAGGATCATGTATCTCCAGAAGCTGGATGAAGACAAGTTGTAGGTTTTTGATAGAATATCAGCTCATCAACTGAAGGTGAAAGATTTGTTCGACAAGAAATCCAGACCCAAATATTTTCAAGTAGGAGACATTGTTCTACTTGTGGGACAAAAGGCATGAACCTCGAGGAAGCCATGGTAAGTTTGATTCCCTTTGGCTTGGTCCTTTTAAAATCAGGCATTTTGCTGGAGAAAATTCATTCTATTTGGATTATCTAGATGGTTCTCCTCTCCCACTTCCTTATAGTGGGTAGTATCTAAAGTTGTTCAAGTCCTAGGTGACTAGGTGGTCCTTCTATATATTGTGTACAATGTTTTGGTTTTGGTCATTCCTTTGTGTTTTGTTTCTATCTTTCCTTGTTTTGGTTTGTTTCCTTTTCGTGTGTTTTGTCTTCTATGTTGGTTTTCCTTTGACTCTATTTTCCCAATGGATAAGGCACTAGTCTGCTTTCCTTGAGTTTTTCTATGGTTCTTGATCTTGCCTCGTTCCTCTGTCAAGTCATCCCCAGAAAGAGCCAGTTGTTGTCACCCTCAAAATTCCCCTCTTTTTGAAGTCAAGTTTTGAAATTTTTTGAGTCGGTACCATGGAGTATTGGATTGCATTTGAGCTTGTATTGTCTGCAGTTTTCCATTCCATGGAGAACAATTTGAAAGTCAAGCGTAATGGTGGAGTTTTTCCCTTCTTTTTATTTCTTCTCACAGTCGGGAATGACGGGCGTATCCTCCTCGTCAATGTTTTCCCCAACATCCACGGGTATTACATGGATATCTCTGATTGGATGCGGCATGGTCATGTTTCAAGCGCAGTGAAAACCTCCACGCGTCCAAACAACACAACTCCAAGAGCAGGGCCCAAGGGACAGTCCTCAAATAAGCGCAGGCTTTCCACGTGTCCCAGGTCCAAAATGAAGACAAAACAAGCCCAAATCAGGCTAAGTATGGAAGGTTTAGTGGATGGCACCACGTGCCTCATCGACATAACTTCAAGGGTCAAAGCCAGGGTAGTTCTCAAACTTGCGCCATGCTTCCACGTGTCCCAGTCCAAAAAGAAAAAAGATTTGATTATTTAAATTGACTAAGTATGAGCGGGTCGGTGGAAGCCTCCACGTGCCTCAACGACACAATTTCAGAAGTGAAACCAAAGGGCCAATCTCCAAATGAGTGCCAGATCACCACATGGTTAGAGTCAAAGGAGAGACAGAGTTGGTCATTGAAAATTCCAAGACCGGTGGAAGGAGCCACACGTCAGCTTGGCGCAATTTTAGGAGGCATATCCAAAGTGGAAACTCAAATGAGCACCATCTCTCCATGTGTCCAAAGTCAAATATTAAGCCCACATAGAAATTCAAAGTGGGAAAGCGGCCGTCGGGGAGATTTGAGAATTTGAGCCTTGTTTTCATTAAAGGAGCTTAAAGTTAAAAAGTGACCCGCACCCCTCCCACACCAAGGGAAAAATTCAAATATTAAGCCCGCATCGAAAGGTCAAAGCGGGAAGTGGGCCGGTGAGAGCAATTTGTGTTTTTGAGCCCACGTTGAAAAGAAGTAAAATTATAAAAGTAAACCGTGACTCTGTCCCCACTTAAGTAAGGCCACATGTCAAGACCATATCAAAAGCGGGTGGGTGGGCCAAAATGTTCCAAAGTGCCATTTCTCCAAAGGGCACAAAATGCAAAAGGCGTCCTCAGGCCCACTTCATTTTAAATCTCTCCCATGTGGATGAATCACATTCAAAGTTTGCAAGGGAAGATTGAATGGCTGTGATTCAATGTGTCTAGTTTTTTTTGCCAGACATGGAAACGGCTAAGGCATGGAGAGACTCAGACATCTGGTTTCTCAAATTATTTTTCATCATTATTTGTAACCAAATGTAACCGTTCTTGGAAACTATTTAACGAATTCTCCATGTTGTTGTTCGGGTTGGATCCTGGTACTCTGTAAAGTAATAGATTCGAAGTAATCAATACAAAATTTTCCCCTTTCTTCCTCTTCTTTTCTTCTTTCCATGTCTAAAACTTGGGAATCATCAATCTTTTATGATAAGAAACTTTGTGTTCTTGTTTATATGATTTCGGAACTTTGTGTCTTTGGAATTATATTGGTTATGAAAGTGAATGATTCTATTCTGCATCTCCTTGGTTCAATACGTATAAGGTGATACTCTGCCATCTATATCTCCTGAAGGTATTGTTATGTTCTTCCTTCCTCATCTCCTTAATTCTTCCATCCTTTTGTATTGATGATCTTTGGGCATAAAATGTTTCAAAGGATCGGAATCCACACTTTGAAAGTTGTACATTTGTATATAAGTTTGTTGCTTTCTTTCAATAAGGTAACCTCTCCCATTAAAGAGGAGGGACTTGTTGTCCCTTGACTATGGTTTGTTAAAAGGATCATTTTAAAAACCCAACATGAAACATCTACCTGTGTCTCCTACGGTTGGCCTCTCTTTGAGCAAGAATGGACAAAATCTTGTAGAAAATGAAAGGCCAAAGGGTACATTTTCTATGTTTGTTCATTGAATTTTGTATGTGCCTACGTAACCTCACTTCTAATATTTGCTACAAACTACAAAATTTCTTTCATCCTTATCTTAGCCTTGTCGCACGCTTTGGTCATTTGCTAGATTTCCTTTTCTTTATTTTTTTATCTTCCAACAAAGTCCTCGGTGTGGCTACCTTGTCCACATTCTTTTATGCCACCTTTGTTGCCATATTCGTCAAGGCATTACTTTCCCGCATGCCTGTAAATTCCATAAGCTTCACTGTTATATGGGTCACTTTGGTTGCTTTCTTCATTCTTCACTATATACATGCCTCCTCACCGACATCAAACTTTGGCTCATCCATATGTGCTTGCATTATCTGTCTCAACATATTGCTTGTCTACACATTTTCAACCTTGAGATCTATCATCTCTCATTCATACAAATGGTCATTGGAGAAGGTATAATCTAGAACCTCACCTGGATGATCTTGGCTAGGTCATTTATATACCCTAGGTCCGGTGTATTTACTACATCTTCTTCCTTTTTCCTCTCATACCACTTACCCTTGGGGATATTTTTCTCTGTCCGTAACCAAACCTTCCCTCTTCTCACCCAACATGCCCCCATGTTCAACTAATGGTTCCCCGCACCCTTCTCTTTTTCATCATCTTCTCCTGTGGGGTCTTCTTTTTCTTCCTTTCCGAGCACTTCATATCATATTTTCCTTCTTATTATCTAGGCTCCTCTTCTTCTTCCACATCAATCTCTAGTAAAGATCCTACGTTACGTGTAGCTTCATCGATATCTCTTCTTCCTCACTATCTTCCTAGGTCACAAGTTTGTGCCTTCTATTTATTTTCTTCTATGGGCTTGGCTTCACAGAGTAGTCCTTGGTGACCCCTTATGTGGTTTAGATTGTCCCATGCTAGTGCTTTCTGTCTTTGGATTTCTCCTCAACATTCTCCTATACCCTTGTTCCACCACGTCAACCTCTTTGTTTTCCATCTCCTCATCCTTAGGCTCAACTCTAACCTCTTCTTCTTCTGGATGAATATCCTCATGAGGCCTCTTATTACCTATAGTTTGGTGTCTCCTAGCACCATGATCCCGCATGTCATTGTCTTCCATATCCTCCTCCTCATCATCCTTAATATGTTCTTCCTCTTCTTTCCTTAGAGGGGTGATTTTGTGCTCTGCCTGGTGCCAATCGTATGCTTCCCCTTTGGTGGCTTCGGAGTTTAAATTCATCTTCAATATATTTCCCATTCACTAATCTAGGATTAAGGTACATGTATACCTTAGCCACACCAACATTTCCTACTACCAAAGTCATATAATTTATAATTATATCATAGTTTCAATGTAGGCCAACTTACCAGGGTATACATAATTCTTCCACAAAGTGTGTGGTAGTCATGCATCTACCTTATCTATGTTGAACCATAACTTGCACATGTTTGAAAATCTATTTACTAAGGCCTAGAAGTAACACATTGTAAATGTATAAGGCAATTTGTATCATGGGCTCCACTTACCATTATTCATGACGAATCTAACAATGTAGTAAAGTTGGTAGATCGCAAATTCTTCCTTTCCATCCACTATTTATGAAAAGTTTCTTGGTATGTTCCATTCATGTTCAAAGGCCTCGTGCATTTTTATATACCACATCTCTAGCTTAATTTTGTAGGTTCCTCCCAAACCATCACAAGTATATTTTTTAACCTTTCAGCTAGTAATTTTTTCTCTGGTGGTTAATCCCACATTTTGTTCTTGGGGCCATCTAGTACCCCAATCTATGCAAACACAATTGATAAAAGGATCCCACCCCAACCAATATTTTCACCCTTGTACACTTCCTCAATAATTCCTTCTACTATGAATGCAACAAGGTTGTAGATAGTCCCCTCTGACATCTTCTTTGCAATATGGATCCATTTCTTATTCACTTGGCCCCAACGCTCCTGGTTATTAAATTTTTTTAAGAGGTACACAATAATCTCAATCACAGGGTTAGTTACCTTTGATACATCCATCACACACACTACTTTTTGATAAGCTAAATCCATAGTAGTGGCCTCCACACCTACTTCATCATCAATATCTTGAGAAATATTTGTGCCCAAGCTTCACAACCCTATAAGTTTCCTAATCAAAGGTGCGGTGATGCGCACTCGCCTTCCTGTGAAGTAGAATAAGTCCTCATGGAATCTTGACATCAGCCACTGATAGAGTCTTTCTGGTTTTCCAAAGTATGGAAACTCATAAATCTACAAGACTCCATCTTTCTCCAAGGTTTTGTATCCTTCATTGTCATATATTGGTTTATCATCCTTAGTGCACAAGTTGGTCTTTTTCACCGATCCTTCTTTATTTAGTCCTTTTTCACACCGGTGTGGTGATTATAATCACTTACCTTGCTCTTGTGGATGTGGGAATCCCAAACGTGCCCCATAATGATGCCCTTGGGATACTGCATTTCATATAATTTCTCTTATGGCACTTCTTCCACTTCTACCTCAAGTTCATTCCTCTTCTTTCCCCTTGTGATTTTTTCATGTGCTTTCTTTGGTGCCATTACTAACTTCCACAAATTATCCTTTCATTTTCCTATTTTTTGCTACTTTTATAACCTCCAACTTATGTGCCCTAGCTGCAGTTTTTTTTTTCCAAACCCTAGCTCCTTAAACCCTACTCTTCACACGCCTTTAACTTGCTCTCACACTTCTCACGAAGGATCTCTATTATGGCCATAACCAAAATAAACTGGTTCATTGTTCTTATCTTCCGAACTCGTAATTCACACTCATTCACTATTTAATTCACTCTTAAAGGCTTGAAAACTCAAACATGCAAGGTAAGAATGAAATCACATGCACCCCTTTTATAGATTTTACAAAATTTCCTGCATTAATTACTCCTCACCTACCACCATACTTCAACTTTAATTACGCTTTTATGATTTTTCAAAGACGTTTTTTGCTTTCTTCCACACCCCATTCGTAACCTTATAGCATTCCCACTACTTCATGACCACATATATCCTTACGCGTGCCTCTATATATGCCGTAGTACAAAATCCTCAATGCCTCATACCAATTATTTTACCATGTCATTTCCGACCTTGTGTTGCACTATGGGACCCTATTCTCATGAGTGTTTTTGTTATGAGTAATTTACTTAAGAGAACCTTCATCCCTAGAACCTTTAGTACCTATTTCCTACTTGTGACAATTCTTCCGAGAATACCTTTTAATGTTCCAACCTGTACAAATCCCAATGCTAATAATGTTCTTTTCCTCTTTTACACACTTGTACCTAGTTCACCCCACACTAAAATTATGTGTGGTCCTCTGCGCATGAACTCAATAGATAATAATCAGCTTCATGCGTGCAAGCACACTTATTACAACAAAACAAAGAACTAAACTTGACAAAGCATATAAATGATGGGAAAGAAACACATGAAAGGGAAAACTAATCTAAATGGAAATATTGTCTTATTAAAATTGCCAAGAAGACTTATTTATAGTAGGGCTTCAACATACTCCCATTAAAGTAACTGGGAAAAATGGTGTCATCCAACGCCCGCAACTAAAAAGTGCTCAAGTCAAGTATCTTAGTTCCTACAAAATGTCCTAACAAATGCAATTTTTATTTCCCTAGGTGGCATGCAAACTTGTTGTAATAGAGAAGGACCATCTTGTCAACTAAAAATGTCTTGTTCTTGATATTCCTATCATGTCATGCCTTCTACCTTTCCTTCTTAATCTTTTAGCTCCAACGTGCAATGGTGGGCCACTCATCTAACTACAATAGTTTGTTAATGCACTCTTCAATACCTTGTTCATCAGCAAGTTCACTTGTGTGTGTAATACGCAAGGATGGTAACATGAGTTCCATGGGAAATACAACCTCTGCACCAAACAATAACTGAAAAAGGTATGGCCTTATTCAACCTATTATAAGTGGTCCTATATTCCCAAAGTACGATGACACTTTATCATCCCAATATTTTCTTCCAACATCACATTTTTTTCAATGTTTATCCCAAGATCTTGTTGAAAGCTTCTACAGTACCATTATCCTATGGGTGATAAGGAGTATTCTTATGGTGCACCACCATAAACTCTACCAAAATAATTATGATTATCTCATTCAAGAAATGAGTTCCTCTATCACTAGTCAAGCTTAATGGACATCCATACCTGCTAATAATATTCTCCCATAAAAACCTTGTTGTTGTGGCTACTATGCAGTCCTTTATAGGTTCTACCTCTTCCCACCATGTCAGATAATATATGTAAGTAATAATATATGACATGCCATTCCTACACGTGAGTGGTGAAAAATAGCCTACAAAGTCAATACCCCCCTTTTCAAAAGTATTTGTGCTTGCAATATGTTACAACAACATCTCATCTCTATTTTCAGCTTTCCAAGGTGCCGACAATGATCACACATCTTGACATATTCCTTAGTATCTTTATATAAAGTCTCCCACAAAATTCCAACCATTATAATTTTATGCGTTGTAACATCACCTGTAATTTCCTCATACTATTCCACCATGATATTCTTCCATAATAGCCTTGTACTCATGCTCTAGAACACAATGACATAAAACATCATCATGACATAAATTGTATAAATCTCCACCAATCAACTGATAAGGTGTCACACGTATAACAAGATGCTTTTTGTCCAATGTCTTCATGCCTTTAAACACTTGTCTAGTGCACAAAAATACAAAGTAATATCCTCTAAGTTTTCTCAAAGTGCGCGGTTTAACCTTAAAATATGTGCATGTAGTATTGTTTCCTCAATGCTTTGTGTTCCCTAGCCAGAGTTGATCCTTGATAAATGATCAAGACATAAATTTCTCTTTCCTATTTTCAAAAATACTTGTGAAATCAAACTCCTGAAACAAAAGTATCCACCGCAAATGTGTCCTTGTAGAATAGGCTTCTTGAATAAATACTTGAGTGCCATATGATCTATGTAGAAACTAAATGGTTTTTCTAGCAAGTACTTGTTGGAACTTGTGCAACATGTAGATCATATATAAAATTCCTCGCTCATTGGTTATGTAAATATTCTCCACATGTGTCAAATTCTAGCTTGTAAAGAAAATGTGATGATCTATAATTCCCTCTCCTCGTTGCACTAACATTATGCTAATTTCCATGTCGAGTCATCAAAATGAACATGAAAGGGCTTTTCCCAAGAAGGAAATCCCATAATAGGTGCAAGTGGTAAGCCTCTCCTTCAAGAGTTTCAAAAACTTATGTTGCGCATCACCCCAATAAAATTTCTCTTTTGCTTTCAACAATTCTTCCAAGGGCACAACAATCTTTACATAGACTTTTATAAATTTATTGTAATAACCAATATGTCCCTTAAATCTATACACCTCACTCGATTGTTAGGATCTTCTAAACCCAAGATTATAGCTATCTTGGCTAGGTCTACGAGTAATCTTTCCTTACAAATTATATGCCCAAGTAAAGTGCCAAAAGGTGTAGAAAATATGAACTTTTTAATGTTGAGAGAGATGCTTAACTACTTGCACCTCTCAAACATGAGTCTCATATTTTCACAATAGTCCTTGACTAGGCCATAGACTGTCTAAGCATTCAAATATACCTATAAGAATTTATGAATAAAATCTTGAAATGCTTGCACAAAAATGCGCAAGAACACTATTGGGTCATTTTTAATCCAAAGTACATAATCTGTATATGAAAAATTCCCCATTCAGTGGTGAAAGTTGTCTTATCCTAGTCTTCCTTTGCAATGTGCACCTGGAGATGACCTAAAAACCAATCTTTGAAATAATATATCTTGCACCCAATAACTCCCTCAAGTATTTCTTCTGTGAATGGGGTGGGAAAAGGATCAAATGCAAGAAGCATTAAGTTATCTATAGTCCACACAAATCCTTATCCTCCCATCCTTCTTAATGATTATAACCATGGATCTAACCCATTCAGATTCTTCAATACGATCAATTATTCTAGACTTGAGAATCATATCAATTTCCTCCTTCACCTTCACACATAGGTTAGGATTCATCCTATAAGGCCTCTTCCTAACCAGGTGCCCTCCTTTCATCGTTATCTTCATTTCTCCTAAAGAATGGTACACTCATCTTAACTCATGATATCCCCATAGAAATAAGTCCTGGAAGTCATGCAAGAGTTCAATAATCTTAGCCACTTCTTACTCTAACTAGTAATCACCAATAATGTCCTCCTTAGGCTCTACCTCTGTACCAATGTTAACCTTCTTTGTCTTCATAGGAGCATGATGTGTGTGTGCCTTCTCATCTGTAGTGTCCATTAATTTGTGCATATCTTCAATGTTGTTAGCATCTAGGTTATCAAACTTATTGAAATATATCATATATACCAATTTTTCCTTTTCTTTTTCCTTTTAGGTGCGATCGATATCTTCTTCATTTGTCTCCTCAATATCAAGGCGCGCCTCAAGATCAGGTTCCTCAAACAACTCTAGCATGAGTTATTTAGCCTTCACACTATATCCTAAAGTAAGGTGCTTCATAATCTATAGTGCTTCATAAATGAAGGTTTAGTAGAAAAATAATTAAAAGTTTTGATCATACTTGAAGTCATCTCTTACCAATTTGTTGTTTCTCTTTTAAACTCAACATGTACATACCATGCGCGCATGTAGCCACATAATGTGGAGTATAACTTATGTACCCTCAATCATGGTGATAAGGCCTCCTTTACCTATGCTCATGTTTTCTCATAATCATGAATGTGATGATAGGTAGGAGACTTCCCATGAAATTCACATTATTGAGTAGGTACATTTATTTAAGTAAACCTAGTTAAAAAGGAAATTATCACTTCTCTCCACTCCAAAAGGCCATCTCTATGTGTTTCCCACCAACGCGTTATCGTCCCATGAAAAGTATAGACCAACATATTTATTCTATCCCCTTCATTCTACCACTGAGTCTCCATGGCGCACAAGAATGCATCGGGATTCCCTTCGCCAAGATATACCTCATACACAGTTGATCCTATCTTCCTCATTATGCATGGCCTAATCATTCTGAGTCTATCCCTTTGACCTTGCACTCAACCATCTCATACGTTCCATGAGCCTAGTTATCACAAGCAACACTAGTAGTGTCACTTACAGACTATGTGTCTTCCCACTGAAGGATGCCTTCCTTTGATGGTTCTATATGCTCTGGATCGTGCACTGTATGAGCATAGATTCTATTAAGTTCCTCTTCACTCAAGGGCTCAACATAAGGCTCTTCCTTCTTATCATGTAGGGGTATGATCATGTGCTCCTCATCATTCTCAAAACTGATGTACCTTTTGTTAAAGTGCATATCAATTTTTTTTTCATAGCACTAGGGTCGCCCAAGTAATGTTGTAAATTTTTCTACTTTAACAAGCTCCAATACCTCAAAGTCCCCAATAAACTTGGATCCCTGAATGGTAATGGATGCATCCTTCAGTATTCCAATAGGAATTTCCCTAGTCTTGTTTACCACATATAACACATTTGAAGATGACTGTAATGTTGGTCTACCCATCTGGTTCCATGCATCTAGAGTCAACACATTTGCTTCCACAGTAGTTTCAATCAGTATGTTGTGCAACAAACACCCATCAATTACTGCATCCAATGGAATTTCCTTGTCAAATTCATGATTCTAAGGTGGTAGATTTGAGTGAAGTATCTACCTCTCATGATCAAACCCAAAGACATAGTACCTTTTCTTGTAGACATTCCCTAACAAAGGAATGATGTTCTATTGGCATAACATCCTACACAACTCCTTTTGTCATCCACATAATTTTGTGGGATCTCAACCTTCTTTTCTTATTTTTTCTTGCACGCTTTATCTTTCAAGCATTGTATCTCTCCCTATAGTTCTCTAGATGACTCCCATGATTTCCTGGTATACTTCCTTCTAGTGTGCAACATCTAGATACTTAACATGTATCACCTCTTTCCTCATAATGAGTGTCTTAGACTTCGAGAGGCTCATGTGTGTGTACACCTTGGTGCATGTTGTAACCATCAAATTTTGTAACTTAGGATCATGTGTCTTCTTGGGAATCTAATGATCAACAACAACACATTATACCTTAATCATCCATGTGCCCTTGTCTTGCTTCTTATTCTTTCTCATGTGCTCATATAAATCCTGGGAATTCCTCTAACTTGTGTTGCTTCCCACACCATGAGAAAATATTATTCGATTGTAGTCACACCGATAATGATCGGAGATCCACAAGCATATTAGGTTCCTCTAACAAACCCTTTGTTACAACCGCCACGACCTCAACCTCTATATCCTCCATGAAATCCTCTATTTTGGTTATCCCCATTATTATGCCCTTCATTTTTGTCCTTATTTCTCCTTTGAGCCACTCGCCACACTATTTTGGTGCACTCCTTTATCTATAGCTTCATGAATGTTATCAATCAATGTACATTTGGTGGTGTCATGAGTATGGGACTTGCAAATCTTGCAATACATAGACACTTTCTTCTCTCATTATGCATTGTTGTTGCAAGAAAAATTTTTAGGGGAAAATTGGTGGTTATCTTGCCAACGCTCTAGAGTCTAAGTCCCTCTACTTAACCGGACAGGTTGTCGTATGTACATGCTTGAGTAAAAGTGAGTTTTATCTTGGTGTCCTTTCAAATCGAGATCCAACATGGGAATAGTTGGGGATCCAATAGGGGCAATCCACGACCTGCGGAAAAATATTATAGAAATATGTAAAGGAGGAATTTCATAGGAAAGCGGGAAAGGGAGTGAGAAAGTTAGAAAAGAGAAACTAATGTTGCAAGTAGAAAATCAGAGACTTGCATACACCAACCAGAAATTCCATTACATGCACTTTAATTTAGAAGAAAACAAATTCACATAACAACAACAAGACCAAATAGCGTTTAATGAGTACGAAGTAGCATTAAACTCCTTAGTCCAAAAAGGCTAAAATTCCTTCTTCCTTTATTGAAGCTCAAGAAAATATTGTACATAGCGTAGAAATGGAAGACATTTTAGAGTAGTGAAAATGGAAGAAATTTTTTCTCTCTTTGATCTCTTCACAAGGATATCTCTCTCATGAATTCACAAAAAAACAACTCTAAAATCTAAGAAGTCATCTAAGAAGTCCAAATGAGGAGCTTGTTACAATTTATAGAAGAGAAGGAAACTCTTCATCTTCCCGATGGATATTAAATTACTTTAATCTTACTTTAGATTGTTCATATCCCACTTAAATATTTAAGTCCCTTTTATAAAATCAAGGCAAATTAAAGTTTACATTATGTTTCTAAATTCACCTAAAGTTATATTAAAAAGTGTAAATCTCAATGCAAAAATATAACATAGATGAGAGAGAGTGTTGGGTGAGAAGAGAAGAGAGAGAAGAATAAGAAGAATAATAAGAGAGATATAGGAAGATTTATGTAGAAGAAAGAGCCACATGAAGGATTTGATCTCACTCCTTGACTAGTTTCCACCTCATGCTCTTGAGAATGTCTTTGTCCCACCAAGCTCCTTGCTGAAACAAGTTGTTGTAGGTTCTACTTTATTGGTATGAGGAATGTGAACACAACTCAAGGTATATTTCCATCCATCAACCACATTGTTGATATCTATACACTTCCCAAAACATGATGAATTTTTCTCTGTGATAAGTGCAATAGAGGCCCAAATCTTTGAGAGGAAGTCAAGGGTACCCTTAGTGAAGGAAAATGGGTTGCCTACCTCTTTCTTGACATATTCTTCAAATGGACCAATCAACTCATTAGTAGTTGTGTCCTCACCCATTGCAGGTACTCCAAGTTTCTAAGTTTTCTCGATTTATACTATCCTATAATTTGTATGTTTGTTCCTATTTTTCCTCTAGCTCTGTGATGGCCCGATTGATTTCCTCAAACCTAATTGCTAAGGCCCTCGCCCATACACATTACAATTATTCTGAAGGAGTTTCAAAAATTTCTTGTCGATCAACTCTTGGCGATGAGTGTTTCTCATTTCATTTAGTACTCTTGACCCAAAGGTTCCTAATAGCCCCTTTCTTTATCCAATTCCTTCCCCGAGTTCCCATGTCTTATTTTCTATCACACACATGTAAGCGAAGATTTTGACCAATTCTTGGAGCACTGACTTCCATTTTTCAGAAATTGATTCGATCCATTCATTATTCACTCACCCCTGCATTGTGAACTCGTGTGTCCTCCTGATGGACTCTAGATTGAAGTTACTAATGGGCGTAACTTCCTCCATGGGGATTTTTGTGGCATTAGGATCAACTAGATGTTGCACATAGAATGACAGAGTTCATACCTATTCCTTTAGTTCATCAATCTTCTTCTTATACTCCTTCTTTCTTGCCACCATGCAAGCCAAAGATTGTTAATACATGTGAAAATACCCTTCATGAGTTTTTGGTCCCATTTGGATCATACTCATCTCATATTCATCTAGTTTCATCTCATCCACTGGCTTGATTACCTTTGGCCAAGCTATTTCAATGCATTGATTCCCCGTTTCCCCATTGTAGAACCGTGAGGTCAGATTGTGTGTGATTTCTTGATATTTTTTATTTATCCAATGAGGAAATTGTTGATAAATTAGAGGCTTCCACTTGTTAAAATTGTGGGTGTTAGGAAAATCATTTCCTACATCTAGGGAAACATCTCATCAAATTTGGGCTTGATGATAGGTGCACCAATCGTTCCCTATTCTAGAGTAGGAAAATCCTGAATGAGAGAGGTGTGAGTGTCAAAAATAGGTGAGACCTCCTATGGTTACTTGAAGACTAGGTCTTAAACCATGTATTCTTCATGCACTTGTGTTTTTGCCGCTATATTTTCTTCCTGCATTTTTACGATCAAGTATTCCTCTCGCAGTGATGATGTAAATGAGTCTTCTTCTACCCTGTCTTTCTTTGGTGTCTTCTCATGAGGAGAAGCTTCCAAATCTGTGGCCTTCCTTTTTGAACTTGCTTCGAGTGTTTAGAACTAGAAGTCACCTCTATGAATTTTGAAGATGACTAATGGGAGGCTTGCTTCTGACTTGGAGTAATTCTTTATGACTGGATGATCATGGTTCTCTTCTTCTGAAACCAATTTCTCATTCTCCTTACCACTTTCTCAGTCCGTTCCTTTATATCCCCTGATTCACAAACATACCAGTTAACTAGGAGGAAAGGGGACATCCTGACTACCGCATAATCAAGATCATACATCTCTATCCCACCATCATGAAAAATATCTTCATACCAAGAGAGATTGAATTTCTTGATCTCATTGATTGTCATCCTCATATGGTCCTTTTCACGCACTTAAAATTTATTAGCATAATTGGTCTAGTAGTGCTTGACTTGTGGCTCATGTTGTAATTATAGGATGTAGAAAGAGTTGGTATCTTCTTGTATGTCAAAATTAGGCTTGGAAATGTAGGAATGCAAAGTCAAATGAGTGAAAATGGCCTCCAGATGAGATGCATCATTTGAGCTCTTGCATGTGAATACCCCAAGAGAGATAGGAAATGAAATCAAATTCTTCCTCCTACTCCTAAGCCTATTATTCACTTGAATGATCTTCTTGTAGAGCTCAAACAATACAATTTGGTCACTAAGGTACTTGGGTAGCCTTAGTGGGGCTTGGTTGAAGCCAACAACTCGCAAGTAGGAGAAGGTTGAGAATTGTATGAAATAAGAGCCATATTTCTTAATCAAGGACGTCGTTTGTGGTAACATCCTAGCTTCTAGATCCTCTTCTAAGCTTCAGACCACATACATTTTGAATGCATTGTTCACACGAGTGAAATGTCTATGGATTTCCTCCATTACCAATTGTGGAAGCTTCTCAAACACAGGTACCTTGGTAATGATATTCTACGTGAGGGCCAATCCTTTGAAATATCTTGAGCTAGCAAGGAGATAGACCAAGTAATAATTCATGTGGAACTTCTTCATCATGGGTACATGGAGTAGTTATAGATGGATATTATCATTGATGATTTTCCCCCAGTCAATTCTCTGCTTTCCTTCTGTCACAATGTCAAGATGAAAAGGCCCATCCAATCTTGGAAGTCTCTTGTGCTTGCTTCACCCATAACTCTATTGAGGAGAGTGATGGCATCTGAATATCCTTCTTGAAAATCACACCTTGGAAGGTTCTTAGGCATCCTTGAGGGATTTCTCCCTATTTTCAACCACAAACCAAGTGTAACCCCTTACACATAGGCATCCATCGTTTCCCAATCATGCAAGGCCCTGTCCTTTGAGATGATGACCATACTAGGTTATGTAGGTATCTGTAGAGAAAGTGAGATTGTTTTTGGGTTAATGACCGTCATCATTGTTCCATTGTCAGCTTGTATGGTTCATGTTTTAGGATCATAGTGGTGAGAGTAGGCTAGGACCAACTCAAGACTTTGCACAGACATTGGGTGTCCTACGGCGGTGAACAAGCCACTTGTGAATATTTGATCTTCAATCTTCTTTCGGTCTTTGGTTGTGATGCTAGTTCTAAGGTCATTCAGGTCCATGTACAAGACATCACTGTCTTCTATCTCATACTCATAGGTGAAGGGTTGTGCTAGTTTCTGTCCCATCCACTTCTGCTTCATGTTTTCCTTAGAAAGAGTAACTTACTATTTTTAGTAAGTATGAAAAAACAACTCCCTCGAACCTCAACGGATGTTGTGACTCTAATTTCCTCTTCTCCCTACATTCCTCTCACCTTCTTGATCAAATTTCTATTTTTAGAAACTACACGCGGTACCACTTAATATTTCTAGTAAGTTCCAAAATTGGACCAAAATGCTCGTTCTAGTGAATTCTCACCGTAGTACATCTTCAATGTCTCTGTTTCTTTCGCAAGTTCTTTTGTTGATGAATTTCCCAAAATAACAGTCCCCTATGCAGAGGACGTGCTATTTTTTATAAAGTTGGCTTCTAGAGGTCGAATTTATGTGGAACAAAGTTTTCCGATATGGGTTTTTCCCAATATCACCCCTCTAAAATTTTAGACCTACCCGCTCAATAGTTTAAGAGATTTTAAACTTTAAATTTTTCGACTCAGCGTTATTCCGACACAAAAGTAATTAATGGACCTCAAAAATTATAGGTCTAGTTTTCTCCTCTATTCATGATGAAATTTATATTTTTGATATTGTTTTTTTCCTCTTGTGCTTCCAGTGAGATCTCGTTTCGATCATCGCCGGTTGACGAGAAATCCACTTCTTTCTTCGTTCGTCTAGAAAGAAGATTTCTTCGTTAATGAATATATTATGGCATAAGAGAAGTGTTTGAAGGTATTTTTAGGATGTTTTTGGATAGAGGAATGAAAAAAAAATGGTTTGTCAATCCGTACATTTTTTGTAAGATTTCTTCAAATTTTGATTTCACGACAATGGGGATTTCTATTGTTCGTCTTCTCTGTTCTTTGTTTCTTCTCCTTAGCTCGATGAAATCTTCTTATAGGACCTTTGTATTTCCATGAGAAAGAGGATTTATTTTAATTTTTGGATATGGTTTGAGATTTTGCAATGGTAGAGTGGTGGTAGGAAGTTGCAGAGGAGTTTGTAGATATGGTTGTGCATGGGAATGTTAGAAGTTAGAAGCGGGAAGCAGGTGGGGATTTTTAAATTTTGAAATAAAGCTGAGAAGGGATGAGGCACATTTTCATGTCCCTGATGTCCCTCACCTCAAAGGGATGTGAGGGACATAAAATTCCATGGAAATTAAGGCGACGACATGTGGCGGAGATCCGATGACACAAAATGAAGGCTAAAAAATCAGCTTTAAAGCACTGAGGGGCTAGAAGCTAGTCATATGGGTGACCAAAAGTCTCCTTAGGGGATAGGTGAATTTTTCCATGTTTTATGTCCCTAAAATAAAATGCATGTGAGGGACATAAAATTCCACAGCTTCTCAGTGTGATGACACGTGGCAAAGATCTGACGACAGGGAATGAAGGCTAAAAATCAGCTTTAAAGCATTGAGGGGTTGGAAGTTGGTCATATGGGTGACCAGAAGTCTCTTTAGGGGCTAGGAAAATTTTTCCATGTTTTATGTCCATGACCTCAAAGGAACGTGAGGGAAATCAAATTCTATGATGCTCCAAGTGATGACACATGGAAACAATTTGACGGTTTAGGCTTTGAGCTCTTGCAAGCACCTAGGTGTTGAATTGGCAATCCTGGAGTTCGTATGAGGGTATCGAGTTCTTATGGGGGATAGGAGAATTTTTCCATGTTTTATTTACCTAACCTTGAGGTATGTGAGGGACAAAAATCCCACCAGGCTCCTAGAGATGACATGTGTCCTCCCAAAATTTGACTAACTCCCGAACTCACTCCAAGAGGGAAACTTGAAACGGTGATAACTTGAGCTCCCGATGGAATTTTTGATGAAATTTTATATGATATTGAATTTAAATATCCTTATGAATCCAATTTTTATGGTATCATGTCATGATTATTCCATTTGATCCCTAAAAACTTGGATTTTTGATCTAGTTCTCCACCTGTGCATGAGGAAAATTCTTTCAAACCCATTGCACCAAAGTGTTGAGAAAAATAATTTCACAATCTTGTAGGGATTGGAATTCCATTTTTGGTGATGTTTTATTTTTCTCCTAACTCCATCCGGAGCTCCCGGAATCACCTTTAGAAGTTCAGTGGTTGTTTTGGCCTGTGCACTGCCTAGGCCTCTGAACCCTAATTTTGGTGAAACTACCCCAAAATATCCAAATCTTTCCTCAGTATTCTTGAATCACTTCCATGATGTCCCAAGGCCTTTGAATCACCTATGTGTCTAGTTTTTCTTTTCTTTTCCACTCCATGGGGTTGCTCCACTCTAGGAAGGCCAGTGATAGCCCTTCCCATAGCTGCCTAAAGTTTGCAATTTTTAATGAACTCCTAAAATCACCTAGGGGGTTGATTTGAATTTACTAAATCACCTAGGGAATGAATTAAAACCAATTTGGAGGTTACTAGACTGAATAGGTAGACCTGAGGTGCCTCGGGATGATAAAACGTGAAAATTTTGGCACAAGGGTATAGTTGTCATGCTCGGAAATTGTCAATTTCCTTGTTGCACATTTGCAAGAAAATAGTTACAAAAGAGGAAAATCTCAAACATCATGGTTCAAGTGACATACCTCACAATATAATAATAATGAACACACTAACTTGCATAGGAAATTATCCTTAGTATGTCCTTCAACCTCACAATCCATGCACCATATACCATCACTCATCTCATGGGATGAATTAGTAGAAAGCTTCTCCAACTACTTTTCCATGGATGTAATATGCACCTCCAAAATTATCTCAATCCAAAGATCAACACTTCTAACCACTTCAGTGTACAAAGATTCTTCTAAATCCTCACGTAGATCTAAATAAGTCTTATGAGATAGTGCTCATTTAAAGGGATTCAATAATCCACCGATAAACCACTGTGGATGTTGAATTAGATGGATGTCATAGGATAACTTGGAAAAAAGTTTTAAAACATGCATCATATTCCCTCACGTTCGATCTAATCCTCATTTGATATCCTTGAGTGCGTTGATACTCTTCTACTCAAATTCTAGAATATGGAAATTAGCTAGAAATGCATAGCCCAAAGCATCATAATCCACCACATTCTTATGTAGGTCATACTTCCTGTACCAACTATGTACATGCCATTGAAGAGTAGTAAAATTTTTACTTTCCTTTCTATCTAAAGCTATAATTACTTTAGTGTGTCATAGTATATCACACTTGTGCACATGCTCCATTGCATCTTCAATGCCCCTATACTCTGGTAAGTGGAGAGACATATCATAGAAAATGTGAGGTGTATGTTGGGTTGTATAGGTTGTTGAGTTGGTTACTTTGGGTGTGTACCTTGCCCACAATATCGAGAATCTCCATTTCCTGATCCTCCCGATCCTCCCACACCCCGGTAGTGAGAAACAAACTAGTTGATGACTTCCTTGTGTCCCAACTGTAGTACTAAACTAAACCCCCACGGTTTGTGAAGTCATAGTACTCCCGTAAGTACTTATAATATTATGTGTGCCCACACTTTATCCTAATGATGTGCCCGAAAAAAACCCTCCAACCGGACCTCCAAAAATGACACCATCTCGTGATGTCACAGGTTTTTTTTTTTTTTTTTCGATGTACTTCTCGAATTAAACGTAAAATGATATCTACCCATAGCTATTGGATTACCTATATTATCCTTCTTCTCACTAACTACCTATGGAATCATAACACCACCATTACAAGGACTACGCGACTAGGTGAGATTAGATGCGGGCATGTGGTCCTCATGCTTTCATCTCACACACTCTCATCCAAAGTCAAAGGGTATTCTCTACTACACTTTCGTAATGTTGGGAGAGCTTGATGCATCAAGATCCTCATCCTCCAAAATAGCTTCAAATCCTTCACGAGCATCATCCTCCATAACTCCACGCACTCCTTAACATTACACCTCTTTTCGTGTTTCCTCTCCCGCACCTCATTATACTTTAGTTATCTTTCCTCTCTCTTCATTTCTACCACTAGGTCGGCCCTATTTCACCACATATAGTTTTTATCCTACTCACGGTGGGGATTTATCTAGCCATATGAAGGCTCTCTAAATATAGTTTTATCATCAAGATCTTAATATCCAAGGGCATAGCGAATAAATACAATCCTCCGGGTTCATGTAATAACCTCGAACTCATCCTCCTTTGGAAACAAGTAAGTAGAAATAACATCATCCAATGTATAAATATGTAATACAAAAACCCACCAATGATCTCCATCTCTATTCCAATTCACATTAGCACCAAACAACATCTGGTAATCTTCCTACGTCCTAAGCTTTTGCCTATAGCTCCAACTCTTCCCTTGAGAATATGCTACCAACCAATCATACAATTCTACTAGAAAATAGTGGAAGAACATCTCATAGATTGAATCATAAAGGTTTTCTTCTACCCACAAATCACACATCGAAATCACGTTCAGTGTTATACCTCTATACAAACTTATCTTGTCCATCTTCTACCCAAATTTCAATGATCTCAAGAGTCAATTGGTATGACATCTACATACAACATCCTGAAAGACATTTTGAAAAGAGGTCCCGACAACGAAACAAAAATGTATCCTGATTATTTCACCTAATTGCTATGTGGTAATTCTATTATGAATGGATTATAGAGGATGGATTCTTGTGATTGATGTGTCTAAACCTAGAGAACACATGGTGCAATTAATCTTAGTCTTTATATGATATATTATGTTTCCTTATTACATATGTTTTCTTATGATATTTGTAATGATATACCCTTGAATGTATGCTTTGGTATTGGTAATCATGGAGATACATGCTAACATATTGTTAAGCCAAAGATAAAGGAGGGACCTAGTAGCTCCGCATGCTTCAAGTGAGCATTCGGGTATGTCTCGAATGAAGGGCCAACATGCATAGCAATTAGGTGAAATAATCGGGATATATTTTGGTTCCATTTTTGGGACCTCTTTTCAAACTCGTATTCTAAGATGTTAGCATGTATCTCCATGATTACCAATACCAAAGCATACATTCAAGAGTATATCATCACATATATCATAAGGAAACACATGTAATAAAGAAACATAATATATTAGATAAATAATAAGAGTAATTACACCATGTTTTCTCTAGGTTTAGACACATCAATCACCAGAATCCATCCTCCATAATCCATTCATAATATAAGTACAACATAGCAGGCGAATACATCACAATAATACTAGAGAGTCATGCACGTAAATATATCGAGCAACATAACTCTATTACATCACCAGTGTCTAATACAATGGATTACATCAAATATTTATAGGGGTGGGGACTTTCCCTTCACTACCTATGCATTCTCAAAATAGGTTGCATGCTCAAAATAGTCATGCGTACATACAAAAGAAGCCATAAAGCATGCATGCTTTTCTACCAATCTAATAATAGATTAACCCTATAAATAAAATCTGCTTTAATCCTATTATTAGCTCAATCCATGCATGACCTTTCATCTTCTCTTTACATGTGCTTTATCCCAAAAATAGACGTTCCTTGATCTTCAAGTCTCCTTTCTTTTCTCCTTTGCATGATCCACACTCCAACTCATTTTTTCTATTTTAGCCTATAACTCGCAAAATTGACTAAGTCCTAGAAATAAAATTTCTATGCATACACCACTTCAAATGGCCCTTACGCACATTCACGTGCCCTACTTGTGTGCCTCACTATTCCACATGCTCTCTTGATACTTAGTCAAATTTTCAAGTCCAAAAGTGCACATAGAAGTTACAGGATGGTGGAGTATCTAGTCTTGATATGACCAAGTGGTGATGAAGTAAGGGGTTGGTTTTAACATGGGTGTAGATTGGATAGCTTGAGACTCTTGAAGAAGGGGAATAGAGACCATAGGATGAGTAACCATAGAATATGTGACCAAAGGGGTGGAAATAATGATAGAAAGTGTTGAATTTTGTTGGGAAAAAATAGTATAACTGAGAATGTTGTTGGATTTCATGGTTTGTTCCATTTTTATTTATTGATAACGTGTAATATAGGGAATAAAACAAACAACAAGATAGTGATTATTAATTACTTCAAATAAATCATGCAGCAGAGTTTTAGTTATCTTGATTATTAAAGAATGTGAGAAAGATAAGAAAATGGGCTCAAAGGGGAATCTAAGAAATGGAAAAACTATGGATGGTTTGAGGTAGTTTTGGATGGCATCCTCAATATACCCAAAGGTACGTGAGGCTCAAATCTATGATGACTACCGGTATAGGGCTTGATATTGAGGCCTAACCCCACTCTTCATGTAATGCAACGATAAGGGTGTTAGACGTTTAACCAATGTATTGATAGTCAAACAAATTCTAACTCATCCGAACATCATGACAAATTTCCTATTGGGTGATGAAATCCCAATAGTTCCACCTGAAGGAGATGTTTAAGATGTGTATTTTTGATGTATGTGTTTTGGATGTGTGTGATAAGAGTGTATGCAAATAATTAACCTCCTAATTAGACTAGATTTCCAAGAAAATATGAAGGTTCTTTTTAAGTCCAAAATGAAGTGTTATATTCGATGAAGACACTCAGACAAAGAAGGAAAAATGATGCAAAAGGAGAAAATATAGAAAAATGAAGAATACTTGGACAATGTAATTTCCTTTTTATTTTTATTTTTAAAGCAAGCAAATTAATCCAAGAAAAGCACTCCCCTACGTATGCAAGCAAGGAAAGCTTTTAGCTGCAAGGTTAGTAGAAAGAAAAAGATGGAAAATGAAAATGAAAATGAAAATCAATAAAAGAATTCACCATGGAGGTCCCACTGGGCATTCCGTAATGTTGAACCGTTCTTCTCGCTCATGTTCCATAATATTGAAATGGTAACAAAGAAAATAAGTAACACCAAAAATTAGAGGGTTTAAGGTACCTCTAGATGAGATGATGATGGGTACGGCGCAAAAGAGAGATCCTCCTCACAACAAGTTAGATGACCTGCACAACAAAGAGATCTCAATAAAGAAAATGATTAGTAGAAAGATGAGTGGGTTTTTTGAAAATGTCAATCCTGAGAAGTGAGAACTTCCTAGGATGGATGTCAACTGAATTTGTGATAAAATGAGGTAATGATGGATCCGATGTGATGCAATTGAATCTAAGATAAAAACCCAAATCTGAAATGCAATGTCTACAATAAAATGTAGATATAATCTAAGTGAATGTAAACCAAATTAAACCTGGGTGGGTCAACGGTGACGTGGGGGAGTGATGATCCCAATCAACGACGATCAGTAATAATATGGGTAAAAAAAAAAAAAAAATGAGTAGATATTGATGAATTATAAGATAATATGAAATAGGTGATGATGTTGTGATCAAGTTAAGATGATGCAGATGTATTTGGACCTAATTTTGATAGAAAGGATGCATGAACATTTTAGAATTTAATAATGGATAAATGAATATTGATATGATCGATGGTGACTAGGCTGAATTAACAAAGTGATTGGGTGTGGTGAAGGTCAAATATGAGCTGGTGGGTGGAAAAAATGACTAGACTCCGAGAATCAAGGACCGTAGGTTTAGAAAAAATAATATAAAATAGGAAGATGACAATTAATAAAATGGACGTGAGACGGGTTGTGAAACTAGGTAGGGTTGACGATGACTAATGAAAGAGTTAGTGTTTGATGAATGGAAATGATCCTAAAATGAAAGATAAGGAAAGATGGATAGACGACATGTGAATGGAAGGGATCCAAAACAACTAATAACCTGCAAAAATCTAATGCTAAAGATGATGAGATGGCCAAAGGACTTCAAAAATCTTCAACTCTCCAATACCTCTAAAGGAAATATGTAAGGGATCTAAAGCAACTTCAATATGGCAAGAAAAACTCCAATGAAGATAGAGAATCACAATGAAATTTGTGAGATAGATTCATCTCTTGAAATTACATCCTCAAGATATGAGGAGTGAGGGGTAATTATAGGGTCGATGGTGACCTAGATAGGTTGTCGAAACTACATAAGACCATCGATTTGGGTGGTGGGATGATTCCCAACTCGAGACAAGGAGTCCTTATGAAGCAGGACTATGGTTTCGAGTGGTAAATGGGAACTAGGGTTGTTTAGGGAGTAAAATGGTAGGTCGAGGTATAAAACATTAAATAAATGAAAAGGGTAGAAAATTATTAAATGAAGGCCTAGGAAGGACCAAAGAGGCATTTGGGGATGATAAATGGATCAAATGGGGATTTACGATTAATTAAGGATGATTAGGGATGTTTAGGGAAGATAAATTAAGGATATAATTCGGATGGGATTAAGGTTGAAAATAATAATTAAAGGGATACATTGAATTTAGAAGGGAAAGGGGAATTTAAGTGGGAAGAGAGGCATGTATACAAGAGAGTGATAGAGAAGGGGTTTGGATGCATGATGAAGGACAAGAGATACCAAAATTGGTGTCTACTGGTCTAACTAGATCTATTTTTGGGCCATAGATTTTGAATCAAAGCTCCAAATTGCATAAAATTGGTGGTGTTGGAACCATATCCTCAAGGGATTCATTTTTGCATCAAGAAATGCATAAAATGATGGATTTTTAGGGGTCAAAATTACAAATAGGGCTTCTAGAGTCAAAAGTTACGGTTTAAATAGTTCTAGTCGGTTTAACCACCCATATTTTTATTGGGGTCATTACAGTCCTCATCATTTAATCTTAAATAATGATTTTATAGTTCTTTACATTAGAATTGAAAATGCTTGAAAGGAAATTCAATAACTGAAATTAAATATAATCTAACAAACTGAAATAAATAACTGAAATCAAATCTAATCTAACAAACTAAAATAAACAAACAACAATAAACAAATGAAAGTGAAGTTTCAAAAACAAAAATAATAATAAAACACAATATTCTGATTTAAACAATCTAAGTAAAAACAAGTATTCTATTCTAAAAAACAATAAACCATCCTCCTCCTTGGGTAAGAGTGGGCCCTTGTTCTTCCCTCAAAGTTGGGTTAACAAAACTAAAAATAAGTTGTTGTTAAGATACTTGAACTATGGATTTTATTAATCAGAAATTATGTTACAAAAATCATCCATCTTCTACCACTATTGCATTGAGTGCTTTGGAGAGATATTTATAACTCATCCCTTGGCCAATACTCCAAGATTATAGAACTACCTACCTATAATCTTGGGCAAGACTTGACTACATATTCCACTTTCCAATGAGATAAATGTGGAAGAAATTTATTCAAACACTATAACTCCATATTTAACTACTTCTTTCACTTGCATTTAACTACTTCCACTTGACAAGGAAACAAATGTGGAAGAAATTTAATCAAACACTACAACTCTAGATTGAACTACCTCTTCCACATGCACTTAACTACTTCTTCCACTTTCCAAAGAGAAAAATGTGGAAGTGGTTTAATCAAATATTATATCTAGATTTAACTATCTCTGCTCCACATGCACGTAACAAGTTCTTTATATTTTTCAAGTCTTCTCTTGCATGATTTCATCTTTCAATATGACAGTTCTCCCACCATATTCTCGTCCCTTGTTTTCTATTCATTATTGTGAATTCAATTTGAACAATATTTTTGAACCTTTTTGGGTTTTGTTTTCCTTGTTACATGATTTCCAAAACATTTTGAAATTCTTATTTTCATTCAAAAATGAGGGAGATAACGCAATTTTATTGAACCTATTTGTTTGTCTTATTTACTTTACATCAACCATATTATGTTGAAACCTCAAATGAATATATCTCGTCAATTATTGTTAGAGTGAAAATGGAAAGAGGTTTTTCCTCTTAGAAATAAGAGGAACAAAAAAATCTTTCAGTTTCTCATTTGGAGGTCTACAATTTTAGTTAGAGTGAATCTGGTGCTGCTTGAAAAGCTCCTCCTTAAAATGTTGATATCTTCGTAACCATTATTTTTGTGTAAAAATGGAGATTTTTTTAATCCTAGCAATGAGAGGAACACAAATCTCTCTCAATTTATCTTTTTGAGATCTGTAACTTTTGTTAGAGACTATTTTCTACGATTCTGCACTCTATGACCTGCGATTTGTGTGCTCTATGACTTGCGAGTCATATGCTCTACAATGTGTGATTCTTGTGCTCTATGATGTGTGATTCATGTGCTATTGGTTTTTGAGTCTTGCGCTCTTGGATTTGTGAGTCATGCACTTTTGTCTATGTGATTCCTACGCTTTGGGTATGTGAGTCATGCACTTGTTGCAATACAGTCTAGAGAATAGTCCAAAGTGTTCTAAAGTGATTTATATTTCAAATATTTTCAAATGACCTACTCATACACAATACTACACTCTAATTTACAATAAATATTAGGAAATGAAAACATTCAGATTGTAATGGACTTTTCAAAATAGATCAAATATATTCTACATTTTATCTTAAATAAGCTATCTAGTTCTTAAGACTACATCTAAATCCACTTTATAAGAGAAGGAATAATGTTATTTTGTGCAATAGATGAGACTTAATTTGGTCTCATCATATTTATTGCTTCATTGTGCCCATACTCTTTTCTCAAGATAAAATGACATGGGAAAATGGATTTTTTTGGTGGCCATGTCCATTTGTAGACATTTATCATGTCTAATGGGTAGTTGAATTTGAATTTGGCATGCGATATCTCTTTCCCTCCTCTTTCTCTCCCCTTTCTCTATATATTTTCAAAATCATTCGTTTGTAAAAGATTGGGCTCTCTTAATTTGTAAGGGCATGATGTCAAAAATATTGTTCTAAGTACATATGGGTTACAAACCTCAAATTTGTACTCTTGCATGCATTTTCACCTTCTATTTCAGATGCAATGGTCTCAGTGCATATCTTAAGTAATAAAATATTGTGTTTGTGGCTCTCTTTATACCTTATACTTGTTTTTCATTGCATTTTTCCCCTCCCATTCCTTATTCGGTATGTTGTGTGCATTGTATTTGTAGGTTTCTCCATTTTTGTTGTGTTTTGTGTGCAAAATGGAAGGTAAAATGTAATTTTGGCCTATGTCACTTATGTCCGAATTCTCCTTCTATATTTCCTCTATGTCTTCCCTCATGGAAAGTTTTCATCCCCCTTTTTTTGGTGTTATCACCTCTATTTTAGCTTAGTTTTCTTATGTTTTCTCTCCTCCCTTTCTCTCTCTCCCTAGTTATTTGGATGTGTTAGTATAGGCTTATCTTAGAGGTATTTTTAGTGTTAGAATTAGGATAGGTAGAGGAACCAACCTTCTCTAGAGGTTTTTCTCAAGATGCAAGGTCCCACACTTGGAGACAATCCCATGTTAGCCAAAAGTATTAATCTTCCATGATCAAAGCCTAGGGTATACTTTTGAGTGTTAACTAGGTTTTAGTGACAAGATTTAAACCTACAAAAAGTAATTTCTTGAACACTCCCAAGGCCATTTTGATGCACTCATATGTGCAGGTCTGAAATCATTTATAGAAATTTATATGAGTGTATCTTGTAACTACAAAAATTGACAAAAATTTCCCCCAAAGTTATTTTTTGGACATCTGATACTATGCCTCATAGCTTTCATTTTTTGGCATAGAACACTTATTTCACTAAATTGGGATTTATTCCAGTGAATTGAGACTCCAGTATTTGAAGTATTGGAAGAAATTCATATTCATTTTTACATATATCGGATTCCATTTTTGGCTATATAGAATTCCATTATTAGTATTATTGGAATAAAAAGTAGCAATATTGGATTCCAATATTGTCATTATTGGAATTATTCTAGTTCCAATTTCACTATGATTGGATTCCAATATCACTATTATTGGATTCCAATATTGCTATTATTGATTCCAATTTGGCTATTATTGGATTCCAATTTCACCATTTTTTAGATTTTCAATGTTGAGAGTATGTAATACTAGCAACTCGCAATCGCTAACTCTTATAATTCATGAGCCATGATCTAAGGTGAGTGGTTGATAACTCTTATAAGTCATGGGCATCAATCTAGGGTGATAGATCGCTAAATCTTATAAGTCATGAACATCGATCTAAGGTGAGTGGCCGCTAACTCTTATAATTCATGAGCCCGTTGTATTAAATGAAAGTGAAAAATCCTCGATGTAAGGTTAGTTGTCAATATCCATTTTAGGTAATGATCCCATTGTATTAATTGTGAGCCCTACCCTCTAAAAGTGCAAGCCTCGCACTCAAAAGTGTGGGGATTGCACCTATAAAGTTTGAGATCCTTGCAGTTTTGAAGTGCGAGCCCCATGCTATTGAAAATTTGAGTTCCCAACAAATTTCAAGGTCAAACCCTACAATGTGAAAATTCAGAGCCTCACACTTTCGAAGTGAGCACTCTGAAGAATTCGAGCCTTGGACTCTGAAAGTGTGAGCCCCGCACTTTAAAAGTTTGTGATTCACACCTTGAAAGTGCGAAGTCTAGCACTCACACTTTTAGAGTGCGAATCTCAAACTTTGAAAGTGCGAGGCACGTACTTTTAATGTTTAGTATGCACATAATCCTTAAATTTGACACGAGCTATAAATGCTAGTGATTTTATTTTGACTTCTAGTGAAACTCACAATAAATTTATGTTCTCACCCCAAAATATACCTTGTAAGAACTCAATTATTATTATTTTAGATTGAACAAGTTCACTAGTGTTTATTATTATAAACTATATCTGTGATTAATCATTAAAAACAAACAACAAAGTAGGGAGTTTATGTATATCAAAAATTTAATTACTATGAAAGATGGTAGAATTTATACTTGTAAATTGTTTCATTCTTTGTATAAATAATGAGTCACTTCCGTGAGCAAGAAAATGAAATAATCCTTGACACAATGCAAGAAAAATTTTTGTGAGAAATGTTTTCTTACACCCTCGGAGATACATTGAACCATTATTTTATAGTTTACATCAATCAAAACACTCATTGTGTCACAATTGTATTTTTTTAGTCAAGAAATAATAAAACTGATCTGTCATCATCTTTTCATTGAAAGGTTTTATCTATACATTTTAATTTGTTACAAATTCATACATATATAGTTGTAAATATTATATGAGGAGTCGTCACCTTTTGTGGAAAATTTTATTTGCACAAAACATGAATACATTTGCTTCCTCTAAAACAACAATACAAGTAGTGTTGAGTAAAGTAGCAGTGGAGGTGTTATCAAAGTAGAGACTCAGTATTTACGAGTAGGCAACAACAAAAGAGTGTACTACATATTTCTTATTCAACCTTGATGTTCTTGCATATTTTGGGTCAATGTAACGAATGGTATCCATAACATAGGTAGAGGTGTGGTGTTTGGTCGAGGAAATGTAATTGGAAAATACCAAAGTTTGACAAACTTACGTCAAAATTATAATCCAAAAGAATGTTATAAGTCTTCACATCCCTGTAAACAATGCATGGGTTATAGTCATAATGAAGATATGGTTATCCTTCTTCAGCACCACGAGCAATATTTAGCTGATCATTCTAGTCTAGCTTAATCTTCTTTGATGATCCTATACAAAAATAAAAATTAATAAAACACTTGTTAGATTTTCCAAATATCCATTTTACTATGAAGGTTAGAGGTTGATTGAACACTTCTATTTCAAAAATTTAATCTACAATGTACATATTCATTTTTCTTCATAACATAATCATTTTACTCACCATGTAGGATGTCTCACAGAATTTTGTTTCCAAGTGGAGAAAGTGAACATCCATGCAGACTCTCAAGATTTTGATGCTTGATGCTTCCAACTATTTCTCGCGCCGCTTTCAAATGCAAACAAGCTTAGTGGGTAGAAAATGTACATTCTCTTTATAGAAATTGCCTTAGAATTCTTTAGATCACATTTATAAAGATCGAGATATGTTGTTTTTGATATGAAACCAGATAAATCCCCTGGACCCTATGGGTACTCGACTTTTTTTTCCAACAGTTATGGGAAGTGGTTAAAAATGATGTGATCAAGATGACCCATACCTTCTTCAGCAATGGCCAGCTCCTTAAACAAATGAAAAGCACCTTCCTGGTCCTTATTCCCAAGATGATAGGGGCCAAGGATGTGAAAGATTTTAAACCCATTAGTCTATGCAACACTAGCTACAAATTTATTACTAAAATTATTGCTTTCAGGCTCATGAAAGTTCTAGCCATTGTCATCTCTCTGAATTAAGGGACCTTCATTTATAGGAGAAAAATTATGGATAGCATTGTGGTCATCCAAGAGGCCATTCATTATGTCAAAATTTTGGGAAGATATGCTATGTTTGTCAAGTTGGATATGCATAAAGCATATGACAGAGTTTTGTGGGCCCTTCTCCAAGCCATTTTGACCAAGGTGGGTTTTGATGCTTTTTTATCAACATGGTTATGGTATGCATTTCTAATGCCGGTTTCTCAGTTATTGTCAATGGTAAAAGGAAGGTTTCTTTCAAGTGGGTAGAGGAATCAGACAAGGATACCCCTTCTCCCCTTTCCTTTACATGATTGTGGTGGAAACTTTAAGTAGACTTTGTAACTAGGTGGTTTCCTAAACCTTTTGAAAGGTCTTAAAATTTCAAATGTTCTTTAGCCAACATGCCTCAACCAGGTTTGTCAATGACAATTTCTTGATGGGGAAATCTTCTATTCAGAAGCCTCTATCTTCAAATATGTTCTGAATGAGTATGAGGAGGTCTCTAGTCATATTTTCAAATTTCAAAAAGTGTTATTTTCTTCATTAATATCAAGAGAAATTCCAAGTGAGACTCGGCCCGTTATTTTGGATGCAAGATAAAGAATTTTCTAGATTCCTATTTGGGAATGCCCCTCATTCATAAAAATTGGACCCTTCCATCTAGAAAATTCTGTTGGAAAGAGTTACCAATAAGTTGTCTACTTGGAAGGTAATTCTCCTTTCTCAAGATGGAAAATCTCAACTGCTCCAAAGCTCTCTTTTAGGTGTTCATGTTTATGTCATGTCCCTTTTAGGCTTCCGGTCAAGATTTTGGAGACTTTGGAAAAAAATTTAGAAAAGGTTCTGTGGGCTGGAGTGGAGGAGAAGTTCAAATTTCCTCTTATGGCATGGGAAAAAAGTGACCAGGCCTAAGTCTTGTGGCGGGCTAGGGTTAAAGAATATGAGACTCATGAATGAAGCTCTTGTGGCTAAAGTTGGATGGAGAGTGATAAAGGAAGAAGGCCTTTGGATTGATATCATCAAAAGGAAATATTTAAGGAATATTGGCAAAATAGAGACTTTCTTTCTGGAGAAAACCTCCCTAGGGGATCCTTCTTTTGGAATTATTTTCTCTCTTCCAGGGAGATTCTGAGTAGGGGCATTAAATGGAATATTAGGAACAATAATATAATTCATTTTTGGAGGGATTGTTGGCTTTCTGATAAACCTGTTAGGGGAGGAAGAACCTGGGAGAACTATGGCACAGTTCTATGAAGACAATGGAAAATTTTGGGTCAGAGATTATTGGATCCCCTCCAATAATCATGTCTCTTGGGAGAATGTGAACCCCCCTCCTAATTTCATAAGGGATAATTTTTTTTTTGATAATATCAGTTATAATCTAAAGAATTTATATATTCCCTTTTCTAATAGAATGAGGAATCTATTATATGGAAGGAAGAGGATTCTAGAAATTTCTCTGTCAAATCTGCATATCTCCTAAATTTCAAGAAATCTAGTCAACAGGACTACTAGGGTAAACTTTGGGTGAAGGACCTATTACCTAAAGTTAGCATATTCTTTTGGATAGCTTCTCAGAACAAAATCCTCACAGTGGATAACTTGAGGAAAAGTGGGATGGTTCTCCCCAACAAGTGTGTGTTTTGTACTAAAGAGGAGGAAAGTGTCAATCAACTTCTCATCTCTTGTCCCTTCTCTCAAGCGGTGTTTTCCAAGGAGATGGAAATTTTAAAAGTGCAATGGATCTTCCCTAATTCCATTGAGGATTGCTGGTTACAATGGGATTGTCCTTTCAGGTTCCCCTTTCTTATAGTGGCATCAAAGATGATCCTTCCAAATTTCTTCTGGAGCTTATGGAAGGAAAGGAATGCTCTCATCTTCAGAAATCAGAAAGCTAACATTAGAAAGGTCAGTGCTTGTTTGATCTCCTCTATTAAAGAAAATTCCAAACTCATTAAGGTGAAGACTAAAAAGGCTTGTTCTAGAAAAGAAGAGGAAGTCCTCAAACAATTCACCTTCAATCCACCTCAAGTCAACTTCCCATCCATTATCATTAAGTGGTCTAAACTGGAAAAGGGGAAAGTCAAACTTAATTTTGATGGGGCTTCGAAAGGTAACCCTGGTCTAGCAGGAGGAGGAGGCATTATTAGGGACCATAATGGGGAATGGATTCGGCCTATGCAGGGCCTTTGGGGACTCAAAGCAACAATGTGGTTGAATCCCATGATCTTCTCTAGGGTGTCAATCTTGCTAAGGAAAAAGGAATTAAACACATTCTTATTGAGGGGGACTCTCTTCTCATTATAAATGCAATCAAAAAGACTAATTCCCAAAATTGGGCTCTTGGTAATATTATTCTTGATATTAAATAGCATCTTAAAAGTTTTGATACCTATATCATCACTCATATCCCTCATATCGGAAACACATGTGTGGATATATTTGTGAATGAGGGAGTTCAAATTAATGATTTCAAAGTGTGGCATAAAGGTGATGTCATCCCCGTGTCTATTAATGATATTATAAATCATGAAAAATCATAATGACTCCACCTTAAGCCACGCGAGGGAGAATAATGGGCTCATTTTCCAAAGTTGCAAGAGTGAGTCTGGTTTTATCTATTCTTGGAAAGGTAAGTCTAACATCAAAATTTGCAAGCTTCAACGTGCTGAGTATTGGGGTAAAATTTTTGCCATCATGGGAGGAGATAGAACCAAAGTTGAGCTGTCCAATCATGGGAGTATTGTGGATGACAAGTCTATGTGGCACATGTTCAAGATTGGGGGTTTCAGGAACTTTAATACTAGGCTCCAAGGGCATGATCCCTCGCTAACGATGGATTTTAGGCAACATGGAAAGATGGGAAGGTGGTGATCCATGGAATAGTTTTGAGACGTATGAGGAGGCCATTGCTCGTATAACCAATATGGATATAGAAGGTCTGAAATTTTTCAAGGATAGGAATCGAGGGAGTATGAAATCAAAATGTTTTTTGTGGACAAGGAAACAATCCATTTCTTCACTGACGAAATTTCTCGGTCCTGCATTCTTGGGGTGTGGAGGGAGGTCTGTCTGCATATTATGAAGTATCTTACCCTGGAGGGTAAATAACGTAAGATATATACTCACCACTTGTCTTTCCTGAACATGTTTAAACACAAGAAAATTATTAGTATTCCCTTCTTTTTTATTTGTGTCTCTGACCACCTCAGTGAAAAATTTCCAATGGGACAAGGTGGATTACCCATTCATGAGGGGCTCACTATTCTCTTATTTAGAAATGGTAAACTAACCTTGGACAAACCTATACCCCAAATTGAGGATGAGGAGGATATTACCCTGGTGAAATGTCTTTCCAAGATGCGTGAAGGAAATCTGGGTAGTAAGAAGATGGGTGAGGGGAAGTACGTGGAAGGGATGGACAAGAAGGAAGTTGGTGTTATCCATATTTCACCCTTGTGCCAAATATTGGATTGACCATGATCCCACATAACAAAAATAGAGTCAAAAGGTGGACAAAAAGGATCTTCAAAATTGGCTAAGTATAAAGGTGTAAGTGAAGAATGCCAAGTGTCAGTATGGTGCTGATTCAAGGGGTAAAAGTTACAAAATGGCCCGCAACTCCACCCAAGGAAAAATTCAGCATTTGGGCCCGAGTCAAAGCCAAGGGGAGAATCAGAGGAAAGGGAAAAAGATAAATTACAAACTAGTAGACTTGATTTTTGTTCCGATTTCGCAGCCACGTGTCCCGCATTTGAAGGGGCCCATTTTCAAGTTGTTTTCCCGCCTCTTGTATGGACTCGATGCAAACTTCAAAGGGGCATATCTTTCAACTCAAGGCTCGAAATATTGCAAATATGATGCCAGTGGAAAGATCTCAACCTCACCCATGTCATGGAGGTCTGAAACTTTAATTTTGAGGAGGTTAGGTCAAGAAATGGAGGAAACATCTTCAAATTTTAATACAGGATCTTCTTTCCTTAACAATAAGATAAGATTTGATTTGTTTCACCGTTTCCTCTTCCTTCAAGGTACCGAACCAAGGATTGATGACAAAAAGATGGATTTGGGGAGATATTTCATTAGAGGCATTAACAGGTGGTTGAGTTTCAACCTATTTTTCCCACTTCTCTCTCTCTTTCTTCTTTCAGGATTGAATCTATAAATGTGGGGGTAGGATTCATTATAAAGGGTTGGACATTCTTTGTTTTGTAGGATCCCTTCTCCTCTTAGCAAAGGGATTTTTGGGGTTCAGGCCTTCCATCAAAAATTACATTACGTTTCTACCTCTTGGCTACTTTGTAATGGACTGTATCAATCTACAGAGCAATAAAACACATATGTGATCAATTTTAGATCCTTTCTTGTCTCTTTTGCTTTCATCTGGTCTCCCATTATATATCTGGCTATCTGTTCTTGTTTATTGTATGCATTTTTTTGGTTTGTGTCTATTAGCAAAATAAGTGTTCATCATTCCTTTAGTGCATCACCTCGTAGTTTAGCTTTTTTTTAATTTTTGTATTCCTTCTATCCCTGTCTCCTTGGTAAAGTTTAGATTAGGATTAAGAATAGATCCTCTGCAAGTTTCTACGCATGCACCTAAACAGAGGAATAAGGAACCAACCTTCAATCTGGAGAGCTTTCCCATTTTGTAAGGTCCCACACCTTGGAGAAAGTTCAATGTTACGCAATCACACTAAATGACTCTACCTTAGAAAAGCAGACTTGTAGAACTCATTTGCGGGTGCTGTGATTTTGCGTTAACAGTTTTGGCTTTGACACGCCCATGGGACTAAGAAGTATCCATCTTATTATAGTATGGATTGATGTACACTTGCTGTGATTCTAGCTTTTAAGAAGCCTTAAAATTGTACATTTGGCCAATCCAAAAGAAACAAATCTACTTGTTTCAGCAGCCCAATCTTGGGAGATTCATGAGAAAAACCTGGTCTAGAGCAAGGAAAGAAGGTATATTTTAATACTTGCATCTATCCCCAAGAAGAAAAAGGAGAGGAAGAAGAATTCAGAGGTCTCCATCTCTACCAAGTAGAACCTTGTCAACACCTCCACCTGCAAGGCCTTTCTTTCAGGTCTCTGAAGGATTCTTAGACCAATCAGAATGGCACAACCAAATCCATATGTCAACTTCATTGGTAGTATTCCACTCGCCTTGATTACACAAAACCCAGTTTGATTGTAGCATTATAGAGCATCCCACATTTCACTGGGAAAATCAAACTTCTCTAGTGACCATGTCCAAGATATTGCAAATGTCTCATGACAATCCACAAGATCCATGATATGTACATCGCAGTCAAGTTGCTCACCTCTTCACTCAAAGGGAAAGCTTCACAATGGTTCGAAATTCTTAAAGCAAGATTTATCTAGAACTGGAATCAACTGTGCATGGCCCTTCGCAATCGGTTTGGGGAAAAAGGAAATAACTTTTCTTTGTTTAAACAACTAATAGCAATCAAGAGAGCCCCAAATGAGAAGCTGACAGACTTCAACCTCGATTCCAAAGCAGACACAGGATAGATTCCAACAATAGTAAATCCCACTAATGAAGGTGCCTTCTTATACTTTCTTAGGGCTTTAAATTCTGATATTTCTCTGATGATTTAGTCAATGGGGGCACTACATTACCTACAGCCTATAGCCTCTCCATAGGGGCTGAGAACCATTTGATTTAAGCTGGAAAAATCACTCCTTTGCTATCCATGCCTCTGTACCCTAAGTTAGGAAGCCCAAATACTAGCCAAGTGCCTACATTAGCTCCTATACCCACCCCCAGGAGTCAAAGCTTAGTTGAATCTTCCACTTCATTAGCTAATACCTCTATGGAGTTTCAGAAGTGGTGATTAAGTAACTTTATAACTTTGGGAATGAGCTTGTGACCATCAAAAGACAACAAGCTCGAGTTCTAGGCCTTTCCCGGCCCCGAGCTCAATATCAAGCTAGACCCCGGATCAAGAAAATATGCCACCACCTCGGGGCATCAGTAAACCAGAGCCAAAACCAAGGATAGCCCCAAGTTGCTAGACCTTTCGGGACATATGATCCTAACACAGCTTCAACATCAAGAGCATTGGTCCTAGCACAAAACAATATGGCACAGGAATATGATTGGTGTTTTCCATGCAGTTAGCCACACAACCAATCAACGTTCTTTAATGGTTATCTAAATTAGGCCTTGATGGTGCAAACCAATATGGTTCCACAAGAACCTAGCCAAGAGGAAGATCAATAACAAGGATCTCAACAAGGTGGCCCCCCAAATGAGACTATGCTTGTCAACTGGCGGTGAAGACTTCTGTGGGATGAATCAGTTCCCTTCTCAAAGTTTAGTTTCTAATACATAGTCCAAAAAGATAAGTATTGGAGAGGTCTCAGCCACTTTGAATTTAGGTGACCCTCAATCTTCCATCACTCCACAAGGTCCTGGTGTTCCAAGTGTAACTCCAAACATACATAACCAATCCAAGCCACCTCCCAAACCCAGTCAAGCACCGGTTGTAATAGCCCATGTGCAAGAAAGAAATGTGTCTGGGAAGGGGCAGCAAAAGGATAACACATTCAATATTATTGAGCAGATGAAAAGAAAAGTGTGAAAATTTCACTATGGGAGTCACTGGCCATTCCAGGGCAGAGGGATCTGTTGCAGACTACCATGCAGAATTGGTCAAGTTCAAATCACCCCCTAACCAGCAAGAGAAAGTGCTTGTCAATGCAATTCAACCAGGGAGAAACCATGGAGAACAACAAGGTAAAAACCTAAGACCTCCTCCCTTCTATGTCTCATTGATTATTGGAGACAAATTGGTGCACAATTGTATGATTGATTATGGGGCCAATAGTTCTATGATGCTTAAACAAATAATTGATCAGTTGGGTCTCCAATATGAGGTCATCTCTAGAGGAGTAGTCCAATTAGATGGGACAACGGTAACCACTGTGGGAATTATCAAGGATCTGAGTCTCACTCTACATGCTTTCCCTAATGTGATTGTTTTGCAAAACGTGTCAATCATAGACTTGCCACCACATTTTGTAGATTATCAAGGATCTGAGTCTCACTCTACATGCTTTCCCTAATGTGACTATTTTGCAAAATGTGTCAATCATAGACTTACCACCACATTTTTCTTTGTGTCTATCCAGAGACTTCACTGCCAAAATTGGAGGCTACCTATCTGCTAATTAGTCATATATGTTCTTTAGGAAAAGGTATGGAGAAAAGGCCGCAATCGATCTCGAACCTATTGTTGATTATCATATTGAATCCTATGTGCCTAGCCCAATCAACGTCAACTACTCAGCTTTTGATCAAGAGGACCTCCTAAGCACTTTTGAAGAAAATACCAAGGTGGGATATATCCCAGACTTGACCTAGATGAGTGGTCCAAAAAAAAAAACATGCTTTTGACCCCTATAAGGAGATGGAGGAATCTGAACCGGGTTTCTACTACCTACATGAAGAGAATCATCATCTTCCTAACCTAATACAAATAGAATACAAGGATGAAAATGAGGTATGACAATTGTTCTTTGATGGTTCAAGGAGTAAACAAGGAGCTAGAGGAGGAGCCATGATTGTGTCCCCTAGAGGTATGAGATATTATTCAGCCTTCAGATTCCAGTTCACTTACTCAAATAACACTATTGAATATGAGGCTTTAGTCTAAGGTCTTCATTGGGTAAGGAAGATGGGAATCAAGAACTTGCAAGTATTCGGTGACAGTGAGCTGGTTGCCAATCAAGTCAGAGGACTTAATGTTGTCAAAAATGACCTGCTTGAAGAACTACAAGAGTAGGATATGGGATCTCATGGAGGATTTCGAGGCCTTCAGTATTGTGTCCATACCCAGGAAGGAGAATGAAGTTGTTGATAGACTTGTAATAGTTGGAGCAACATTTGATGTGGTTGATAGCATCAAGAGGGATAGAGAACAGCCGCATATCCATGTGGTTGTGAGGTTAGAAGTGTTGGATAATAATACATGTCGACAAGTGTTTGAGAATGATCAACAGCTTACTTTCTATAAGAAGAAGTTGAATTCTCAATTATAAACTAGAGCAGACTAGAGTGGTAGTACAGAATCAGATAGTACAACTCTATATAAATAAGCTTCCCAAAGGCTTAGTGACACTGGAATCCATTTTCAATCCTAATGATCAGTTCAGAAAAGAAAAGGCTAACATGCAGATCAAAGGAGAAGATTTAGAGTCAATCCCAGTTGGAGAAGACAAAACACTTCAAATTGGAAAAGTGGCCACCAAATAAGAAAGGTATGAATTCATACAAATTTTTGAAGAATTTCCTAATGTGTTTTCTTGGAGTTATGAGGACCTAAGAGGGTTCAATCCAAAAATAGCACAACACACAATCGAACTGGATCCAGCTGCTCAGCCCATCAGGAAGAAGCAAAGACTAGTCAACCCACATATTGAGCCTCTGATGAAGGAGCTGAACAAGTTGATAGAGGCAAGCATCATATTTCCAATCAAACACTCAAGCTGGGTTGCAAATCTGGTCCCAGTCAGGAGAAAAATGGAGAAATCAGGCTGTGTGTTGACTTTAGGGATTTGAACAGAGCCTCCCTCAAATATCACTACCCACTCCCTTCAATGGAGCAGATCTTGCAAGTAGTGTCTAGGTCGAAAGGTTCTCCCTCCTAGATGGCTACTCAGGGTACAACCAGATCATGGTGAAAGAATATGATCAATTCAAAACAACTTTCACCACCAAATGGGGCACCTATGTCTATAGAAAAATGCCATTTGGATTATCCAATGCTGGAGCCACTTTTCAGAGGGTGATGGATATGGAATTCAAGGGGTTGATCAAAAAATAGTGTTGATCTACCTAGATGACATTACGTGTGTTTTCCAAGAATGCAAAGCAGACCACATTTTCCATCTAAGGCAGGGATTCCAACAATGCAGGAGTTTTGGGGTGTCACTGAACCCCAAAAAATGCATATTCTTGGCCTATGAAGGTAAGCTTCTAGGACATATTGTATCAAAGGAAGGATTGGCAATTGACCCAGAGAGAATTCAAGTAATAAGAGCATTGCCATTGCTAAGTCACAAGAAGGCTCTTTAAATCTTCTTGGGAAAAATAAATTTTGTCCGTAGGTTTGTTCCAAATATTTTTGCCTTTGTTAAGACAATAACATTGATGTTGAAGAAGAGCTTAACATTCAGGCGGACAGCTGAAGGAAAAGAAAGTTTTGAGGCTATCAAAGAAGCCATATCACAATCTCTAACTCTTGTGAACCCAGATTTTTCCAAAGATTTCATACTGTATGCCTTTAGTGGTAGCGACACAATTTCTACAATCTTGGTGCAACAGAACAAAGAAAGTACAGAACAACCAATTGCTTTCTTCAGCTAGAGTTTGGAAGATTATGAGGTAAGGTACTCCTTCATTGAGAAGTAGGTCCTGGCGGTAATTAGAGGATTAAAGAATTTTAAGCATTTGGTTTCAAACAACAAAATCCAACTATTGGTCTCCCATGCGGGAGTTAAAGAATTCCTTCTTAGCAAGGACCTGAATGAGAAGCGTGCAGGATGGATCACTCATGTCATGGAATATGACATTGAGATCAAGGTCACCAAGCTGGTCCGTGGGAAGGGGTTATGTGAACAACTAGCCTCAGGTCAACAAGATGAAGTAGACAATGAAAAGGAGGTTGTTTTTGTTCTACAAAATGATCAAGAAGAAGGGAGAGATGATGTACTTTCTCCTTTTTGGACACAAGACATGGTGCACTTTGTTCGAACAGGCGTATGTTCTCATGGGATGAGTAAAGAAAAAGAAGTCATTTTAGGCTACGGGCCATCCCATATGTTTTTATTGATGGTGTCTTATTCAAGAGGGACATCAATGGCATTCTGCTGAGATGCATTGGGGCATATTAGATAAGAGAGTGCTACAAGAATTCCATGTTGAAGCAGCTAGAGGCCATTTTGCTCCAAGAGTGATAGCACTCAAAATCATGAAGGTAGGTTATTATTGGCCTAGAGTGTTTAGTGATTGCTACACATGGATCAAAAGGTGTAAGAATTGTGCATTCTTCAAAGGAAAGGAAAGGCTAGCAGCACTTCCATTGCACCCAATCTTAGTCAACCAACCTTTCATGTAATGGGGATTAGACTTCATTGAGTCATCAATCCAAACTCAAGCCAAGGTCACAAATGGATCCTGACAGTGAAAAATTATTTCACCAAATGGACCGAGGCAGTGACACTCAAGGAAGTAAATGAGTCTAGTATCCTGTATTTCCATAAAGGGATAGTGACCAGATTTGGAGTGCTAGCCACCATCATATCAAAAAATGCATTAGCATTCATAGGTTCCAAGATCACAGGATGGGCTGTTAAGAATGGGACTTATTTGAGTACTTCATCAAACTATTACCCTCAAGGTAATGGCCAGGTTGAGTCCACAAACAAGAACCTGCTAAAGATCATCAGAAGAACTCTTGATGAGAATCAAAGGACTTGGCACACAAAGCTCAAAATGGCCTTATGGGCTGATAGAATAATTCCCAAGAGATCTATAGGAAGCTCTCCATTCAAGCTCGTCTATGGGAAAGAGGCAGTGTTGCCTATATCACTTGAGTTTCCAACATTGGAGCTCGTGAAGCAACTAGAGATGTCTGAATTTGGACCAATGGAGGCCAGGTATGCGAAGCTGATAGAATTAGAAGAAACTAGAGAGCATGCTCTCTAATCAATAAAGAATAATCAGGCTTCAATCAATAAATGCTTTAACAAAAAGACAAAGGTAAGGACCTCGCTAGGAAGGAGACTGTTTTGAAATGAGATGTAGATTGAGCAAAACTAGGAAGGAATTCCAAATTTGACACCATCTGGAGTGGCCACTATATGATCACAAGATGAAAAAGTAGCAATGATTTCCAATTGTCTACATTGGAGGGTGAAGAGTTGTAGATTCCAGTAAATGGGATCTATCTTAAGCACTGCTACTAAAAGGGGAGTTCTCACCATGTACATATTAGTTTAGTTTTCTCTTTCCTCTAAGTGCTTATGCACATTGTCTTGTTGTAGTGTAGATTGCTTTTCTCCTAAGTGCTTTACACACTTTGCATGTTCTATTTGGAGCATGTATGATTTCAAATTTTGTATATAGTGTGGTGATGTTTTTTTTCTCTCGTGCAATGTTTGGACTCGGCATTTGGTCAAGATCAGTTTCGGTTCTAATGGGTTTCCAAGTGGCCTAGGGGTCAATTTTCAAAGTTTAGATCAGTAGCAGGATATCACTCATGACTCCATGCCCAATAGATATGACAAGGAAAATGTTCTTTTCATCTAGCAGGTAGATACCCCTGTGAGTCGCTAAACTGTTATCCATATTTTTCCCCCATGCCAAATATTGGATCAACCACTATCCCACATAACAAAAATAGAGTCAAAAGGTAGATAGAAAGGAGATTCAAAATTTGCTAAGTATAAAGGTGTAAGTGGAGAATGTCAAGTGTCAGTATGGTGCTGATTCAAGGGGTAAAAGTTACAAAATGGCCTGCAACTCCGCCCAAGGAAAAAGTCAGCATTTGGGCCCGAGTCAAAGCCAAGTGGAGAATCGGAGGAAAGGGGAAAAAGATAAATTATGGACCTATAGGCCTGATTTTGGTTCCGATCTCACTGCCACATGTCCCACATCAAAAGGGGACCCATTTTCAAGTTATTTTCCTGCCCTCCTATATGGACCCGATGTAAAATTTGAAGGGGCATATCTTTCGACTCAGGGCTTAAAATATTGCAAATTTGATGTTGTTGGAAAGATCTCGGCCTCACCCATGCCATGGAGGTCTGAAACTTTAATTTTGAGGAGGTTAGGTGAAGAAAATGGAGGAAACATCTTCAGGATTTTAATGCAGGATCTTCTTGCCTCAACAACTAGATCAGATTTGATCTGTTTTACCGTTTCCTCTTCCTTTAAGGCACCAAACCAAGGATTGATGCAAAAAAGATGGATTTGGGGAGATATTTCATCAGAGGCATTAACAACGGTGGTTGAGTTTCAACCTACTTTTCCCAGCTTCTCTCTCTCTTTCTTCTTTCAGGATTGAATCTATAAATGTGGGGGCAGGATTCATTGTAAAGGGTTGGACATTCTTTGTTTTGCAGGCTCCCTTATCCTCTTAGCAAAGGGATTTTTGGGGTTCAGGCCTTCCATAAAAAATTACATTACGTTTCTACCTCTTGGTTACTTTGTAATGGACTGTATCAATCTACGAAGCAATAAAACACGTATGTGATCAATTTTAGATCCTTTCTTGTCTCTTTTTCTTTCATCTGGTCTCCCATTATATATCTGGCTATCTGTGTTCTTGTTTATTGTATGCATTTTGTTGGTTTGTGTCTATTATCAAAATAAGTGTTCATCATTCCTTTGGTGCATCACCTCGTAGTTTAGCTTTGTTTTAATTTTTGTATCCCTTCTATCCCTGTCTCTTTGGTAAAGTTTAGATTAGGATTAAGAACAGATCCTCTGCAAGTTTCTACGTATGCAACTAAATAGAGGAATAAGGAACCAACCTTCAATCTAGAGAGCTTTCCCATTTTCCAAGGTCCCACATCTTGGGGAAAGTTTAATGTTACACACCACACCAAATGACTCGCCTTATAAAAGCATACATGTAGAACTCATTTGGGGATGCTATGATTTCATGTTAACATTTGGTCCTTTAAAGGGTAAGGATAAAGTGCTCGCTCCATAAGGCCAACATGGCCTTGAGATTTTGAAGAACAAGGTGCAGTATTTGGAGACGGTGATTCAGTCATGGAAGAGACTGAGTTGGTGGTGAGGAATGGCATGATTGACAATATTGAAGCCACCAAACAAATTTAAATGGACCAAGAATATTTGAGGGGAATTCAAGGAGATGTAAAAACTGGTCCAGGATTTGGGTGCTCAGTTGGAAGCAGTGGAAAAAGAGAAGCATAAAAGGAAGTATTACAGTTCTGGTGAAGAGGAGGATGAGGATGAGACTGAGGAGGATTCTGAGGAAGACAAATTCAAAGAGCTCCCTCAAAAGAATTAGAAAATTGAGCCCATCAGGATGGTTGAAATCATTGAGGTTAAACCCCCCAATAGTTATAAGGATATCTAAGGGCTCTTCACCTGAACTGTTTTGCAGAATTTGGGGAACTATCTCGGTTCATTTTTGTTAATGGTTTAAGTCTCTTTTATTTGTTTTTTTGTACCTATTTTTTTCTCCGAGTTAACCCCGTTTAACTCCACATGTCCTATTCCTCCTTTGTCTCTCTTTTTGTGTTGTCACGATTTAATCTCTTTGAATCGGCCTCTGAGCCCATCCCCATTTTTCACCTTATCTAATAAAAAATAACATTTATAAATATTTCTTATAGCACCATAGCCAATTACATATTTCTCTTTAAGATTTTTGTGATTGTCATTATGTCATCGTATATGTAAAGAGGCATGTTCATGTGTAGTATGACCAACCATGGAGAACCTAAATGTAACAAATAGATGTGTCAATAAAGAAATTGTAATATGATATTGCTTTCTGATTTGTCTTATGATAATCTATACAATATGAAATCATGTCTTGCCATGTTAGTTTTAACACCTTGCTCCATGTTGTTTGCAAAGCCTTTTGTAAATACCTTTGGATGATTTGAATGGTACAAAGCTATAATTATGCACAATAGTATCACTTAACCCTAACAGATGCAAAAATTTCCATTTTTGAGATGGATGTTGTTCATTGTATTGGGCCATAATTTTGTTAGACAACAACATACATATCCAAGTTTGCCAATTTTTTGATAACAATAGAAGAATGTCTCTGGAACCCAAGCTATTTAAAAGACAACTACTATTTCTTATATAAATTAATTGGTGATATCCAAAAACCATAAGGAAAAAAACTGAATTGGTACCCGAGAGAAATTTTTGTTTATATCTACAATTGTATGGAGGAAAACATGAAAAAAATTTAATGACAGGAATTTCCCTAGACAAATTGTTGTAGGAGAGGTTTCTGTAAAAGAAATAGAGCCATTTACAATATCTTATATCATTATTGCAAGAGAATTAAATTTATTCCTTTCTCAAAGACCTCCATAGCTTTCAAAAGTGAAGACCTCCAAGTTTCCACAATGATGTAGTGTAACTCAATTTTTTTTTAAAGTGATGGGAAGATAGCCATCAATCCACTATTATCTCCTCTATCCTAAAGTTGTATAGATTGTTTTTTACATTGACGGAAATATATTCTATAATATATTGATATTATTGGCTGCTAGTCTACACTTCTAGCAACGAATTGACATATTCAAACAAACCAAATTTAATAGCAATTAATTGTTGAAATTACATAGTGCAATGCACAACAAAAAAATTTTATTAATGATTTATTGATTTTTATAACTGAAGGAGGGTTGAAGGGTCCCTTTCCCTTTACATTATAGATACAATGAGAGGATCAAGAAAAAATCCCCAAACAATCCAACAATACTTTGGTGAAAATATGCTTATGGGCATATGCCAAAAAACAAGTGATTAGGAATACAAAATAAAAACCAAACCAGTAAGAAAAACAAGATGATTGGGTAACATTGTAATTGGAAAGGCTATGTAAAAACCACAACAAAATTACAGCTGAGGGTTTTAATAAGCACTTATTTATTTGAATAAGATGAAACCTCCATAATCTCCACCTTAACGGGCCTTAAAACGATTTCTGTAGGCGGTTCCTAAAAAAGATGATATTTTCCAGCAACAACCTGACTCTTTAACCAATCGTATGCCTCACTAAATTCCCGCCGAGAATATTCCAACATCCCGCCTCTTGCAGGAGAGAAAACATATCATCCAGGTTAGGAAAGGGGATCGAATTATCTCCCGCCCTCGGTGTCTCACCCCATTTGGACACACCATACATGGATCGCATTAGGATGTCATACCATTTGTACAACTTTGAAAAATCAGCCACATCCAAAAAACCTTCCTATTTATAATGAGCCTCAGATAGTAAGGGCCATGATGCACTCGTGGTTTTTTCCATTTTTGCTTTCATTCCAACCCTATATGTTGGCTTGATCCAGTGACGACCCATCTTCAAATCCCAATCCTTCGTTAGGTGTATGATAAGAAGATGAAAAATGAACATCAAAGAAACTTCCACATTTACCCTCAAATGTCCCTCTAGAGAAATATAATCATCTCCAAGAACTCCCTCAATAGCAACTAGGTCTTGCTCTGTTTCAATTCAAAAATGAATTTCAAACGGTGACACGAAATTTTAGTATAAAATGTCATTTCACTCACCAACATGGAAAATTTTATGAAAGAAAAAACTTGAAAGGACAGACAGGTACGAAATGAAATCCATTGAAATAAAGATGAAAGGTGTGAAAATAAGGAGGAGAGGATCGGTAAATATGTGGAGTGATTATGCCATTGCATGCTTGTAATTAATACAAGCTTGTTAGGGGATTTAATATCGACCTTTATTGGAAAAGGTGATGATTCCGAGTGATGAACATATTTATTTCCAATCTTATCACGTGATTTTCTATAAAATATTCCTTTTTAGTAGCCTCCCCATATATAACATTTAAGGTCCAATCAGAATTAATGAAAGAGTACAAAAGGATTTTTATTCACACAATTTTTTGATGGCGGCGTTAGCAATAATATGAGAGTCACCTCCAATAATTAAATCATTATTATTCAATTCAATAACAACGAACCAACAATGTACCAGCACTTTAATTTATTGATTCATACATTTATTAATTTACATTGGGTGGGATCAGGGTTTGTAATATATAATTAGGGACAACCTCGGTAATCAATATCTTGATATTGCACAATTTAATCTTCAAACTATTAATAATCATTAAAAAATAAAAATTTGATATTTTGTCCTTCGAGTAATCTCAATAATTTTTACATTTACTTTTATTTAGTAATTTGGGGTTGGCGTGTTTTATTTATGAATAACATTTAATATTCTATTAATAAGCAAAATGATATAAGAATATTCACGAAAAAATTTGACAGTATAAAAGCACGCCCCAAAGCCACGAGTTTAAACTAGATAGATAAATAGCCTAGGAATACATCCGATTACAAAACATCACAAGACAGAAAAGCAAAAAAATTAAGTGTCAACTATGAATTACTGACCAACAGTGCATATATCTTGATCATGCCATCAAGAGCCAGACAAGTCTCGAGGATAGATAATTCCCTTATGTTGTTTTCCTTGAAATAAAAAATATTAGTGTGGTCTTGAACAAAAAAAAACTCATTACTTAAAATTTAATGAAAATAGTCTAAAACTTCCATACTTCATCTTGTTTCATGATACAAATCGGAACCATCTAAACCGAGATATTGGAAAAAAATTGATCTATACAATATTGTATCGATAGGGTTGGTTAAATACAATTCCTTCTACACAAATTATACACAACATGTTTTCCACTAACATTATTTTCTCAATACCCTCTTTAGCATTCTCTATAATAACACCTTCCACATTTGCAAAACAAATTCTCAAAATTTACTACATATCTACATAACCACACTTCTCTTACATCAATCAACATTATCAACTTCTATCAATCCAACAAACACATTCCAATAAAAATTCTAGTCATTAGTCATGTTATTAATTATGTGATTAGCATCTGGAAGAAGGTCACCCTTTTTTCGCGGCTATCTTTCCAAACTAGCTTCGAGGATTGGAGAGAGTCTGACACGCTCATATAGCACTTAGACCTAGTTTTTTTATTTTCCTTGGCCCACAAAAGTATGTTTATTTTATCAAACACACTATTGGGCATACTATATCAGAAATATTTGATCAATGCAATAGAATTCTATCATTTAATACTACGTGGGTATCTTGTTCACCTTCTCCCTGCGTATGTGGTTGATCCTTTAGGTATATTTTCTTTAAAGGATGATTTTAAGAAAATATGCAAGGCCAAGACGGACAAAACATGTCTTCAGTTTAATTGATGTACATCTGTTACGATGATCTAACATTGCCACACTATGTGGCTATGTTAATTACAAGAAATTATTGATCGTAGCAATAGTAAAGCCTTCCCTTTCACTAACTAAGGGCACTTATCGGTTGTAAAAATTCTAGTTGTTAGTCATCCTTCTCGAAGGTTAGTATTCAAGGATAGTCCATCAAATATAATATAATTACAAATAATGACTTCAAACCTATTGAGATTGTTTTTTTGCATGGTTGAAATAGATTCATCGACAATATATAGGATAGCGGTCGATAGCCTTCTCATCAATGAATAATTGAAAAACATAAAACATGCATTTATCTTTACAAACTCGGATCGGTCATCTTGAGCAAGACTTGTGTTCATCTTTGCCTTAAATTTTTAGTAAAACATTTAGGAATATTTGTTTTAATGGGTTATTTTTTGAAATGTGCAGGGCCAAGATGATCAGGATACGTCTTCACATTTAAATTATGTACTTCTATTATTATGCTCTAACTCTTATCTTTGTCGCAAAGACAAACATTGAATTTTATTAGCTCAATATTTTTTAAAAAAAAATAGTAGAGCCTAGTGAGCGCCAAGCCACTCCTTTCAATAAGTAATATAGATTAGCGGTCGCTATGCATTTTCTTTGATACAAACCGACATGAAAAATTCCTTGCGACACCATTTCATCCATTCATATGATCTGTTATCCAAGAGTGCTATGTTCTGTAAGTATCGTAGCTTAGATGGTCACTAAGCATTTTTTGGAATACAAACTTTTTTTTTATTTCTATTTTCTTAGTTAAGAAATAGTTTAGCCTAGAGGCCTCTATTATATTCCTTTCTCATTTAAAAATAAACAATAAGTGTAGAGAGCTATGTTTTATAAGTATTTGAGCTTAGAGGTCACTAGGCATTTGTTTTATACAAAACAGTTTAGCCTAGAGGCCACTAATTTATTATTTTCTCATTTAACAATAAACAATAAGCGTAAAGCGTTATGTTCTGTAAGTATTCGAGCTTAACAATCACTAGGCATTTCTTTTATACGAATTTTTTTATCTCTATTTTTGAAATTAATAAATAGTTTGGACTTGAGGCCGCTAATCTATTAATTTCTCAAAAGACCTCCGTAGCTTTCTATAGTAAACAATTTTTATATCTCATAAATTTTGCATCCAAAAATTTCACAAAAAATGCCTAGCACTCAATAATATCTATTACTATGATATCTTATTAAAGTGCTCTGTTCGAAATAAGATATTTTTTAGCCTAGTTGTCGGCATATCATTCCTTCTTGAAGAAATCGAGCCTAGCGGTCGCTAAGAATTTTCCTTAATACAAACTGTTGTTTGATCTCTATATTCAAATTAAAAAATTAGTTGTGCCTAGTGGTCGCTAATATAGTCCTCCTAAAATTAGCAGAGCTTAGCGGTCGCTAATCATTTTCATCGATACACACCAATGTGTGAAAAAGAAAAGATGAAAAGGTGTGTGCCTAACTGTCCCTATAGTGTTATATGAGCACCCTGAAAATATTTTTAGTAATCATCTTTCTTCCTGACTATGCAAAGTCCCCCATAGCTTTTGACATTAAAAATTGTCCATATCTCACTTATCTACCATCATAATATATTATGGAAAATGCCTAGCGACCACTAATATCTATTACTATGATTTGTTCATAAAGCATCTATGTTATCAAGAAATTGTTTAGCCTATTTTCTGCATTATCATACCATTTGGTAAGTATTGAAGATTAGCATCCACTAAGCATTTTGTTTCACACCCATTATTTCTTTTTAACTTATTCAAATAATGGAGCTTAGCGGTTACTAAGTATTTTACTTGATACGAACTGATATAAATTATGTGTTAGACACAAAATAACCTATGAGTAATATAGAAGTTGAAAAATCCTTCAATTGTATCTAGTGCCACACTTGGTTGTGAAGGAATGTATTATTAATAAGATAAGATTGTAGTTAAAGAAAATACTAGTGATAAAAAAGCTGTAAAGATATTTATTTACATTGTTGGAAATGAAACATAGGAGTTGTAGAGGCTAGCGACCGCTAGGCTTCGCTCAACAAAATAACAGACAACATACGACATACAAAGTTTTTCATTAACATGTGCTAAAGAGAATACCCTGATTCCTTATAAAATGTATTTTTTTTTTTGAATTTGGTGTTGCAAAAATATCATTCTAATGTAGCTTAGTGGTCACTATTTTCTTTCCTATCTATAAGGTACTCTCAAATTCTAGTGAAGCGTAAAATTATGTTTTATTTTTTCTAGAGTAAAGTTTTAATAACTCCAAAATAACATCGATCACTAGATTTATTAGAAATTTCATGCCGCGTAGCAACATTTTAATGGATTACAGTTATAACTTAATAATGTGAATTTCTATAGGTAAAAAATATTTGTTAATTCTATTGCTAATTAAAAATTTCTTAATAAATGTTTCAATTATATAACTGTGTAATTAACTGGTTCAAACTTGCAAGATGTCACATTTTATTGGATTTTTTTAATTAACACAGACGATGGCTAAAAAATATTGAATTTGCACTCGATAAAAATTAATAATAAACAAGGCGTATATTGTTCTCTTAAAATTTAGTTTTTTTTTTGTAACATTCACTTCTATTTTCTAAATGGTTTTTTATTATGCTGAAATTAATATTTGTCATTTTCCCTGTGAGTTCACAAAGAAACTTTTGATGTTGTCCCAACAGTTTCTAAATTAGGTAGTATTAATAAATTTGATTTCCTGTATCCCACCCTATTCCCAATTAACGTGCATTATATTTATAAAATACCGAATTCTCTCTAGATTAAATATCGCTCTCTTAAAATTTAATTTTTTTGTTTCCTAATGTTCGCTTATGTTTTCTAAGTGGTTTTTTATTATGCTGAAATTAACAATTGTTGTTTTTCTACGATTCCACATAGAAAATTTTGTTGATGTCCCACTTTTTTCTAAAGTATGTAGTATTATTAAATTTTATTTCCCCGAATCCCACGCTATCCCCTGAATTAACACACATTATATTTGAAAAATATCAAAATCACACTCGATAAAAATTAATACTTAACGAGGCATATATCGCTCTATTAATTTTTTTTTGTTTCCTAATGCTCACTTCTATTATATAAATGGTTTTTTATCATGTTTAAATCAATATTTGTGGTTTTCTCAAGTGATCAAAAATAAATTATTGTCGTTGTCGCACTTGTTTCTAAAGTAGGTAAAATTAATCAATTTGATTTCCCCATATCCCACCATATGCCCTGAATTAAATGCAAATATTAATGATGGGTTGATTCAAGGTACGATATGTGAAAATCCCCGTATTGAATGAAAATATTTGAAATATCAAAATCCCGCACTTTCACTTTAAGAAGGAAAATTCACATTTTGAAATTTACTATCCCTACTTTTTTTTTTTCAGTTTTCAGAATTTCTTTCATTGAATGCATTTGGAAAAAACTAAATAAACTGGAGAAATATATATTAGGGTTTATGTTTTATTTTGTAAGTTTAGAAAAGGAGCTCTTGAAATCAAAATACAACACACACATGCACTAATTTACTAGTCCGAGTGCTCGATTCCTAGAGATTTTTTTGAATGGTAAGTTGTGGTAGCAATGATCATAATCACGTTTGGGGGTGCACAAAAAGATTAAAAATAGTGATAGTGGATAGATCACGGGCATGGTTGTAGATAAGGAGGTGATAAAGGATGATATCAAAAGAGACAAGCAAATAAGTTGCAAATAGAATCTCATTGATATTGAGTTTTAGAGAGAATACATAACTTTAACAAACATTATCAATTACGTCAAAATATCAGATACAACTAAAACAAATATTTATCAAAAGCATATATGTTATTATATGTGTACTGTAGTTGATGGCGGGCACTTGTAACTACTATGTATTCATCTAGTTCTTGTGTTTTGCATAACAATTTTTCCCTTCCTTTCCCTTTAGTGCCTTTACAGCTCTTAGTTCCATCTTGTCAAAAATGTGTTTTTCTCTCTCGAAACCACATTTTTGTCCACCCATGACCGAAGATTTTGTAATCCCTTTTAAAATATTTATTCCTTCGAAAACCCATTTTTTATGTTCATTCGTAGCTCAAGTATTCATGTCTATTAAACGGGTTCCCTTTTCATCCCTTCTATCTGTCTCTCTAGTTTTTTGTTGATTTTGTATTCTTCTTCATCCATTTAATTTTTCCCGTAAGCACTGACATCTATCTCTAGCAGAAAAACACGAATCACATATTCTTTTTTAATAAATTGTAATGGTTTGCTTTTCTAGAGTTTAGGTAATCATTTTGACTTCCTTTAATGATTTTTTTATATGAAATAAATAGTCGTGACTAATTCTTCAATATTCGATTCTCTCTTGATTTCTATGTTGTTATACATAGTTTTTATATTCGTTTCTCCACGTAGAAATAATTAAATGCATTGTCTTTACAAAAAAATTATGTTTTGTAAAAGGTAAGAACAATAAAAAATTATTAAATATAAATGTTAACCATCATATTTACAAACATATATGTCACTTACATTAGTAATGACTTACTTGATAAATGAGATATATAAAGTAACAATTTTTAAATTCTAAATTAACATATTCCAAGACTAGAGGCCGTTAAGCTAGATGTTTATAACATTGCCTAGCTATTACAAGACAACACAAGGCAAAAATATTCGAAGACAAGAAAAATATTAAAGAGTTTCCTGAATACATTTTTCAAACAAGAACAGAGACTAACGATCGATAAGATTCTCGGTTGATGACATATGATATAACTAGAAAGCTTGCTTAAAACCAAGCTAAGCACCATTATTATATTTAGAGTTATGTATTAATTTATCATAATTTTGTCATGATATTTGAAGCCTAGTGGTCACTAGGCTTCAAATATTAGTAAATAGAATTGGTGGAACATAACAAAAACATGAGATTAGCAGCCACTAGGATATCTGTTGCCTTGCATACAGGACAATTAATAATGACCTGAATGAAAAATTAACTAGCTCCTTTATTATATTTGGATGTTACATTTCTACCTTCTAAGACTAGTGATCGCTAGGGTGGATGTTTATTTTATGTGTAACATAATAAAGACTTAAGATTAGCGTCCAAAATGGTAATTCTTATATTTTCATTAAAGATATTGATTAATGACCAGACTAAAAACTCAAAACTAAACTAAACTCCAACACCAATTGTTTAGCTAAGTAGACTCTGAGTACAACATGATATTCATAGTTTATTACATGATATTCCTAGTGGCTACTAGGATATTTGTTGTCTTGCATTCAGGCATTTAGGATAATGTATAACGAATCGATTGAAAATCTAACTATGCTCCCTAAAATTATATTTCAATTTTAAAATACTTTTTTAAACGACTGACGACTACTAGGGTGGTTGCTCACTACATTTCTTTCTGGATAATTGTGATTGCAAATGAAAATTTAGGCCTAGCGGCCATTAAGCTCAATAGTATATTCGTAGTCTATCGCATGAATTCCAAACAAAAATATAAGCCTAGCGGTCATTAGGTTCAATATGGTTGCAACATCACATCATAGAGGCTTGAGGTTAGCAGGCGTTAGGATAGTTGTTGTCTTGCATATATGAAAATTAGTAATGACTTGATGGATATCTAAATACACAATTCTGTTCATATCTCTGGTATAATAGAAGTGTTTACCATCAAAAAATTACAATTGAAACATAGTGAGGAACTTAGAATGCTCCCTCATAATTATATTTCAATTTTAAAAGACTATTTTTAATGACTGACAAACACTAGGGTGGTTTCTCACTACATTTCTTTCTTGAGTACTCGTGATTCCAAACTAAAATTTTAGCCTATCGGTGATGGGCTCAATAGAATGCTTGAAGTCTATTGCATGAATTTCAAACAAAAATTTAAGGCTAGCAGCCATTGTGTTCAATTTTAAGCCTAGTGGTGATGGGTTCAAAATGTTATTCGAATCAACATTGTTGCAACATCACAAAGGCTAGAGGTTTGTGGCCTCTGGATAGTTGTTGTCTTGCATACATGATAATTAGTAATGACTTGATGAATATTCAAATAAAAACTAGACAAAAATATTCGAAGACAAGATAAACTCAAGTTCTTGGGCTATTGGTGAGTTATAATTAGTTCATAATCATCAACCCAAGTTCCATTCCCATTGAGTTCATTGGATGCTTTCAATAAGTGGCCATGGGGACACCTTGAGGTAGGGGTATAACTTCTCCATATGGACCAAATAGAACATAATGGGGTGCTTTGAATACGGATTGCTCGGTGGACATTAAGGAACCAAGCCCACCCCCATGTCCCACTTAGAGAAAGTACCCCTCCACTACTCCAGTTCATAGCTATGGTATAATGGAAGTGTTTACCATCCAAAATTTACAAGTAGTTTGTAATCATCAACCCAAGTTCCATTCCCATTGATTTCATTGTATGCTTTTAATAAGTGGCCATGGGGACACCTTGAGGTAGGGGTTGAACTTATCCATATGGACCAAGTGGAACATAGCGGGGCACTTCAAATGCTCCCCATAATTATATTTCAATTTTAAAAGACTATTTTTAATGACTGGTGAATACGAGGGTGGTTTCTCACTACATTTCTTTCTGAGTACTCATGATTCCAAACAAAATTTAAGCCTATCGGCCACTGAGCTCAATAGAATGCTCAAGTCTATCACATGACTTGTAAATGAAAATTTCAGACTAGCGGAAGCTATGTTCAATTTTAATCCTAGTGGCCGCTAGGTTCAAAATGTTATTCAAATCAACGTTGTCACATCATCACATAGGCTTAAGGTTTGCGACCGCTAGGATAGTTATTTTCTTGCATACATGACAATTAGTAATGACTTGACGGATATTCAAATACACACTAGACAAAAAATATTCGAAGATAGGATGAACTCAAGTTCTTGGGCTATTGGTGAGTTATAAGTAGTTTGTAATCATCAACCCAAGTTCCATTCCCATTAAGTTCATTGGAAGATTTCAATAAGTGGCATGGGGAAACATTGAGGTAGGGGTTTGAACTTCCCCATATGGACCAAGTGGAACATAGCGGGTAGCTTCAATGTGAATTTCTTGGTGGACATTAAGGACCCAAGCCCACCCCACATACCCACTAAGAGAAAGTGCTCCTCCACCACTCCAGTTCATAGCTCTGGTATAATAAAAGTTTTTACCATCCAAAATATGCAAGTAGTTTGAATCCATCAAAAAAGTTCCATTCCCATTGAGTTTATTGTATTCTTTCAATAAGAGGTCATGGGGACACCTTCACGTAGGGGTCGAACTTCTCCATATGGACCAAGCGGAACATAGTTGGGTGCTTCGATTGCTCCCCGTAATTATATTTTTATTTTAAAGGACTATTTTTAACAACTAGAAAACACTAGGGTGGTTTATCACAAATTTTCTTTCCTGAGTACTCGTGAGTCCAAAAAAAATTTTCAAGCCTATCGATCATTGAGATCAATAGAATACTCAAATTCTAACACATGAATTTCTAAAAAAATTTAAGGCTAACGGCCGTTGTCTTAAATTTTAAGCCTAGTGGTCCATTGGGTTCAAAATTTTATTTGAATCAACATTGTTGCAACAAAACAGAGGCTTGAGGTTTGTAGCGCTAGGATAGTTATTATCTTGCATACAAGACAATTAGTAATGACTTGATGGATAATAAAATACATGACTAGACAAAAAATATTCGAAGATAGGATGAACTCAAGTTCTTAGGCTATTGGAGAGTTATAAGTAGTTCGTAATCATCAACCCAAGTTCCATTCCCATTGAGTTCATTGGATCTTTGAATAAGTGGCCATGGGGACACCTTGAGGTAGGGGTCGAACTTCTCCATATGGACCAAGCGAGAACATAATAGTGTGCTTCAATGTGGATCACTCGATGGACATTAAGGACCCAAGCCCACCCCCATGTCCCATTTAGAGAAAGTGCTCCTCCACCACTCTAGTTCATAGCACTGGTATAATAGAATCATTAATGGTTGGCGAACACTGCAGGGTGGTTTCTCACTAATTTTCTGTCATGAGTACTCATGATTCCAAACAAACATTTAAGCCTATTGAACACTTGAGCTCAATAGAATACTTGAATTCTAACACATGAATTCCAAATGAAAATTTAAGCCTAGTGGTTGTTGGGTTCAAAATTTTATTTTAATCAACTTTGTTGCAACATCACAGAAGCTTGAGTTTTGTTTTCGCTAGGATAGTTATTGTCTTACATACAGGACAATTAGTAATGACTTGATGGATATTTAAATACATGACTAGACAAAAAATATTTGAAGACAAGATGAACTCAAGTTCTTGGGCTATTGGTGGATTACAAGTAGTTCATAATCATCAACCCAAGTTCCATTCCCATTGATTTCATTGGATGATTTCAATTAGTGGCCATGGGGACACCTTGAGGTAGGGGTCGAAATTCTCCATATGGACCAAGCGGAACATAGCGGGTGCTTCGAATTATCCCCCAATTATATTTTGATTTTAAAATATATTTCCCTCCACTTCATTAAGACCCAACAACGGGTCAACTTGGTTGAAGCATTGGAGGATTTTGGGAATAGTCAACCGATGTCTGACATTGTCCACTTGGGGTTGGCCATGAGGAAGAAATGAGAGTGATAGCCAAACTCTCTTCCATGAACACGGTGTTGATGCGGTTTTCTTCATGTTCATGTTGCTTGTTCTAAGGGGCTTGGTGAAGGCATTCAACTGAGAAGTTAGATTTTCCTGAGGTTTCGATCCTGTAGTCCAGAGACTCTACTTGGTGTGGCTCTGCGAAGAAATTGAGAATGGTATACAAATTTTTTTTTGCTTACTTGCATCGGTGTCTTAGTGGGTGGGAGGATGTCTCCTAGCCAAGTATATCCTCTCATGTGTAATTTATGGTTCTTGTCCCTTGTTGGTAGTGGTTGGGTATTTTTTTTTTGTCGATGTTGGGTTTGCTTGGCTTACAGCCCAATTAGTTTTTGTTGTTTTGTTTTGTTGGGTCATGTGGTTTATTGATTATCTTTCACATTTGTAATTGGGTGGGATCCCATCAATCCCTATTCTAAGCTCTCATCAAAAGCGTTAAATCATCTAAAAAATTAGAAGATAGGACAGATATTAACAATTTTCCATATTTCACATAGCTTATTATACTCCCTTTGTGTAACGTAAAATTTTTGACAAATTTTGTGATTACACATAATCCAAACATAAATTTTCAGCCTAGTAGCCGATGAGCTCATTATATTATTCTAATTCCACCACATGAGATTCAAAGGATAACAACTATTAAGGTTGTAAATTATTTTGTGGCGTTGGTGTCTTGAGATTAGCAGTTAGGATAGTTCTTTTCTAACAAAAATTGACAACTTGAAACAAACCAAATTTAGTAGCGATTAATTGTTTAAATTGCTTAGTGCAACACATAACATAAAATTCTACTAATGATTTTTTATTTTATAATTAAATGAGGGTCGAAGGGTCCATTTCCCTTTACATTACAGATACAATGAGAGGATCAGTCTAAAAACCCGAATGATACAGCAATACTTTGGTGAAAAAATGCAAGGGCCAATGCCAAGAAAAGAAGTGGTTGGGAATAAAAAAACCACATACCAGTAAGCTGACAAGTATGATTCGATAACAATGGAAATGGCAATGCTATACAACAACCAAAAAGATACAACCTAATGGATTTTAGAACCACTTATTTATTTGAATCAAATGACATCTCCGTAACCTCCACCTTAATGGGCATGAAAATGGTTTTCCGTTAGTAGGTTCCAGAAAAATATGCTCTTTTCCAAGAGCAGCCCAACTCTTTAACCAATCATATGCCTCATGACCTTACCTGCAAGAAACATTCCAACATGTCGAGTTCTTGTTGCAAAAAAAGAGGCATAACATCTAGATTAGGCAAGTGGAGTGACCTTCCTCCCATCGATGATGTCTCACCCAATTTTCCACTTCAAACAAGAAATGATTTAGGACATTAAACCATTTGAAAAACTCTCTAAAAATGTCTGCGTGCACCAAACCTTCATGTATATAGCAAGCATCAAAAATCAAGGGCCATGACACACTCAAGGTTTTTTTCCATTTCCTGCTTCCATGCCAACCCTATATACGTTGGCTTGATCTAGTGATGACCCATCTCCAAAGCCCAATCCTTCGTCAGGTGTATGATAAGAAGATTACAAAAACATCAAAGAAACTTACGCATTTACCCTCAGACGTCCCTCTAAAGAAATATAATCATGTCCAAGAACTCCCTCAATTACAACCAAGTCTTGCTTTGATTCAATCCTAAAAATGGATTTCAAACGATGACATGAAAATTTGGTATAAAATCCCATTTAACTCATAGCCACGTTTACATGAAATGAAACATTGGTCTAGCCATGACAGAATAAATGAAATCTCTTGAAGGAAACCTGAAAGATGTGAAAATAAGGGGGAGCGATAAGATAAATATATGGAGTGAATATTCCATCACATGCTTGAAATTAATACAAGCTTTCCAGTGGCTTTAATATCAATGTTTATTGGAAAAGGTGATGAGTTTGGCCAATCAAGATATTTATTGCAAATTTTATCACAAAATCTGCCTATTTAGTAGCTATTTTATTAGATAAATTTAAGGTCCAATTGGGAGTTAATGAGAGCATACAAAGGGAATTTTAATCACACAAGATTGATTTTTATGAAAAGGTATATGTTTTAGTGAAGGTGTCAAATCAAGTCACATCAAGTCTCATCAATAAATTTATCCAATGAAATGGTGCCACATAGACAACCCATAAAAGTGTATTTTATTCTCAAGTAATAGGTTTCCTTAAATTCCTTTGTACTCCAAATAACTTATTTTAAATCTCTTAAAAATATGTTCTCCACATAATTTAAATGTGTAAAATAAAATCGACATATTAAGAAAATCATGATCTATTAAAGGGTATTTTTAAATTTCTTTTATGATTGTTAAGTTGCTCTAAAAACCTCTTACATTAGGACTCACGATAACTAGCTCATTTCCTCTTTTATGATATAAAATTTCCTAATTATTGAGATTGTTTTTACATCGTTAAAATGGATTCCCTGATATTGTAGAGGCTAGCTACTGCTAGCCTTCTCATTAACGAATAATTAATACAATAAAAACAAACATTTCTCTTCGTAGCATATGATACTTTATTCCTAAGTAAGGTTCATGTACATATTTTCCCTTGAGATGTGTTAGTAAATTTATACGGACTATTATATTTAACAGTAATTTCTTAAAATATGCAGTGCCAAGATGAACAGGATATGTCTTTAGGTTTAAAATATGTACTTCTATTATTATGCTCCAACACTTTTTTAAAAATTTTAAACGCTTTTGACTAGAGATTTGAACCGGAGGGTTATGGGACCCCACCCATACAAATAAAACCAAACAAAAACCAAAAAAAACTAGGGAACCCAAGTCCCACAACAAGAACAACACAAAAGAAAAAAAAAAAAGCAAGAGCAAAGCCAAACATCCAAAACAGATATGGAAACACAAAATCCTATCCAAAGGTAAGCTAAGAACATGATCGCTTACAGAATCCCATGAGCGGGGCCATCCACAACGCCAATCTCATCCTCCTCCACTCCCAGTATCTTCCATGACCCAACCGATTTCCCACCCCGCGTAGAACCTTGCCAAGAAAAAGGTGGAAGGATCCTTTTGCATGATCCCTGAAGAGCATTGATTCCCTATATTTCTCTCCCAACCAATGAATCCCTCACCTAACACCAATGATCTATTATAGGATCAATAGGATAACAAGTGTCGGGAAGCTCCAAGGGTGGAAATATGTTGGGATCTAGGCCATCGTGCCGAAGAGAAACATGCACACTCTCAACATGAAGAAGAAATTCCTATTTCTCTCCATGATTCTGCCCAACACTAATAGCTTGATTTGTATCAACATCCTCCAACTAGAGCGGGGATTGGAAATACATACAACTCAATAATTTATCATGCAAACCAATTATATGAATTGGGTAGATAAAGTGCTCTACTAGCCTCGACATCCCACATAATTAAAACTAGGTGAAGAAGAAGACAATTTTAAATAAATGCCGCATTAAAGCAATATCGAAGTTGCGCTTGGCCCTCTTACTTAGGAGATTCAACACATAGTCATTTCCTACTAAGCATAAATTTAATTGCTTCTTTATTCCAAACAGATTCATATCGGAATAATTATTGTAAGCACCTCCAATATAAAATAAATGGCCGAGGAATAGGCCATTTCCTGTTTCTCATCAACGATATTGTAGAGGCTAGCGGTTGTCATCCTTCTCATCAAGGACTAATTGGAAAACATAAAACAAGCATTTCTCTTAATGAATTCACTAAAAACTAACTATGCTTAATTATTATATTTAAATTTTACAAGACTAGCGACCATCAGGGAGGATGTTTACTACATTTCTTTGATGTTCCAAGACAAGAAAAGATAACAAATACTCCAAGACAAGAATTTTTTAATGAATTTTCTAAATATAAATGATTCAAAATGTAGATTCAAGAGAATACAATACATTTAGTCAAACACGTAATCTTAATCCTATAACCGTTAGGTAGATTAGTCACCGCAAGGATCCTAGCAGATGTTAGGGTTTCCATGATTTGTTTGTTTATTTTTGTTGATTTTTAATGCTTTTCACCAGAGATTTGAACCGGAGGGTTAAGGGACCCCACCCATACATAACATAAATAGAGGAGGAGAGAAAAGAGAGAGAGGAAAAAGATGGAGACTAAAGACCATCATGAGAGAAGGGAACCGAAGCAGGACATAACTAGGAAAAGCGTAGCCAAAAAAGAACCACGAAAGATAGAGAAAGAACCAGAACAAAGGAAAGAGTAGAAGCTGTCCAAAAAGGGAAGAACCACCAATGAGCACTTTGAAATCAAACCCTGACATGAGCCACTCCACCAACGTTTCCACCTATGTGAATAGTAGCCTCTCGAAAGCAAGAAATAAAATCGGCACCGGCTCGATCCCTCAGCTCGTTAAGGTTGTCGATTGTAGAGTGTAAAGGGAAAAGGGTCACATCTATATCCAGGGAGGGAGAAGATGAGGGTCAGGTCATCCATGCATGAAAATGGTGTCCACATTTTCAGAAAAATGAACCAAATCCCTGTATTTCCCACTGAGCCATTGTATCCCTCTCCCAGAGCCAATTGCTAGTTTGTCTACTTCCTCGACCCATAATAGGGGATTGGGTAATTGAAAGTTCACCAATTCTTCGTGAAGACCACCATGTTGGACTGGGTAAATGATATCAATATCCATGAACTTGACATCAAGGAATAAGATGAATAAGAAGGAAGAAAGAAACAAAGCGGTCGCGATATCAGAATTTGCATGAGCTTTGCGTGAATCAAACAAGTATGTTTCACCCAAAATATTCTCGATGGCTTCAGCTTCCCTAGATGAGGAGTACCAAAAATATCTAAAAGATGATAATGATCAATAACATAGGTAAGCATCATCTCTAGTTTCTCTCCATGAAGAGAAAGAAATAAAAACCCAAAAAATCCATGAGAATTCAAACCGGAAAACCAAGAAGGAAAGTGGAGAGGAATAGGCCGACGGAAGATTAAAAACGAGATGCATGGACACCATCAATTAAGTTGATGCAAGCCTGTCTTTCCTTCATGTGAGATAATATCTAATAATCCAATCCAATCTTTGAGTTACTTGAAATTTTGATGGCGTCGGCATATCAATTGTTGAATTGGCAATTAAATCAGTGGCACTATTTTCCTCGCGATATGTGTGATTGATGCTCCACTTTTTAAGTTTTCCTAACCAATAGAGGATGTTGGATATATAGAAATTGAGATGCCATGATTGAGCCAAACCTTTAGCAATAGCATGGAAAATAATTTTGAGTCACCTTTGACCTAGAGAGAGTCAAACCATTGTGAATAGCTAGTTTAACCCCTTCTAGAAGGGCTTGAGCTTCAGCTAAGTTGTAGGTGCCCTCTTTGAGTTGAAAAGGAACCAGCCACAAGAAATTCACCATTCTCTTTTCTCACAAGACAACCTGCTCCATATTTTCCCAGATTTCCTCTAGAGGCCCCATCAAAGTTGAGTTTGTAGAATCCCGGGGAGGTAGCGTCCATCACATATTTCTTCTTCTGAGAATTTTTTCAATCTAAGATAAACCTTGATGAACAATCAAGCTAGGATTGGGAATTTTGATGAGTGGCCAAGATTTCCTATCTCAGCATCCTTGTGAGGTGAAATTAGGATTTTGAGGTTGTGGATGATGACGTTTTCCAAAATGGCAATTTCCAGTTTATTGGAGAAGGAAGGAAAGCTCGATACCTCCTCCCTGAAGATGTGAAGATTACACTCCCACCATATATGCTAGATCAAAAGGAAGGGCATTATGGACTAGATGGAGCTAAGAGATATTTTACCTCCCAACTTTGGCCAAGATTTTAAAGTATCCATAATGTTCCTACAAGGATCCCAAGCTAAGCTCAACTTGCCAATTAACCAATTCCACCCCTGAACTACAAAAGGGTAGAAAATTAGAATATGCTCAATATCTTCTTCAACATTATCACAAAGGACACATTTCGAGGGGCTGACATAGCCCCAAGATCTTCAAAGATCTTGGAATTCTAAAAACTTGTCCAACTGGGATCCCCCTTACCTGACATAGAGATGAGATTTGCATAACCTTCTTTGATAGAATAAGAGCCAGAGGGAGCTCCTAACCATACAAATGGTCCTCTTGAGCCTTACAAGATACTTTTCTATGTGAGAGGGCCTCTCTGAAAATGGATACTTCTTGCTCAGTCAAACCTAGAGGTGAGATATCCTTCCATAACAAAGAAGGAGAGCCATCAGAGTCTGGAACCCCATAATCGGCCACTTTTTTTCCCCAAACTACCTTGGAGATGTTCATTACTCGATTCAAATTTGGATTTAAAATAAGTGGCTCAAGCCCACTCCAACTATCCTCCTAGAAATCAGCTCTTTGACCATTGTTGATCTACCAGAAATTTGATCCACGATAAGATGCCAAATTTACAAAGAAAGTTCTAGATGTGTGAACCCTTGGGAAGATCTTCACTGAAAGAAAAATCTCAGGACAACCTGCTTCAAGATATTTGTGAGAGAGAACCTGAAAACCAAACTTTGAGGGACATGGAGATGAAATTCTAGACTAATTTAGCACCCAGAGAAATGTTTTGCAGAGCCAAGTCAATTATTCCCAAACCACCCAAATTTTTGGGGAGCTTGACATCATCCCACTTCACTAAATGGAATTTCCTCTCTTCATTATTACCCTCAAAAAAAAATTCTGAAATTTTCTCAAACTTGCTAAGGACTGATACTGGAAATCAAAACTTTCGATTACTAATTGAACCTAGTGGTGGCTAGAATTTTCCTTTATACTATTGATTTCAATTATGTGATATACATGATATATCACATGAGAACTATAAAAGGAACCTAATTACAACATCCAAACACATCACGACATGTATGATTTGTTATTATTAAATAATCAATTCTCAACCCTTATCACCCATGTTGGATTCCAAGTTTTCATAATGATGTAGTGTAACTCAAATATGTTTTTATAGTGATGGGAATATATAGATGCTAGCGGCCACTAGTCTTCACTTCTAGCAAAAAAATTCTCTACTTGAAACAAACAAATTTAATAGCAAAAATTGTTTAAATTGCTTAGTGCAACGCATAACAAAAAAATTTTATTAATGTTTTCTTGTTTTTATAACTAAAGGAGGGTTGAAGTATGCCTTGCAACCACTATGCTATAAATATTTATTCCTATTGACTTTTTACTCTATGAAAATAATGACATTAAGATACGGCATCTCATTGTTATTGCACTGTTGAGAAACAATATTTGTCCTTTCCAATTACTTACAAAATATTAATTTGTTTAATTCCTTTTTTCAGTAATATGTCTTCCATTGGCACACTCCATTCATGCAAATTCCTTTGATTAAAGGAGCAGGGGATTGGAAAAAGAGATACGATGACTGGTTTGTAGAAATGTATTCTCCGGAAAATTACCATGGTGATTTGTGGTTATTTTTTTTGTTAATGAGGATGTTGTCAAAGAATCGGTATGGTAGTAACTTTAAAATTTATTGATGAGAAAACATTGTGTATTCAGGTTGAACACATTGACATCATACTTGAATAAGTGCCTTATTCTTGACATGGAGTTGGAAGTTTCATTGTTCAAGAAACTGGAAATGAAGGCTTCTAGAGAAAATAAGGCATGCTCTTGTCTTAAATATGGTTGGAATTTGGGGAATTTCATGTAGTCAGACAAAAAATAGGCTATGGAAATGCCCTTGAATTTCATAATAACATGAATTTGGTATTCAAAAATTGTATAGAAGCGAGGATACCTCTTCTATTTGTCATTATTTGAATAGAAAAATTTGCTTTCTCCACCAAAACATGCAAAGCTATTTACAACATTGAGGAGATCATATTTGTCTAAATTAGAGATAGATCCATCTAAGTCAAAGTTGCAAGGGCTTAAAAAGAATAATAAATTGGATTTGTTGTTGAAGAAAGTGACCAATATATTTGAGCAAACAAAAACTACAAATGTTGAACAATCAAAATTGTTTTTGTTCAATGGTGATGCTTTTCCAATTGAAATTTCTAGGTGTTGTTTGGCACCTCCAAAATATCAATTACGTGTTGTGCATGATGAGAATGTTGACCTTCTTGTCTATTCAATGTTGATTAATGTTATTCCTACACTGAGGGATGCACTTCTTCTTCCCTTTTTACCTTCTATAAAGGAACTTGTGCAACTCAACGATCCAATGACCTGAAAAGGGATGAAGTGTAGTTCTACATTCTTGATGGCCAACATACCATTTTTTCCCAAAAAAATTTTTTCTGAAAGAAAATACAAGTCATTACATACTAAGATGCAGTTTAGAAAGGCTCACATTATGTCTTCACATGCTCCTTGCGAAGATATTGTTAAAATTTTCCATAGCAAAATGATGTAAACAAAAATTGGATTGATACCAATTTTATTGATGTACTCTACAAGGCTCGAATGATTTGGAGATCCCTAGGATGTCCTCGGAGGCTCGAGGGGAAAATCAAAGTCATACAATTTGAAGGTAACGAAACTTAATTTTAGCAATTTGTTCTTAAAATTTAATTTTGTAATATGTAGAAAATAAATATAATATTTCATCTTTCAATGTAGTGTTTTGAAGAAAATGTCTTGTTATTTTCAAAGTGTCTAAGGTAGAGACCCTTCATGAAAAAATAACATTTCTATATTTACCTGAGGACATATGGACAAAATTGACAACAATTTGAGTTATTTAAATCTAGTGGGTTGGCTTGTTCTCCTCTTAAGGATAACCAACCTAACTTTCAACCAAATTCATTGGCAAGGTTCACGGTGAATTACTTCAGCCTACAAGAGGAATGACCGATGAGGAGATATCAATTCTACTAGATAAAGTGCAAGCAGGGAAAGTATGGCTAACTCACTTTATTGAAGCGGCGTCATAGCAGAGACTTTATATACTTACTTCCAAAGAGTAAAAGCTGATAAGAAGGATGAGAGAAAATTTCTAAAATATGTTAAAAGTAAATATCCATGTAATCGTGTATTGGTAGAATGCACTGAAAAAAATATTGTTGAAAAATATGGTGTGCATGAATCTCACTACCATCAATTGTGTGTACTCTTGGGAGAAGAGACTAAAGGAAAAAGAAAAGTTGATTCTGGAGGAAGTGAAAAATCAGCAAAAAGAAAATTTGATGCTGAAGTGGCAAGAGGTTCTCCCAACGGAAAGCTCAAGAAATTATATAAAACTACGTGATTGCAACGGAACAAAATATTCTAGCAAGGATGGAAGACATCAAATTTTACTGTCAATGTGCATATCCCTTCCAACTCTAGTCAACAATATGTTTTATTCTATCAACTAATCCATTCAATGTAGAATGTGTGATCACATATTTCTACAATTTGTCTAGTGTACTCACTTCCGATGCAATAATGGACCTTCTTACAGTTGTTGGATCTAGTCTATTAAATTATGTAATTATTGTGCTCTTACTTATTGCTTCTTCAAAAATGTTAAGAGAGACAATAAAAAATTACATGCAAAAGGTCAAAGCCAAGGGGAATCAATTGTGGAAGGTTGTTACAGATTTTATGATAGCAGTGGAAAATTTAATAGCTTGTGTCTTATGTACACAATAATTGATGTGCACAATTGTGATGTTGACGATGGGGATATAACAGAAATCACCATGGATTGGATGGATCAACTTCCACAACAAATTGTGACTACAAGTGAAATTGGCCTACGAGGAAAGACACATCCTTTTTTTTACGAGATCTTATGGTTTTGGTCTCATATGTTCACTCGACTCTTTTTGATAATTCTCTAGTTGTAGTGTTGTATGGCGGTAGTGTAGTGTTGCAGTGCATGCTTTGGTTGACTCAGGTCTATTTGTGGTTTTTATTGTTGAATCACATGATCAAGAAATGTTTTTACAACATTACTATTGTCATTTGAAAAAAGGTACGTTGATTAAGATCACTTTAAACAATTCTATTAGTTTAATGCATTTGAAATGATACATACAATATTTATGCAAGAAACCAAACAATAGAGGAAGACACCATCTCTTCCTCTCCACATACAAATAGAGGAGATGATGTCATCTTAGTATGTGGCAACCAAGTCAACTTGTTTCCCCCATATGTTGTTGACCATCCATCCAATGAATCTATAAAAGGTGATTGTGAAATACTCATTTATAAATTTATCGCTACAAGATGTTTTTGATTTCCATTGCTTACATATTTTTAATAATAACTTTAATTTTTTCAGATTTGATGCCAAATGGGGAGGTTGTTGGCACGTCACGCACAAACTCGCAGATGGAAAATGGTATGATAGTCATATACAATTATAAAGAAAACCATTTATAAGACCCTCATAATTAAAGGAACCTATGGTGAAGTAGTTTAATTGTAATATGTATTACCCTAGCGGTTAACTACATCTTTTTAATTAGATTTATTTTGAATTGAGTAAATTTTTGGTTTATTGGTTAATATTTATTTGTAGACAATAAAAAAAAATTACTCCTGTATATTTGGCTATTAGTGGTTGCTAAGCCCATTATAGACTACCAACCCAAACATAGTCCAGAATTAATGGCTTACGCCTACTGGTCACTAATATACAACTACATCTATGCAATATTATATAAAAGTGATTTGTTTCATGTATTTTTTACATCGACTTAAAATTTATTTTGAATTGATTACTATTTTTTTATATAGAACAAGCATCACAAGAACCTGAAGAGGGGGAGTGCGAGGGAATCCAAGATGGAGTCTCAATCGGTAAGTATTAACATACTAAAATGTTGATTATTTGAATTGGTATTGGGAAATTGAGAAAAAATTACTTTTGTGTAGTTGGCCAAGAGGATTATTTAATTATTTTAGATTTGGAGGGTTTACTCTATGAGAAAAACCAACCCTACAAAGACTTGAAAATCAAGTTCGATAAGGAGACTCTCAACTTGTGAGGTGGGATCAAGGAATTTTTAAAGATACTGGCATCAAAAAGTGAAGTGGGATTTTGGTCTAGCTATCTCTCTTGCGTTGAAGTTGAAAAGTTGACTAAGGCTTTGAAAAAATTAGCGCTTGAATTCAAAACATTTATTATTTTGGGTAAAGAACATTGTTGTGTAGAAGACAAAATTACAGAAAAATATCTCCAAAATATTTGGAGTAGAGATGGTAGTGTTTTTAGCGTTAGAAACACATTGTGTATTACAATGGGCCCAAAGGGAAACCCTCCGAAAATTTTATGGTGGGGAAAAATCCAATGAAGAAAATTGTTTCAAAGATATGTGGTTGATGACCAATTTGTACATAAACATATCACAGATAGTGTGTCGGGTTTGAGTGTTGTGGAGGGCATCCAAAAATTGTAGCAAAACATAAAATATATAACTATTAATTAATTCAAATGTTTTTTACAATGATATTCATTTGTACAGTCATATGGTCACTCTTTATTTTATATGTTGAGATTACAAATTTAAAAGGAGGTAGTATTTATATCTTCACTTGTGATTGAGATGATATTATAGTTTTATAAGTTGTTTTTGAGTTGTGATTAAATACTTTGATGCCTTGTTTTTAATCACTTTTGGAAGCTTACATTGATTCTGAGTTGTTTTTATAGATCCTATTGGGAAGCCTTAAAATTACTAGTTTTGGGAGTTGAAGGTTTGTTGTTTGGAATTTCTAGTATTGGCGACAAAATACCTCGTAATATGGTTCCATATTTTAGATCTAGGAATACTAAATACTTTGAATGAGATTTTAGTGCTGAATTGATAAGTACTACATCAAAATATTTTGACACTACCTTATGGTCTTCATTTATGGATTCAACAATGGTGAAATACATGTTCATCAAAAAAATTAGTTGGTTGAGAAACCCACTTCAGTTCATTTGGGGATGCCAAGAATGTAAGTTAAAAAAACACAAGCCAATAGATAGTAGACATTTATGGTAATTTCTATGGTGAAAAAATATATTTTTTGATCGATGACACAAGATTCTTGTCACACGAGGTCAAAGAATAAATTACTCTCAAAACCCCAACATACTGGAGATTTGATGGAAACTATAAGACTGATTCAAAAATCTACACTGAATTATGTACATGGTTGAAACATGTAGGAGAGAAAAAACATGTGTAGATCATTGAAAATGTTCAAACACACAATTGGCATTTGAATTATATACTTTGCTTCCAAATCCAACAATGTATTGTGCATTTTTATGGAATAAAGTAACTACCTTAAGGTTCTTAAAGATTCGCAGTGCACTATCATTTTTTTATTCTTTTTGGGAAATAAAAATATTTTCTCTAACTTGGGTGAAGAGACAATCGTGGATCATAGACCAATAAAAGAACAGTTTTCCCATATCTACATAGTTTAAAATTTTTTTCATATCGATGTTGGCTTCTCTAAAATAAAAAACAATTTTTTTCCCAGGTTATGCATGGTTTAATCTTAAAGACATTTTGAAATTGATAGGAACCTTATTCACAAGCAATAAATAATCCTAGCGGCCTAGACCGTATAAAACATAAAACATGTTATGCTTATTGATTTGCAGATCCATGGAGGCTTCCCTGAAATCATAAAATGATTTTTTACCAGATCTTCATATGTTAATCTTAATGATAGTTTGAAAATGATAAAACCTTGTTCCAAATAAAAAATAAAGCCTAGTGGCCTAGCACATATAGAACTGAAACATTTTATGTTTATTGTTTTGCAGATCGTTATTTTAAATATTTTTTATTTATTGTTGTGTGGAATATTTTCTGTTTATTGGGGTGTCGTGGACCACTCCAATGATGACACCATGCACCACACAAATGATGAAAAATTTGTTCAAGTTACAATTTGTTCGAGGACACGATGGATGTTGATCTGCATGAGCTTTTCAAGCCATTTGGACATATCACGTGTGTCTACGTGGCCATGGATCAGAAGACGGGGGTTAGCGGGGGTTTGGTTTTGTTAATTTCATCAACAGGGAGGACGCACAGAGAGCTATCAATACACTCAATGGTTATGGTTATGATAATCTTATTCTTAGAGTCGAATGGGCCACTCCTGTGGTATTTTTCTAGATGATTTGTATTCTACTTTTTTACCCCTTAAGACAATGCAAGATGTTGAAGTTTTGTACTACTTGATGTCTTCCACCAACTTTAATGTAAATGATGATACAAAGGATTTGAGTTGGTTTCTTTGTTCTTCTAAGAAACATGTTCTCCTAAGATTAAGTAAAATTGAGTAAAATTTTACATCCACAAGATTGAAACAATAAATTTAAATGACTTTCTAAAATTAAATTGAAATAAATAATTATAAAAAAATGAGTGTTACCTTATTACATTCACATTCCATTTTGGTGCAAATTCAATCTTCAAATTTCACATTTACTGGAATAATTGTAGTTTCCAATATTTATTTGTAAAAAATCAAACAAATAACAATAAAAAAAAACAATTACAAATCAAAATCAATAGAAAAAGCTAAACAAAAAATCAAATAAAACTAAAACAAAAATCAAACAAAATTGAAAATCAAAACTAATAGATGTTTCTATTTCATAATCATTAATAAGATAGTAAGATTTGATTATGTTTATTTTCTTTATATTTGAAGACAAATTTTTAGCTTAGATGCAAATCAACATAGAGTTTGGGGTCAAAACTAGAGGGGCCTAATGCTTCCAATGTAAACTACTACACTTGTAAAAATGATAACAAACTAGAAGATTTTGCGATTGTGCCACTTTTGGCCTAAGACTTGCACTCTTCTACTTGGTGTATTTAGAATTAGAGTAGATAAAACTTTAAGGGCAAAGTGGGCTACAATTTCTGACATTTGAAAGAAATTTGGTCCAAAAAGTTGCAGGTGGCATTTTGGGACATATATAAACTTCATTGTGTTGTGATTTATTTGTTATTAAGTATTGGTTAGAGGAAACGTTTTGGAAAATGGTTAAGATGGTGGCACCATCTTTGCAAGAGTTAAACGTATATTTCCATAAAAAAACAAGACAATGACTCAAAAATCCATACTTGCATCATTTGTAATGTAGTGTGGGATAACTTCTAAGACATATATCTTAGTATTGGTTAAAAAGTATTTAAATTTCAAAACTTTATATATATATTATATATATTATATATATAATTGCATATTGTGGGATTCTTGACATTAATAAAAATTGAAATATAAATAAAATATAGTTTATTTTGATGCCCAAATTTGAAAATAAGCAAACAAATTGAGTTCCATAATTTAGCAACAAAAAAATACATAAAATTTTAATTATTTATAGAAAAATTTGCATTCTCATTTTCAAGCATTCAACTAACTTCACTTAAGGAAAGTATTTTTGTTGATGGACATATTATATTTTTTCATCCACATATAAAACCTAATTGTGGATGATTGATACTATCAAATACTAGACTTGAAAGTATGACACTTTTGGTAGTTTTGTAATTCTACCTGCCTATGTCACAATCTATTTCTCAACATTTTTCATCTTCCATGTATTTACAATATATTCATTTCAACATATCTTTTTATATGCCTATCATCCTTTCACATGCACCTATGGATGCATTTTCTAGTAAAATAGTTATAAATGTTATTCCAAGGCAATAAATAGAGCTTCATGTTGTGATTTATTTAATTAAGTATAAAACAAAAACATTGATGGCCTCCGAGAGTGTGATGGGGGAGCTTAAAGAGGAGGATAACGAACACCTAGATTTTCATTAGCCACCACCGAATATCATTGGGCTAATAAAATGAGTGTGAAGAAGATTGTGGAATACAAGTTCAATGAGCATAACCAAAAGGTGGTTCACACCACTACCACATGCATTCACAAAGTGGCCAAAGAGCACCTTAACAAGTGTGATCTCTAGTGTCGTGGGTGGCAAAGCTTGGCGTTGCTTTACCAACCAAGTACCCTTAAAAATCCCACCCTCCCACCTATGATCCAAGGCCGATGATTCAAAATATGGTGCAGATGCATTTTTATCCTGGCTGGCTCCAAGGGTGGTCAATCAGGGGTAGCCTTTATTCATAATCTAGCCTTTGTTTTTGGTGTTCCTCAAACTCCCTTATAGTTGTTGCTTTTTTTTTTTTTAGGCTTGGCCTATTGTGCATGTGACTTTGGGGATTTATCTCATACCGCCCACTTACTTTTTTGAGATAATCTTGTATCATATTGCATTTAATATAATATAAGATACTTTTCATTAAATAATCTAGCCAATGCATGTGAAAATGTTGATGATGCCATCCATTTTTTATTGCGTCGACCTTCCTCACATGAGTCATGGACTATTTGATTTTTTTGTGCTTTTTCCTGTCCTCACTCATTTTATCGCATTTATGTATGGTTTTTCCCTTCCCATCTCATGACATCTAGATATGCTCCATGTTGGCATAAAAACTAGTTAACACAATTAGATCCCTCTCCACCACAAGTTCGAAAATCATTGGTGTGATGGAAAATCGTACATGGTATCAAATCATTAGGAAGTTAAGTGCACCCAACCTAGAGTAGTTCACACATGGGATGGGTGACCTCCCGAGAAGTCCTAGTTTCATTACCTCATAATGTTGTTGGACCTAAATGGGTGTATACATGGTGGGCGTAAAGCTCACGTGGTTGCATTCAAATCCATTATGTGGGGGTGTGTTGGCGTATCAAAGCTAGTGATTCAAACATGATGATATCCTCTCCATCATGTTTGAGCTTTTGGTGTGATGGAAAATTTACATTCCATTCATCCTCTTGCATAGTAATAAGTGGGAAATGCCTTTCATCACTATTGTGTCTAAGGCATCATCTGTATAATGTTGTCCCTTATCATAGAATCAGTCAAATGTTATGACCTTTATTATGAATTTCCTTTGTTTTTGGATTATCTCTCGAGCACTCCCTTAGAGTCATGTTGTTTTGTTTTTTCTTTCTTGCCTTGGTGCATCTTTAGTTTCTCATATTTCACCCACTTATTTTGTTAGAAAATATTGGTATGGCATATCATTTAATCCCATTTTAGTTTTTAACATGGTTCTAGCTCACGTGGTTGAAAATGTTGGATCCATCCGTTTTTATTGTGTCGATTTCCTCACACAGTTGTGCATATTTAATTATGGTTAACACGATGAGATCCCTCTCACACATTTTCATGTTTGATCTTTTTTTCCCCTTCCCTCTGGAAAATCTACCTATTTCCATTCATCATCTTGCCTATACAACAAATGGGAAATGGCTTTCATCACTACATGTCGAAATTCGTCTTCTTCATATGTCTCCTCCATAGACTCTGAGATGTTATGATTGTTATTATGAATGTCCTAGGTGAGGATTATCTCCAGAGCACCGGGAGAGCTCATGTAAACTCTGAGATTATAGGCATCTTTGTGTTTAATTATCATGGTGTTGTGTAGATAAAGTAGTGGTTATAACGGTCATGTCCCATTTCATTTACCCAGATCATCATGTGGGTTTAGTTGAAGCTCTAGTAGAAGTATGCCTTATTTGTCTCTTTGCAAAGTTGAATCCTTGTCCATCACCTTATTGGGTTGACAATAGGATTTTTGATGCCCTAGAATTAAAAATTCAGGTCCTACTTCAATTTTCTGACACTATTCAAAGCATTTATCATCAGATGGGGTATCTATCTCCAATGTGCCATCCCTATACCTAGTCATACTCATAAAACCAACCCCACCCCTTCTTAGTCATGCATGGTGTACTTGAATTCTATTATTGGCATGTCATTTTCCTTTCTCAATATGATTGCAATGCTTGGTTGGGTGGAACCCTATGGTTTCTCTATCATTCACACTCTTTTTTTTGTATTCACTCTCTATGTTTTTTAGGCCTAATTATTCATGTTACATGTTGGCCTTGTTATCTTTCATACTCATTTTTAGTTTTTTATATGTAGCCTTTCATCGATCAAAATGTGGGATACTTGTAGGGTGGGGACCCATCAACCCTCCGGTTCATAGCTCTAGTCAAAAGCGTTTTACTATCTAAAAAGGAAAATTATGTAATTTGTCCCTAAGTTTATTTGACAACAAGTTTTTGTATAATGTGCCTAATTGTCTTAATAATGTTTATATGTATAATATGTGTGATTATATTTAGGAAATTTATAATACAATAAAGGATTTAAATGATAATATATATCTTAATATATATAAAAAAAAGTGTACATAACATTTTTATTTCTGGTGAATTCTTATTTGATTAATGTTAATTTACCTCGATAATCTACACTGGCATTACCTAGCGAGCATTAAGTATTAACTCTCTTACTTTGATTTTTTAAGGTCATATTATCCTCTCGACTTCAAACTATCCATTGAAAAAAAAATTTTCACATCGGTTTAAGGTATATAAATAATTTAAAAATTGTCAAGCACTTCAACAATCAATGTGTTCATAGATATCATGAAAACATTTTTAATTTGCAATGAATTATTTTGTGGATTTGGGATTCTAGTGTGACTAATAGTATTACAACAAAATTCAAATTCTTCTTAAAATGATTTACCATAATTCTACCTTTAGAAAAGGATTTTTAATTTATTTCATATCTATATTTAATTACAAAAAGATATCCTCTTGACAAGGGGAGTAGGAGAATTTTAATTGTCATTTAAAGTGTCAAGTGTGTGAGGAAAATGTCCACAGTGATTTCATGTCCCTTCTTTTGAGGTACACAAGGATGGTAGAAGGTGATGTGGGGGTTAATGATGAATGATGTCACACATTTATTACTATTAAGGGTATGTTAATGTTCTCGTAATCTGGTTTATTCCTATATTGGAACCAAGGTTTTACGAGATGTTAATGTTCTTGTAATGCAAGTGCCGCCATAGGTTTATAACTATTAAGGGGAGGTTAATGTTCATGTAATGCTAGTGCCATCAGGGTTTATAACTATTAAGGGGATGTTAATGTGCATTTACTCCTCTATAGGAATCTAAGATTTATGTTTCTACTTGGTGTATTTGGTATTGCAGTTGTGTGGTCGGGTGTGTGTAGCATTGAACAATGAGTTTTTCTTCGTGATAGCTTGGTTGTTAATAGGAATATGGGGGAAGATTTGGTTCACACTGAGCCTTGGGATCTCAATGATGTTAAATATGAGGCTATGGAGGTGTTCGATCAAATGGGATTCTCCCCTTTCTTAAATATTTTTGAGGGGTACAATGAAGCAACTCAGTAAGGATTTGGATCGGCATGGCATCCAACCAGGAAATGGATGGGGGAAATGTGGTGTTATGGGGAGTAAATATTGAATTATCAATCAACATGGTGACTTATGTTATAGGCATGCCCACAGAAGGACATGAAGTCTACAAACCCAAAAAGGATTCAATGATGAAATGAAGCTATTTCTGTGAGGTAAGGAAAAACTCACCCCTCATTTTGTAGGATTTCTTAGGAATTCCTTACCTCCCCCATTCAATGAAGTGGCCCTTAACCTAATCCAATTTTTCACTCTTGAGGGATGCCACAAATGTATCTATGCTTACCATCTTCCCATGCTCAATTTCCTCAGACATATTTCCTTCTTTCTATGGATTCTTTTACTTATTTCCGCTTAACATAAAGATTTTATCTCACATTTAGTTCAATATTGCTTCAATGTAGACCAAAATCACTTTGGCTCTAACATGCTTCTTATCAAATCATGTGAAAGCAACAAGTATTGTAAAGTCAATTATTATTTTATTTTCTCTATGGTGAGTAGTGCAGGTTTTAGATATATGATTCTTGGAGGACTGTGACATGAAAGGATATTTACCTATTCTATGAGTTATATTATGGTTCCCCAATAATAATGATGCCATAATAAAATAAATGGATTTTAAAATTAAGTATTACCAAAATGTGCGATAGATATAATTAAGACGTAATTAAATGTGTAGTAGATACATACATTTAATTATATTCTCATAGTCTAGATCGATGCCCTCTGCTATTTTCTTCATAATATCTTCAATCATTCTCTAGTTACAGTGAGGTTCAATAACATCATAGTAAATTAACATGTAAGTGTCTCACATCTCTTGAAAGTCATTAGCTTAGCGGCAACTAGACTATGTAAAAATGATAAAAGACGTCTAAACGGGCATCAAATTTAACACTACATTATGGCATTCATTGCAACCATTGAAGGAAAAGAGAATATGTTCTCTATCCCATATAAATCAGAAACATGTTCTATACATAACATGTCATAAATAATGCCTAGCGTCAACTAGACCATATAGCATAACATAAATAACATAGCATAAATAATGGTTGGTCGGTCGCTAGCCCTTAGCCCTTATAATGGTTGGGGATAATAACATAGCATAAATAATGTCCAAATGGTGGACCCTAGCCCTTATAACATAGCATAAATAATGCCCAACGGATGCTAGCCTGTATAATGGATTCCAATATTTGATTTTCTGGATTCTGATATATGGGACTTTAGAGTACATATAATTCCAATACATTGATTTTGGATTCGATATATGTGATTTTGGATTCCAATATATGCGATATTAGAATCATATGTGCAATTTTTGAGTGCAGATAATTCCAATATTTGACATTTTGGAATCCAAAAATAGCAATATTGGATTATGATATTGGCTATATTTTTAGTTGATGGGGTGGAATAAGTGCCAATTTAGTGAAATAAGCATTATAGGCATGAGTATGCTAATACGGGTGAACTGATTAGAATGACATAGCTAGGAGGAGGTATCCAAGCTATCGAGTTAAGCCTTACACCTATAGATTTTGATTTACGGCATGCTCCTATGTGTGTTCAAAGATCTTATTTTCATGCATGTATGGAGAGGAAGACATATTTACCATGGCACTTGTACTTCTTAAATGAAAAAAAAAATCTTACCATTATTCTTGGTGTATTTTTATACACTCTCCAAGGTAATTATGCTCTTTAGGAAATGTCCATTCCCACTCAAAATTTCTCATTCCCATGCACACACTATGTATATTTTGGTTTAATACAAATTAATATTTCAATTTCATTTTATTATATTAATCATTTACCTTTATTATTTACATTTTATAATTTATAATTTTTATTATTTTGATTTTAAATGTTAATATTATATTATTTTATTTTATTTAATGAAATCGTCCCTTCATAAATTAGCAAGATGACAGGTTCAAGATCGAGTTCTATCACGAGAGGACATTATTTGGTTCTCATCCATCAATAAATTACTTCAAAGATGCACCTAAAAATTGAACACTAACCGTTAATTATCATCATCATCATCATCATTATCATGTCTTTGTATTAAAATGGTTGTCGATGCATGCATAGGAATGAGATCGATACAACAATAAACGGGAGGACCCAACACTAGCTATTCATTTACAATTTTGATTAATGTCTAATGACTACCTCATAATGCAGAAGATACCAAATATCATCTTAGTATGTTTGGAAAGGTGTTTACAATTCATTTTACCTATCTCGAGAAGGAAATAATAAAGTTAGTTGACTTGTAAATGTCATACCACAACAATCACATCCACTAAAGTGATTTACTGAGCGGGTAGACAATGAAAAAGCAAGAGGGGTACTACATAGTTGTCTCCTTATAAGATCATTTTCCTCAATGTGACAACCACGCATAGGTTAACTAGAAGCATATTGGAACAAAAAAAAATGACGACTCATGTCACTAGAGAAATGGAATTGGTTTTGAAGCACAACAACAAGGGAAAATTAAAAAACTTGTATTTTTTCCATTTATTTATGTTCTCTAATGATTGGTAGTTCCCCTCATCATAGTGAATTAAATATTAATTTGATTATCATGTTTAATGGTTTTGCTAATATTTTTATTCTTAAGCATATTCATAACTTAATAATTTTCTCCTTGTACAAGTTCTTTGATTCAATGTTCTTAGTATTTCCATTATTAAGCAATTTAATTTCATTATTTTTGCAGGGTTCCCAACAACAAATGACATCATAACATCATACAAGGTGCAAAACATAACACAACCAAATTCACATTTTCAAGACTATAACTAAAAATAATACCACCAACCCGAAATGGAAAGAAACATATAATCCACACATCACAATACTCAATACACATGCCTTGGGCATAGAGAAACATAAATAAAACATGTCCAACATTACAACAAGGAATCACAACAATATGTATGCAAATTTTTTTACATGACTCAAATCTCAAGTGTCTCTAACATAGTGTCAAGGTAGGATCAAAATATCACGTGTTATCAATGAGAATCATCAAGCCTCAAGCAACACAACACATAACAAAAGGAACCACGTGAGTAACTCATCAATCGTCAAATATATCACAAATAAAAACTTCATATGCCTCCTAGAATAAACTCCATATACCTCCCAAAATAATGAAGTGAATCATAGTAATATATCCATATCATTTAAATCTACGGACCTAAACATGTAGAGCCCCAACACCTCAAAACTAAAGGCCTAGTGACATGCAGCCCTAGGCTATACAATCTTATGAACTTTTAGGTGTAGCACACAAGGACCATATCAGTTAGATGAAACATATAAACATACACAACATAGTAGAACCAACGAGAATTCAATTTCAAAAAATTCACACTATATTATGAATAACCAAGTGGAATAAAAATCCACAAAGCTTCGAGTTTCGAGTAACAACCGAAACAAGGAAATATTGAAAATTCAAGAAAAATGGTTAAGTAGTCATGTTCAAATATCAAAAACTCACAAAAGGAAACAAACAAACCTCAAAGCTTAACAAAAAACAACTAAAATTGTTGGTTCTAAGTATAATCGAGTTTACAAATAAAATACATATGAAACAATTAACATCACAAAGCGTTATGCAGCCTTAAAAGGGCTACACCATGGTACTATATCATCAAGTGCACATCTCAGCATCCATTGGGAATCAAAACATATCGACATCAGGAATGACTTAGAACAAAATAATAATTAATTTTCCAACATCTCAATATGAATCATCACCTCCAATCACCCACAAGGCTCAAAATAGTCATAAGCACAAAGGTTGTCACTAAGAATATTAGTTAAGGAGAGAGAGAAAGGGTACCCATTCCATTTAATAATCTTAAGGTGTGCATGCAACACAATATGCATGATACTTTTTGAGAATACACAATGCATACTAAATCAATAGAAGTGGGTTTTTAATCTACTCAAGACTCCACTTGTTATATCATACTTGGCTCGAGTAAAATGGACAATGGTCCTCTTCTCAATTCACACTTACACATTGATACTAGTCATAGGGATTCCCAATGTAGGGTAACAAAACACAATGAATACCTACATCACTAACACAATGATTAATTAGAAAATACAACCATAGTGTCATACACATAGGTATTATAGACAACTAATTCTTTTCATCTCATCCCTTACATCATTCCCAAAAAATTCCACGAAAATATAATTAATATTAATCAATTAATTAACCTCCATTATCACATAATCGAATCCTACACCTCACCTTTCCACATCACCATCCACGTCACTCTCCATATCATCATCCACATCACATGCCACATCAATTCTCCACTACCAAATTAAATATTCATATTCATTTTCCATGTCTCCCACTTTTGAATTAAATATTATTATCCATTTTCCAAGTCTTCGTATTCATTTTCCATGTCTCCCACTTCTGAATTAAATATTATTATCCATTTTCCAAGTCTTCGTATTCATTTTCCATGTCTCCCACTTCCGAATTAAATATTATTATCCATTTTCCAATTCTTTGTAATCATTTTCCATGTCTCCCCTCCAAATTAAATATTATTATCCATTTTCTAACTCTTCTACTATCTAATTAAATATTCTTTTTCATTTAATAAGTCTTCATATTTATTTTCCATGTCCCCCACTATCGAATAAAAATTATGATTTAATCCCCATTCTCAAAGTGGATGTCTATTTTCAAATCTCAATTAATTAAGTTACCTTAATTAATCTCATCTTGAAAAAATAATAATAAAACCTTACCCCTCCTCCAAAATGAATATATGAGTTATGTAAACATCCATCATGCTTATTTTTTCTTCCCCATTTAGAGCCCTTATAATGCTCATATGAATTCATAATCTCATTTTGTTCTTGAATCATCTCCCTTCCATATCAAGTAAAGTGCAAATTTAGCTTATTGACTGATCATGCATAAAAGGTTTGCCATGTTGGAGAGCCTACATCATTTCCATCTTCGGGTTCATTCACATCATTTTTAGAGGTAATATCATTATGTTTTTATTGTAATCATTTCCTTTGTATTATTTCCATATTTTTACTATACACATTCTCAAGCACGCCCAGTGGGACACCCACAAATTCCTAGTCATTTTTTGTGTAAAACTAATATTATTTTTATATCCTTCCCGGTGTTTAGCAATTACTTGACAAATTTTAGAGTCATTTTTTGAGCTAGATTGAGAGTTGTTTTCAAAAATCAAACATTTTTGTCATTTTTTGTTATAATTGGCTAATGTACATTTCCATGGCCTTTCTTGTGCTAGTATATCCCGTGATATTTTCTAGCGTTCCTTTTCTTTTCAAACTTTTGTAGGTACATGTTAGCATGGATTTCCTTACTCTAACGTGCTAGTGTATACACTAGCATGAATTCAAAGTGTGTTTGTGTGTAATTTAAAGTGCATTTAGATGTTTCGAGGTGTGTTTGTGTGTAATATATTTGCATTTTTGTACCACTGTGTTTCCATTTCAGTCCTTGCATTGCATTAGCATGCTAGTGTATGTGTTAATGTGTATTCAAGTTACATTTATGTGTAGTTTAAAGTACATAGTTGTGATTTTTAGTTACGTTTACATGTCATTTTAGGATTATCTATGTTAGACTTTGTGTTACGGTTCTATGTAAAATTCTTAATTTTTACAAATTTCTAGAATTTTGAAAAATAATTCCCCATTATTTTCTCTATTTTATGAAAATTTCTTGTAAGTATTTCATAAAAACGGGTCTAACACTTACGCTTTCTTGTTTTATTTTCATTTTTATTGTTCATTTATATGGTCAAAAACCATGTATGCTCTTCTCTTGTACCCTTTTGGTGACCTTGAGAATTAGAAACAACGAGATTATTTCATCATTGGCTAAATAATTATTTTATTTCATTTCCACTTGTCATTTTTTGCTTTACATTTTCATAGTTAAAAATCATGTATGCTCTTCTCTTGTGCCTTTAGGTGACCTTGAGAATAAGAAATAGTCAAGATCCTTTGCATATTTTATTTTTATCTTTGTTTTCATGATTTCTACGTCAAAAACAATTACCAAAATAAAAAACTACTAATCAGTCTCTGCATGACTACTTTGCTTGAATTTTTTTTTGAAAAAACTTTAAATGAATTTCATTTACATATTAAAATTTTTAATTTTGTTTAGCATTAAAACATTATAATGTTGATATCTTAATTTATCATGACATTGATACTCAAGTTTGTTGTTTGTGACTTTATATCCATTAATCCACAAGTTCATTGATATATTAATTCTTAATCAACAATTACGATCGCCTTGATGTAATAGTAATGAAGTTTCAACAAACACAATGCAATTGATTATAAGTCTTATCCTTTGTCTTCCCAATTTCACTCATGAATAAACTCATTAGATGCTCCTTTTTCATAGGTGCAACTCCCATTATTTTCAAATCACCATAAGTTCCTCACCAAAGCATCAAATATCCTTAATTCTCCCACATAACTAACTCGGGTGTTGAAAACCACGAGATGACCTTTTGAACCATCCATCCCTCAAATTAATATTAGATTTTACTCCCGTGATGTCTCTTTTGTACTATGAGTGTTAGTTTATCAATATACCCCTACATTGCTAATTATCATCACCCAACTTACCTCTTTAATGAAAGAAAATGACCTTTTCAATCAATAGTGGCATGATCATGTACCAATTCCCATATAAGACAACCCATTATCATTGTATAACAAATGGGTCTTAGACTTTTGTTTTTCCACCTTCCGCAAAAAAAGAGCACATCCTTTCATACTAGTTTAGTTTATCTCTACAATCAAATTTCATCTCTCCCATGAACATTCCAGGTACAAACCATCCACAAATATTACCATTTAAACATATAGTATCCTAACCCCGTCTTGAGCCTTATCAAATTGATATTGATCTCATGTTACACTACTTGTTCTTTGAATACAACCCTATCCTCCTAGTCATTGTTTCACAATTAAATGTGCTCAACAAGCATCTAGATGTTGCTCATAATTATTGGGTTTCCCATGAACAACCTAGATGATAAGCTTGAATTTTTATACCCATTCTGTGTATATAAAATTTTGATGCACATTTGTGTTTCTTATACATTATTTATAAATTTTTATTGTTAATCCATCTTAGTGTTGCAATATTTTATTTTCTAACTCACATTTTTGTTGTTTTTCCAAGATTTTGTTTCAAGCTACAATTTAATATATGTGATGCCTTTGGGCCACGCTTGTGGGTAAATCTCTCACGATTGAACTAATATATTCATCACCTAACATAATCATAACAAATATATCCGGGAATCACCTTTATAAATCTTCGAAGAGGTATAACGACACACATAAACTTATGTTATGATCGTTACCCTTCAACCTTGATCATTGATCGGGTGAGTCTCTTTCACGTACTACTTAGATTCCACATACCATTATGATCTCATGTACGTCAACACTTATCTCATGTATAAATTCATATATTGAGAGGCTAAGCTTCTTCCACGTAAGGATAAATATATCGAAGGGCATGTATATAGAGAGGTTTGGTATATCGATCTAGCAGTATATAGAAAGGTGCATACTTTATGGAGTGATAAGATCCCTCTCATCCATCTCCACATCATGTTGCATTGTATTATAGTGTAAATACGTAATTATTTATATAGTATGTGAATTTATTTTTATTCCAGTTTATTAAAACTCTAAAAAGCAAAACAAAGTAGAAACCAAATTAAAACCAAAAACAAATCATGTTACCCAATACTAGGCTTCGCTCAATACTGAGATAACAAAGGGGGAAACCCTTTTGATAATCCATTTGGTCTCCTTCTTGAATTTTTAGAAACCCAAAATGATATTGATTACCTAGTTGATCAAAGTGACTACAAAAACACTAAAATTCTCATAGGCTTAGACCAACACATGTAGATCACTTTATCTACTAAAATTTCAATGAGATACTTCATAAAATTGTAGACTTAGGGGTAAAAATTACTTCATATTTCAACCCAGAAATTTTTCACAAAATCATTGGCCTTTCTAAACCAAAACCTTATATAACTCAACCACTTATTGAATCAACTAGTGAAAATCCACACATCCCTAATACTTCTAAGATGACATAACTCAAACATAATCATAATCATACATGTCATAACCGAATCCAACAATTAAGTGCACATATAGCTACTCTTGCTTCATAAGTTGGCCTTGAAACATCCAAAACCTCACCCAATGATCCATAAACATTTGAACAAGTCCCTAAACTCACCAAACTCATCTTTTATTCACACCTCAATCTTCAATTCATGGTACCCCTTTTGCATAATAATTGCAAGACATCGGGTGCACTCTTTAAGGACTATGCTAAAACATGCATCCAACATAAATGCTAAAAATTTGAAGAGTTGTACCCACACCCTCTTAATATTGAAATGTTGTGAGTTCCCTTCCCCTATACTTTAAATTACCCAAGTTTGAAAAGTATAAGGGAAATGGTGAACCATGCGAACACATCAAAGAGTTTTATATGGTCTTCCAAGAAGTCTATTACTATGAACACAACTTTTTATGAATCTTTCCATGTAGTTTAGGTGGGAAATCTTTGGAATGGTTCCTACACCTACCCAAAGGATCAGTCAAAAACTTTTCATACTTGTGTGAAAATATTTTGCAACATTTATCCTTCAGCTTTTAACTCTCAAGTCACCGTGATGGATCTCTGTGATGCCAAATTAAAAAAATGAAACATATTTTCATTTCTCTAAAGATGGCGAGGACTTGCAAGCCACTTACCTTGCACCCTCCCTAAAAAAATCATTAGCATTTTTGTCACTAACCTAAATGCAAAAATTGCATTTCACCTATAAATGCATTATGTCACCTCCTTTGAGGATGTCATTGAAAATGCACACATATCGAGAAATCCCTTATCGCTAAATGAATAATCAAGTTGTACCCTTATGATCACCACCAAGAGTATAAAACATTTGAGAATAAAAATTCATCAACAAAAAAAAAAAAACGTTATTGGGGATGATGTTCTGATTCCAAACATGTTTAAGCCATCCAACCACCTCCCCAAATTTAAGATTAAAAACTATATCTAAGATTTTATTGATCGTGGTGATATCAATAGTAAGGGAATATTTCTCCTAAATCCCCATAATGGGTCATGGAATAGATAGATTTTTAAGATTAAAAACTATATCCAAGATCGATTGATCCCGGTGATATCAAGATTGAGGGAATAGTCTTCATAAATCCACAAATAGAATAATTGGTATCTATCATAACCTTTTTCTTGATTAATAAATAAATAAATAAATTTTAAACCCTAATATTTTAGAGCAATAGATGTAAACTATGATAAATAGTTGTTAGATACAATATGACATGAGTAATAAGCTATAAATATAAAACCCTAAGTGCAAGAGAGAGAAAGAGTTACTTATCTGATTTCCACACGATGTCAATACTATGCAGACTAGAGAAACCGATGAAAAAAAAAGGGAATACTTTCATAATGGTGCATAATAAATCTTAAAGTTTTCGGATGAGCACGGAATAGGGTGCCTAGAATGGGTCAAGGGCACTTGGGCACTAGATTCTGCAACTAGGTGCATGTGACTACAAAAATGGCTAGAACACGGATCTTTTAGTATCACATGGTTATCCTAGATAGTCATTTTTGGTCGTTTTCATGTCACACTATGATTGTATAATTCACTTGTAAATTCTACAAAGAGATGATAACCTATAGAACCCTCAAACTACATCAAATACCAAAAACAAAAGATGTAATATGGGGGTTGTACTAACCTTAGTGATCACTCGACCGAGTGAACTTACAATCGAGCACTACACTACGTCTTAGACTCCATGTAGTTCTTGTGTGTGTGAGTGTGTGTGTGTGTGTGGTATAATTGTGCCTTAGGAATCCCTTGTGCAATCACACATGATAGTGGGAGATAGCTAGATGTAATAATGTAAATAGATGTGTGGATGGAAAAATGAACTCCCCTTCCTATGAAGTGTATGCAAAAATGTAGTCCCTTGTCCCTTGTATGAGTGTTAGATGGATGTCTTTGATGCTCTTAGAATGCCTTTAGATGCAACCTTAGGTGATGATAGTAGATTCTTAGAGCTTGGTCCTTTATTTTGGTCACATAACTTTGTATTTATATGATTCCCTTGGTTTAATTTCATAATTGAAAATTGCAAGGCCAACCCATAAGAAAATAAGATTCCTAAAGATAAAAGGGGCCCAAAAAGAGTGAGTAGGCTAGACATAGGTCGGGCGCCCGAGATGGGACGAGTGTTCTGCACACTAGTGTCCTAGTTGGGCACTAGTGTCTCAAGCTAAAAAAACATAAAGTAATAAAGTTTAGACTAGCTTGTAGGGTGTAAAAGACTAGAAAGAAGACCAAAAACAAATAAAATAGGCCAAATATAGCTATCAATTACTAGTTTTCTCACCTAGGAATCGTATGAATGCAAGCATGCTTTTAGGACCTAGAAATGTACCCAAGTGCGTGATTTTGTGTCTATATTTTCCCTAAATTTATGTTGTTGAGTGAATACTCGATAAAATAAATTAGATAAGAGATGCATACCTGATAACCATGTAGAATGTGATGGTGATAACATGTTGAGGAGAAAAGTGAAAGTGTGAAGTGATAAAAATGAATCATGGAAGCTAAGAAAGAGGAAGTGACCCTAGGGATGAAGTGTAGCATATTGTACTATTTTTTTCTTGATGAAGGGTTTCATATTATTGTGTATTAAGGATGGACCTACAAAAGAAGAGAAAAATAAGTAGTCAAATATGTGTATATGAAAATTTTTGCATAATTATGTAAAAGTGTGTAAAATGGAAAGTGTGCACCTAATCCATGAAAAGTGAAAAGGATAGAAAATATTCTGAAATGTTGTAGAAGAGTGAGTTTTTGGGAGATATCATGCCAATAATGAATTTTTGGGTGATCCCAAGCCAAGAACGACTTTTTTGGGTGACCTCGCACCATGACAAAATATTTTTGGGGAGAGAGGTCTAGTGTTAATCTCCTTCCATGACTACTTCCTAAATTTATACACCATTGTAGATGGTGTGATCTATGCTTAGTTCTATATTATTTGGTATTATTCCTAGTTGAAAAGGAGATATGAGGAGATTGCATGCATTATGTATTCTCGAGGCGTGCACTGGTCCTATGAAACTACTCTATGAGCTACTATGAACCGTGTGTTGATCTAAGAAAGTAATTATAATCCCCTAGTCATAGGCACCTAGGAAAGTTCATGATCACCCATGGATTAGTGTCTGTATCTAGGTAGTAGTTTTTATGCTCAACCGAGGACCCAATTCGTATTCAGGCTATTTTTGTAAATTTATCCTATTTTGTTCCTATGTTGAATTTTTTTATTGATGTATGGGGTGACTGATTCACCCAATGTATGTTCCCCTCATTTGGGGATGTGACATTGCCAGGATAATGCAGCCCAAAGAGAGGACTCTGATGTTGAACTGAAGTGGGTAACATGTAGGGGAGGAATGTGCATGGTAGAAACCAAGTCACGTGAAAACAAAATGGCTAGTAACATGTGTTAATACAATCAAAGCTATTATGTAAGTAAAATAAAATGTGTAATCAAGAAAGTAAGAAGACAATATAGTCCGTGAAAAGTGGGTTTTAGACATGTTACATCACTCACAATGTCGTAATACAATCAGGTATGAAGCTTCAAAATCATACATTGTGCATACAATACAAAGGGCATAGCTCGAGAAAAATAACATATAATGGAAAATAATAGCAAGAAAAGATACAGACAACCATGATGGCAAATAGTTCCTACAAGACAAATGATACACATGAAGCACCCATTAAAATATTAAAAATATAGAGAGTATGTCAAAGCGTATATGTATCAATGGAACAAATAGTGTGCTAGTAAGAATATGAAGTTGTAAATAATGAAACAATAGCATCCGTGATGTGTAGAAAATGTAGATGCCCCTATGAACCATAGTGGGACTAGTAAGAGGTAAAGTGTTAAACATCATTGTTGCGTCTAAATATTTGTATGGAGTTTTCATTCACAACTAAAGACTAAGTGAGCACATATGTGTATATAGAAAAGATAATGACATAGTAGATATCAGGATAACATAGTAACCAAAGTGTAACATGTAAGTATAAGAAAACAAGTATATATACAACCAAGATATCTAATATCCTATGAGTGTGAATGAGATGAAATGGTGTGTAGTGTGAATGTGATATCTAAGTAGCATGCCCCTCGGTGAATGTGTATGAATGTGTATGAGATGATATTCATTTATAAAATACCCCTTGACAATAAATAATGAACCATAGAACAAGAGTGTGTCATCATGAAATGGTTTGATATCGTGCACTAGAAATATATATCAATGAAGCATGGAGCATATATTGTAGAATAGGATAATATGATGTGGGATAATGGATTCTTGGAAAGATATATAGTGAAGTGTGGGGTATGAAATGTGTAGTGTGTGAGGTTCATGGATGTAATATGCCCTCAAAATTAAAGTGTGAACCTTAGCACAAAATCAAACCAGAGGGTAATGATGATACAAAGTGTATCAAGATGCATAATATTTCTTAGAAATATCACACATTAATTGTAGAGAGTCAAGATAGATACATTAGATAGTAATGCAATGGGGCCCGAATAAGCTATGATGCCCCCAAGTGTGTGTAGAGAGATAAACATCTATGGTAGTGTTTGAAATGTGTCCAAGCCATCAATGTAAGGATTAGTTTGCTTGACGAAAGTGATTGGATGTTGAAGTAGACTTTGTAAAGGGACCTTGAATGGTGAAAGTCGAAAGAGGCCATCTGGAGTTTGTTGGTCTTGCTTAGTTAATGGTTGCATATTGAATGAGAGAAGGAGGTGTTGTATTGATTTTGTGAGAGATTTCTTAGGAGTTGGTGACGTGGTAGAAGACTTAGTAGGAGGAGGTGATGGAAGACGGACCTTGAGAGGTGATTTCTTTGTTGGAGTGGGTTGTATAGGTAGTGTTTGAGTGATAGAAGAAGGAACATTAGAAGTGATGGAATGATCCTATTTAGACATAGACGAATCAAATTTAGGAACCTATTGGGATGTAGTAATTGGAGATGAACAGTTAGAATTTTGTGTAGCAAATCAAATGAGACCATAATGCTTAAGGTAACAAATTTTTCATTTTAGAGCATAACAATCATTTTCATTATGTCCATTGATTTGATGATAATTGCAATATGGATGACCTTGATATTTTGCAATTCGATAAAGAGGATAAAAATGAGTAGATGACAAGTTAATTAATTGATGAGTAAGTAGTTGAGGAAGAATATCTTGTTGTTTAACATTGAAATCAAACTTGAGAGGCATGGGGAGTGGTAATACTTAGGGTTCATTGATATGAGCACATGTAGAAGACATAGAATTGGGATGAGATGAATGAGATGTAGAAGGAGAACTAGCATGAGCCTCGAGAACTATCCTTGAGATGTTGAATTTCATATTTAAGAAATATAATTGTTGATTCCATAGCTTGAATTTTTTCTTGAAATAAATAATGCAAGGCTTGAATTGAATCTAAGATGGGTTTATTGGATGGAGGATCAAAAAGGATAGGGTATTCAGAGAAATGATTGAAAATGGTGCTTACTTATGCATGTGGTGTATTGCAAGGTAGATATATAGTGTCTAGAGATTTTGAAGAACAACCTTGTAATTGGGATGCATTTGAAGTAAATCACACAAAGAAATTTGAGGAATTTTAGGAGCTATGAGAGAAGAAAAATGAGGGTCTAAGAGCATGTGAAGTTAGGTTCACTAAATCATTAAACAAAAATAAACTTTTTTAAACCCTAATATTGTAGAGTAATAGATGTAAAATATGATAAACAACTACTAGATACAAGATAACATAAGAAATAAACTATAAATATAAAACCTTAAGTGTAAGAGAGGGAAAGAGTGACTTAGCTGATTTACACCTAATGTTGGGACTGTTCGAAATGGAGAAAATGATTAACAGAAAGGGAATATTGTCACAATTGTGCACAATAAATTCTAAAGCTATCATATGAGTTTGGACTAGGGCACCCGGATCGGGTCGGGGGTGCTTAGGTGTTAGATTCTTCTATTGGGTGATTGTGGACTGAAAATGGCTAGAACCTAGATATTTTGGTGTCATAAGGTTGTCATTGATAGTCATGATACTTGTAACCTGCAAAGAGATGAGAACCTTTAAAACCCTCAAACTACATCAAATCCCAAAAAGAAAAGATGCAATATGGGGAGTCAGATTGACCCCAGTCACCCAATTGAGTGAACTTATGACTAATCATTACACTACATCTCAGAATCCATGTAGTTCTTATTCATGTGTGATAGAATTATGCCCTAGGAATCCCTTGTATAAGTGCATGTGGTAGCAGGAGATAGCTAGATGTACTAATGTAAATAGATGTGTGGATATAAAAATGAACTTCCTCTTACTATGAAGTGTATGTAAAAATTTAGTCCCTTGTCCCTTGTATGAGTTCTAGATGGATGCCTTTGATGCTCTTAGAATTCCTTTGGATGAAACCTTAGGTGATGATAGTAGATGCTTAGATCTTGGTCCTTTATTTTAGTCACATAGCTCTATATTAATATTATTTCATTGTTTGAATTTCGTAATTGACAATTGGAAGGCTGACCTATAATAAAATAAGATGCCTAAATGATAAAAGATTCCCAAAAAAGTGATTAATATAAAAAGAGGTCAGGGCACCCAGAGGGGACAAGGGTGCTTGGACGTTGGTGTCCTTCCGGGCATTTGTATCTAAAGCCATAAAAGATAAAGTAATAAATTTTATCTTGTGTTGTAGGGTGTAAAAGACCGTAGAAAGAAGACCCAAAAAAAATTAAAGAAGTGAAAGATAGTCACAATTTCTAGTTTTCTCACTTAGGAATCATATAAATGTAAGTATGCTTTTAGGACCTAGAAATGTACCCAAGTACATTATTTTGTGTCTACATTTTTAAACATGATCAAACTAATCCACTACCTAACAATGATAAAAGATATTAATCAAGCACTACCAAACATGAATATTTTTCTAACCTCATTAGTTGTATTCTTCCCACTAACAACCATGTCGCCACCATAAAAATCAAAACCACCTATTGTGCTTTCACAACTTGGAAAAACTCGGTTAATGTCATACCCACTCCACTACCTACCACAATACCTGCAACTCGATAAAAACCCCACCCAAATTTCCATTTTGGATCTTTATAAAACTTCCTTAGTATATAAATATATCCTTCGACATGTCCTACAAGACTCACATGTCCCAAATAGTATTAATCTTATACATTTCTAAGCCATGATAGGAAACTTATCTTCATAGAAACACATTACCTTTAGCCCCACTAGAATCCCACCTTCACATTCCTCTAACAACTCCCATTTTATATTAAATTAGTCGTTACCAACTTAACAATTAAACAAGTTCACAAAGACAATGGTTCTGGTTTGAATATTTGTAGTCTACATCCCATTAAGTGTTTAGGACACTTTGAGGATTTATTAACAATAAATACCATCACTATAAAGGTATATTAAAATTTATAAATACAAAAAGTAGGAACAATCTCCTCATGACTCAAAATTGGTTCTCTACACATGTTTAACTTTATTCCATGTTAATAATCTTGACCTTCCTTAAAATATGTTTCTTGGTTTCCCATGGATCCATGTCATGCAAGCCATCATATCCACTTACCATCAATGTATCAAATTCCTACATGATTAGAAATAGACCACAAAGTACAACTTATCCTCACCCCTTTCAATATTTAAGCATGTTACACACCCCTTCTCCATAAAAATGATCATGTCCCCTCTCTAGAAATGCTCAATCCTTTATATCTACATGATCCTCTTACATTAACCTAAATTAACTTCCTTACACCTCTAATAACTAACCAAATACTCATGTTAAAATCACCAATACTAGAATTGGTAATACAAAATTCAAAAATCCTTCCATATAGAAAAATTTCCACTCTTGCACCATAACTATGGTAAGCCTAATATGTTGAAGAAAAAGGATATATTTCCTATCAACTTGGTGACTCCACTTTCCTCCATCGTGGAATGCTATAAAATTAACATGTTCATGGTTCTCGAGGATCATGGTTTTATAACAACAATTTATATTCTTGTTATGACTAAGAGGAATACCCCATTGGTCTCAAAATGATGACATATTTAGGCTATAAATAAAAAGGAATAGGAACCACTAAAAATGTCTTGTTGGAACCTACCTCCATCTCTCGAGAACCCTTCTCGCTATGGTCTAGGATACAAACCATCGATTGTCTCATCATTTATATCAATGATGTTAATTCTGACAATGAGGACTCTTCTTATTACATCAAACTAGGAAAATCATGTAGCCTCTATGAGTATCTTGCCACCACTAGGCTATTCTATGAAACCGCTATCCTCTCCTTATACTTTCAACATCCCAAACTCAATGATTGGGACCAGGTAGGACCGAATATCAAGACATATTTCATAATGACAAGGCCATAAATGAATTCTTGGGAGCTCAACATGGCATCCTACCAAGGGATCACTAGAAATGTTTGACATTGAATTAGATTATACAAGTATACTTGAAAGAATAGGTTGTGGTCCTTAATCATAAAATTAAAAAAATAAAAATAAAAGTAAAAATTTACCGTCCCCTAGTGAAAAAACTTTATGAGGTGCTACGAGCCACAAAAAATCAAAAAGACAAGAAAACATAATATATTGTAGTGAAAACCTCCTATAAGCACCAATAGGAAAGGAATTCATCCTCCTTCCTACTCATCATATGTAAAATAGATCCAAGCTACGGTAGAAGAAACCATTGATATCAATATTGGTTCAAAAGATAGCCCTAAAATCTTTCAACTTTGGGCTATTCTTGGTGCTTAATAATAGAAAATATTTACACACTCCTCCATGATTTCTCATATGTATTTGATTGGTCTTATGCTAACATTCCTGTGTTGGGCCCTTCATTCTTTGGTAAATCATTTGTTTTTGCATAAATATGTCACGTTAGGTAAACAAAACTAGGTAATATTCATACCAAATTAGATCTACTAGTCAAATAAGTACTAGAAAAGATCTTAGATGTGGGCTTAATATACCCAATTGACAACTTGGAGTGAATTACTAACAGTGTCCTTGTTTAAAAATAGAAATCACGTATAAATATTCGTACATAATTTTGAGATCTCAACAAGGCTTATCCCAAAGATGGCTTCCTCTTCCCAATATTGACATGATAGTTGATTCCACTATAAGGCATGAAATGTTATCTCTTATGGATGGATTTTAGGGTATAATCAAATTAAAATTACACCCAAATACAAACATAAAACTACCTTCACTACACCTTGGAGCACCTTTTATTATCAAGTCATGTCATTCAGCCTCAAGAATGTCATTATTACATATCAACATGTTATGATTGTTATTTTCAATGATATGCTCTATGACATAGTAGAAGACTAGGTGGATGACATATTAGGTAAGACTTATACTTAGGAATATCATCTCACTACTCTATGAAAAATATTTGAATGGCTACATGAATACCAAGTCAAGATAAATCCCAACAAGTGTGTATTGGTGTCACACCTGGAAATCTTTTAGGTTTCATTGTATCTATCCAAAGCATTGAGGTTCATCCTTCTAAGGTCATTTTTATCACATGTATGCCTCCTCCACAAAATATTTCTCAACTTTGTAGTATCCAAAGAACTATATAAGTTATACGCGAGTTCATATCCCAATTGTAAATGATAAATGTCATTCACTTACACATTTTCTCAAGAAGGACACAACCTTCCAATGGAATGCATAATGTCATCAAGCTTTCAATAGTCTCAAGTAATATCTAATAAATCCACCAATGTCAATCCCTCCTACTTTGGGATAGCCCCTTCTCTTATATATCTCAACCACGAAGTATTTATAGGAGTTCTTCTCACTCAACACAACCCTCAAGGAAAGGAAAGAGTTGTCTACTATCTCATTCAAACTTTAATGTATTATGAGATTGACTACGGTAAAATTGAAAAGGAATGTTTAGTAGTCTCATTTTCCTTTTAAAATCTTAAGCATTATCTGCTCAATCATAAAACAAATCTTATAACCAAAGTGTATCCCCCTGAAATATCTCCTATCGAACCCAACTCTCACAAGAAAAATGGCTAACTAGGTAGTATTATTAGGTGAATTTAAAATTGAATTTGTAAATTAGAAAGCCATCAAGGGATAGGTTATTGTAAACCATCTATTAAAAGATTCATTTTTCCCTCCCAAGCTCACTCCCCTTTCTATATTTTGGTGAAAATATGTCGAGACCTCATATACTAAAAATGGAATGTTTTGCATATCTCCCAAACCCTTGTATGATCCCCCTGAAAATTTAACAAGAGATCCTTCTCAATAACACATACTATATTATTCTAACCTTACATCCCATGGTGTTCTAAATTATTTTTAATGGTTAGAAAAATTTTCTCATTATAAAAATCATTTTTCGAGATCTACGGAGTTCGGAAATTAAAATACTCTAAAATTGGAGCAAATCCTCCTTATGAAATAACAAAACTTTTAAGACCATTCTCATTCCATTCGACACGGAGAAAATCCACTTCTAAAAATATTAATCCTTCCTAAGCTTCACAATCTATAAATTATAAGTACCATAAATAGTGCATTCTCTGATTTTTCATTACTACTTGCACATTAGGAAAACTCAAAAGTACCAAATTAAGTAATCGGAAATTAAAAATAGACTTCCTATAAAAAGGCTTACTAAAAAAGTAAGTGTTCGAACATTGACCAAGAAATAAGGATGTTGAGTCTCCCATGCTGATGAAAGATCTCCTAGATGTGATTGAGATAGTTATGGCACATCATGGTGACTAGACAGACTCAAGGTTTCACAATACGCATTCGAATTAAAAAAGGGAGTGATTCTTCTATCTGAAAAGTATACCTTTTTTAATGAGTAACAGATAAACAAGAAGGCATTTGAGCATCTTGATGTTGATTCCATTCAAAAATGGGACGTAATTGTCATGAAGGTGAATCTTATAGTCAAGAGGAGTAAGGTTATGACCTTTATATCCTAACTTTGAAATTTTGTTCGAGAGTATCATCGTGATTGCAAGAACATGAAATCATCTTGGGCTAACATAATTTAAGTCACTTAATAGTGTTTTCAACACTTATTCAATGTTTTGGAGTGTGTCTTCATCTCGCAAAAGAAGGAGATGGCAACCACAATGTTTTGGTTCAACATTAGGTTGGAGTTAAATATTTTCACTTGGATCATTCTCTCAAGATCTATCGAAGGATATTGTTCATAAACAAAGGCTTCCCCATCTCCAAATTTTCACTTCTCTCTCTCCCCTCCCTTTCTTTAATTTTCTACTTCTTCATTATATTATTCACTTAAGTGACTTAATGTTCCATTGTAAGATTCTCTTTTTAAACATAAGAAAAGGACTTAATTTCATTCCTAGGGAATCTAAAAGGTCACAGGTGGTGGTGAGATGAAAAGTCACATGGGGAGAGAGGAAGAGATAATTTGTAAGTGATAAATTGGGATGACTTCTCCATTCCAAAGGGTTAACATTTTTTTATTGTTCAAAGTTGTTGTCTTTCACTACTACTATAAACAATAAGGTACATTCTTCTATATCCTTTCTTATGTTCTTCCATACTCTCTACTTTCCAACTTTGCAAGCATTTTAATCTTGTATAACTAAGAAGGAAATTTTTTTATTTGATTAATGAATCCATATAATTTTTGTCTCGAGTTGTCATTCTTGTTATTTCTTATGTGGTTTATTTCTTCATATTGAATGTGGACCTAATCTGGTTAATATTAGTGATAATCTGCAAGTGCCTACTCACAATATTAACCCTTATCTCTATTTTCCTACTCCAATTCACCTCTTTCAAATAAATTTCCTCCCTTTTACACTATACAAGCACCTTGCCATAGATTTAGTGGATTATTATTATGTGATCCCTATAATAATTGCCACCCCATAGTTCTATTTAGTTTGTATTTAGTAAATGGGAACCTCCCCATACTCAAGCAGGGGCTAGACCCGTGACCGTTGGTGGAAACCAATTATTTTCCCTACAAAAATTTATTTCAAGAATAATTTTTAGGGACTCCATTGAGAAATATTTTCCCATTGCATTATGCATCCTTAAAAGATCTATGAAAATCCAATATATAAATATATATTCTAAAACCCATAAAATTTGGAAAACTGAAAAATACCAAAAATACTATTTGAATGTGCTAAATCCCTATTGAATCCCATTGAAAAACCGACATTTTTTTACATTTCTATTTAACACTTTAAGCAAACTGGAAGAAAAATATATACTCAAGTTGATTGTGCAAGTGGCGTTGATCCCACATTCGAAGAACAACAACAAGCTGATTTCAGACTTCCTATTGTCTAGGTAGCAAGACAACATGTAAGATTTATCCCATGAATTTGATCCTAAATTTCCTCTTAAATATCATATTGAAGAACCAGTTACATAACCATAGGATATCATTCTTTTGGAAGAAAAATAAGAAGAAATGACTACAACTATATCTTGGGGTCAAAATACTAATTTGCTAGTGTTGGCTCCTCCACTTCATGAATTACCAAAAGGATCAAGAAAGAACTTTCCCAAATTATATGGATATGGAAAGAAACATCTAGATGATCATATTATGACTTTTATCACATCATATCGTGTTCCTATATTAGAAAATGAAGATGTTATTTGATTATCCTTGGATTCATTACAAGATGATGTTATATAATGGTTTTACTACTTACCACCTCACTCCATTACTGATTGGGATGACATGTGAGCCATGATTGAAGAAAGATTAAAAACTATAGAAGATGCACATGCCATCCTTTCTCAATCATCTCATATGAATAAATAACCGCAAGATCCATGAGATAATTTGTAGAAAATTCAATGAGTTGATTAACATAATTCCCACCGATGCTCGTCTTACTATAGATAATTAGGATAGGTTCTTCATAAATTCTTAGTTACCTAAATGTTGGTTCATACTATGAAGCACTCAACTAAACACTTTTGAAAATACTCAAGAACTTTCCATTGAAGTGGAAGATGATCTTATCATGTTAGGGAAGGTCAAGAACTATTCAGCGAGGAATAAGGCCTAGAGTTCCAAAGATGAAATTTTTGCTCCATTTTTGTAAAATTTGGTCATTGAAATTGAAGAGGGAAATTTCTCAACATGCCTCATATGAAAATCATAACAAGAATCAATTTTTGGGTGCACCATGAAGGCTTACCTTGGAAAATTTGTCAATTAATGTAGTGTGTGGAAGTTATGAAGATGAAGGAGAAGAAATTGTTGAATTAGAAATTGTAATAGAAGAAGAAGATGGAAATGCAAGAATTGGGTATTTTGAATGCTCACCTAAATAATCCATGGCTTATATATATAGATACTCTTATGCGGTATTCACCTACTCACAAACAAAGAAATAAGCCTCTTCTCCCACTTCCTAAGAAAATCACTTAGATCCTAAAATGGTGAATATACAAAAAATAACAACAAAAGGAGGATCAAAATTTCCTACTTCCATGGGGTCATCAAAGAATATTCCTAAGACTACCTCATCCAAAGCTCCATCTACTTCTTGAAGCATATTTCATCTCCTCTTTTCAAATTAGTTTCGCTTCTATTAATCCTAAGATTACAAATCATACTCATGTCGAGGTTTTCATAACTCTTGATGTACCTACCACTTCTTCACTTTTGAAATAATCAACCATGTTAAGAAATATAAAATTCAAATTTCTAAATCTGATTACTTAAGAAATCATCACAATAAATTTGATAAACTTGTCCAAATTTATCAAAGGAAGTAGTTCAAATCCATGTTCCAAAAATGTCAACACCAAATAATCACTTCCCACTCCTAACACCACTCCTTCTCAAAACCTTCTCACCTCAACATCTCCCTCTTCTTGGAAGGTAGAGAAATTTTACCTTGCCTTACTAGTTAATGGGTATAAATTTAATAACAACATTATTGACTCTGGTTCATATGACATGATGTCATGCCCAAAAAAAATTTAAATCTCTTTGTCTCACCTCACCCTTGTTACTGCAGGACATTTTTAATCCATGGAAACCAAAGAAGTACATCTCATTGGCCAAGTGAAATATTCCCAAGTATCATTTACAAATATTCCCAACAAGAAGATCACGATGAAAATACCAGTGGTAGACACACCACCTTCATCCTGCATGTATGTTGTTGAGCCATAGTTTTGTCACGATATTGGAAGATATATGTAGTTGAATTGGTCATATGCCACCATACCCATCAATGGTAAGATGAATAATCTCCTTCTAATAAGGAAAATGAAATACATGGTTCAAAAACCAAATGACCCAAGGGTGGACATCCTATTTCAAGATTCAAGGTATGGTAACTTTTTCATAACTTCAGAGGAAGATTATGAGCTGACCATACTTATAGAGGAGTACCCAAGTGTGACAGAGCTGACTAATACGAACGTGATGATTCAATAAATAAAAAATATGAAAGTATTCACTTCCCATTAGATATGGATATAATTTCTCTACTTATTGGTGATGAATGTTGGGGAAATATTGAATTGCAACAAAACAACCCCGAGTGATAAATAATATAAGACATGAAGAAAACGAGATATCAAATTACTTTTTGGCATATGAATCCCAAATTTCTAATCATCTTCCCGAGGTATAACATGAAGAAGTTTTGGTGAGTATGAAAATGATTTAGAATTTGAAACCTTCTTTTTCCGTTGGGATAAATTGAAGACCTTCTTAGTGAAGAACATATAGAGGGAATGGTACTTGATTCTCTCATGGTTGATTCCATTCAAAAAGAGGACCTTATTAATGAGGAATGTATGGATGAGAAAATTATTGGAAAAGGAGATGCCCCCATCATGAAGATGAATTTACAAGCTCAACATGGGCAAGATGGAGAAGATGATGATTTTCATATTTCATTTTTGACTTTATGGTCATTCTCATTCCAAAAGGATGAAGCACTTGTATACATCACATCATAGTAAGAATTGGATTAAAGATGATCCAATATGTGTGAAGTATAATTGTTTAAATCAATTGAGAAACATGGATCATTAATAAGCTTGTGATTAGTTTCAAAATCCTAGAACATGTGTCAAGAACCAGCTCATAGAGACCATGGCCATGAAGCGGATAAAAATAAAGTTCAAACACACATCATGGACCAAAATTTTTGGTATGAAAATGATAATTTTGGTATGATCAAGAACCATTCTCATAGTCTCAATAGAAAATAATAAATTGGAATGAATTTGAAAGTTGATGAGTAGAAGGAAGCAAAACTTTAGAGAAACAAAGGAAATGATCCATCTAAGTGGACCCTCATTTACAAAAATAATCATGCAAATTTTCCCAAGAAATTGATGAAGGGGTCATATTTTATGGAACCATATAAGGAGTTTATATAACAAAATCATTTGGTGTTATCTGTTCATAGGAAAACATTCAAAGAAGAATCAACATTACAATGAAAGTGGGTTGTCCCGCATGTACCATAGGTGATTTAGGTATGTTGTATCATGGTTTACCTTTCCATTATGTATTTCCATTCCATTGTTTGTTTTCTTTTCCACTCAATGTGTATCCCTTTTCTATTGTTTTTTGTTTCATTTGTTTCTTGGTTGTGTTTGTATCTTTGTTAGTTATTTAGTATGGTGATTATACAACCTAATGGATAAGGAACTTGTTTACTACTCCATGAGATACCTAAGGTTATTGGTTACCCCTTATGGTCTAATGTCCTTGAGCTATATCTATTGGTTTTCATAAAAATGTCTAGCATGCAAAATTAAAATTTTTGACCATGATAACTAATCCCACCATTTGAAAACCCCTCTCCCAGTCATTGTGAACCTTTCCTCTAGCCAACCCATCATCTCTTGCATCCCCTCTGTGTCTATGTCATCCTCATTTTAAATAATAGGAATGTGCTGACATGGTTTTCAAGTTTTTTTTATGTGTAGAGGAATATATCCAAGTTAATTTCATGGAGGGAGTAAGCTCCAGGTGGAATAATGCTCTATGAAGCACTAAATTGGTTATTTTTAGCCATATTACAACATAAGGACATCCTCTGAAAGCTAATAGGAAGACTCAATCCATATAGAAGTTTTATATGAAATAAAATATGTTATATGATGTAGTTTAGGGAAAATTTGTGGATAAAAATGATGTTGAGAACAAGTTAAGTAAAATCGGGTCATTTTGGGTATAGTGAATGAAGGCTCTAATGGAGAAAGTCAACTTATTTAGAAGATTTTGGGAGTTCCGAGAGGATTTGGAAGCTCATCAAATACTCAATGGAAATTTATTGTAATTCTCCACATGACAGACACATCATTTTTTTCCCAAGTCTTCAATATATTCTATGATAGTTCAAGTCAATTCTTAATGCTCTTTCATGCTAAACGGGTGAATGGTGTAAAAAATAAAAATTACAGGATGAATCACGCTTGAAATATATGGTAATGAACTCATTAGATGATTTTTATTAAAAATCATATAATATTTCACCTCTTAACTCTAACATATTCTCCTCGAGGCGAAAAGGTTTTGTGTTCTAATTTCACATTGGGATGATGATGTCAACATCACTTAAAGGCTTGGGCACAATTTTCAAGGTTATGTATCACCTTTCACTTGACATAAAGGTTAAAAGGGACATGGAGGACATAAAAATGTGCTCCACCTATGTATATTATGTTTTTGTCAATTAAAACTTGTGACTTAAGTGGTTAGGTGAGCACAATGCAAAAATAGACCACTTTCTCATGATGAACTCCCCCTTAGCACATTTTGGAGCATGTTGTGTCCCCTTGGATTGTACCCAATGTGAAAAGGGACATGATAGACATAAAAGTGTGCTCCCCCATGAGTCCCCTCTCCTCACAACTTGCATATCACAACTTTCACCCCTAGGCAACATCAAATTTGTATCCTACTCAAACCACTTCCCCTCCTCATGATAGGCTGACCCATGACACATTTTTCAAGGTTACATGTACCATATCACTTTTCCTAAGGTGTAAAGGGATGTGATGGAAAATAATTTTTTCTCTCTTCTCTCTCAGTTATCCCCTGAACATATGGAAAACCTCTATTAATCCCTGTGATTATGCTAAAATGAAATATCATAGCCTAATCTAAATGTTATGGTAGAAGTTAAATAAATGAATAATACAATAAAGGAAATAACCCAAGAAAAACAAGAAATGAAATATATAAAACTTGATGTGAAAAGAGGGTTAGAAAAGCCTTAGTTAATTCAAAGAGGTCGTAGGACTATGTCACGTGGAGACCAGTTGAACAAGAATAGGATACCATCGCACGGGAGCTTGAGAAAATGTAGATCTAGATGATTCGGTTGGAATGGGGCACCTGGAAAATGGATTAAGGAACCAGGGGCTCCCTGGTCTCCAATATGGGCACCTTGGTCTGTGTGGGAAGTCTAGGAGCCAATTCCATAGAGTCGTCAGATGATGTGAAGCCTTCACTGTTTTTCATGTGTATGTCACACCTATTTCACCGATGTTACCCTAAACCTACAATGAAGGATCACCTCATATGAAGTGTGATGTAGATGAACCAGCCTTTATCCCTTCTGATGGAGCTAGATGGATGTAAATGAAGTAATAGAATCCTTTATGGATATAACCTTAGGTGGTGATAAGTAGTGCTTTGTGTTTGGTCCCTTAATATGATCACATAACTTTATATTTATATGATTCCTTCACTTAAATTTTGTAACTAACCCCAAAAAGGATGAATACCAAAAATATAAGATGCTCAAATGGATAGAAAGGACCCAAAAAGTGAGATTAAAGTGTAAAGGGGACATAAGCACCCGGAGGGGATGAGGGCGTCTGGCGATGGCGTCCTAGCTAGGCACTCTAGTCTAGAAAAGGTAAAATTGGAACATGAAAAGATAGAATGGGCCAACAGAACTGAAATTCCAAAAGTAACAACATAAGATGGCCAAAGACATGGTTTAATCAATACTTTTTTACTTATGAACCATATGAATAGTATGTCATCAAGACTAGGTAATTACCCAAAGTGTGTGATTTTGTGTCTACATTTTCCCCCACTTTATGTTGGTGAGAAGAATACTCGTTAACATAAAGTAGATAGAGATGCATACCTGATATCCATGTAGATTGATGTAGAAAGTGTGCCGAGGGACTAGACAAAGCAAGGAGTGATAAAAGGAGCGTGGAGACTAAAGATACAAAATTTCAAAAGGTGATTAGAGTAAACCTAGGGAAAAAGTGTGTGTGTCGATGTTGATGTGTGTGATGTTTCTATTGTTATTATCAATGTGTGTGATGTCGAGTGTTGTTGACATTGATATTGACTGCTTGCTTCCCATATGGACGGACCTACAAAAGAGAATATGATCAAGTAGTCAAATATGCATGTATATGTATAAAAATGTGTGTAAAGATGCATGTATATATGTAAAAGTGTGTAATGAAAGTATGAAAATGAAAAAGGAACATGTGCACCTAATCCGTGATGAGAAACAATGTGTAAAAATGATAATGTTGATGAAGTGTGAGTTTTTTGGGTGATCTCACGCCACTGGCTGAAGAAGAAAAAAAGATGAAAGTCTGATTTATCCTCCAACCTTTAACCGCTTCTGAAACTAAAGAGATATTTGTATTGTCTAGTTTTTGGGCGATCTAACGCCACGGCCAAAGTAGTGTAGAGAAGAAGGTCTGGTTTATCCTCTAACCTGTAACTACTCCCCGAATGCTAAGGACAATCTACCCTGTAAAATCTGATGTGTATGGAGTTCTATAGACTGTGTTGAACCCACTCAATGTGTAACTAAGGACCCAAGTCCGATTCTGATCCCTAAACTGTGTTGAACTGTATCAATATTGTGTTATGTATACCATGTATGGGGTTACTAATTCACCCAAAATGATGTCCCCCTCTTTAGGGACACATGCAACGTCATTGTAGGATAATGTGGCCCCAAAGAGAGGACCAACTACGAAACAAATATACCCTACGGGGGATGTGCTTGGTATAAACCAAGGTACATGCAAACAAATGGCTAGGAGATAGGTGTTAGTACAAGTAAATACAAACATAAATGTATAAGATGAAGTGTATGATAGAAAAATAATGTGTTATATAAAACACACAAGAAGACAATAGATGCCATGAAAAGTGGGTTACAAACATGGGACACCACTCATGATGTTGCTAGACATTCAAGGCCATAGTGACTACAATAAAAAAGTGTGCACACAAGATAAAGGGAAAATTATACATAATAACTCATACAACGACATGCAAGTACAAATAAGTTAATAGATAACCATGGTTACAAATAATCCTACAAAACAAATGTTGTGCATGAAGCACCCATTAGTATGTTATAAAAATAAAAACTATGTTAAAAACATGTATAATCAATAAAACAGTGTGATATGAAACAAAATGAAATAATAACACCTATAGTGTATGAAATTGGATGCCACCAGGCGCTGTTGTGGGACTAATGTTAGGTATTTCACTAAGAATCCATGTTGTGTGTTATGATCTATAGATTTTGTGATCACAACTAGAAGCCAAGTGAATGTACATGTGTGTATGATAAATATAATGATATACAAGAAATCTATCTAGCATGTGTAATAAGATGAACATGTGTAAGTAAATGCAATAAAGAGTAAGTGCAATCAAGATATGCAATATGTTTCGGATGGATGGAATGAAATGTAGAGTGATTTATAGGAGCAGCATTCCCCAGAGTGAATGGATTTGTACGTAGTTAGATTCATTTTTGTATGTCCCCTCAAAGCAATCAAGAATGAACCGTAAACAAGAGTGCATCATTGGGAAATGGTCGAACTATGTGTTGTGTGTAGCGCGATGTGAGTAATGTGTGGTGATGATATGTGACATAAAGATGAATTGTGTGTGATGATGTAGCCTAAGCGTATATCATGACAAGATGATCGAAGGAGTGATGATTTATCCTAAAAGCGTATATAACTAAATGGTGTAAGCGAAGTGATAATGTATCCTATGGCGTATATCACTAACCTAGGCATGTCACATGAGAAAAGTAGCAAATAGTTGAATGGGTGAGTGTTATAATGTCCATTTTTATGTATACCCTCAATAGTCCAAAGATGGACCATGAGACTAGACTGCATCATTGAGTAGTGATTGTAGTGCATACAAGTAGATGTGTAAGATGCGTAGTAGATGTTTTAGAATGCGCGATATGTAATGTATAATGTGTAGTTTCTATTGTGCAATGTGTGAGGTTCATGTGTATAGGATGCCCTTAACAATCAAGTGTGAACCAAAGCACAAGAGTGTGTCATCGGGTAATGAGGTGAGAAAAATTCACCTACCAAAGATTAAGTGGCTATGTAGTGGTGGAAGCAACATCAGGACCATGTGACAGTGGTGGAATTTGAAATGTGTCTTGATCATTAGTAGAAGGAGTAGTTTCTTTGACAAATTGAATTAGAAACAGAAGTGGAGTGGGATGGGGAGAAAGCTTGAATGGTGGCAACTTTGGTGGTACTGATGACATTGCAGAAGACTTGATTGGAGAAGAAGTTTGATTGATTTTGAGAGGCATTTACATACTTTAACTTGGTAATGTTGTATATATTATAGATGTCTTGAGAGGTGGTGCTTGAATTTCTATAGAACGACCATTAGAAGTGATGGAGGGTGCTCATTAGACATAGAAGAATAATATTTATGAACCCATTGAGATGTAGCATTTGTATATGGGCATGCAATAGAATGTTGTGATGTGAATGAGATAAAGCCGTGACACTCAATATTTTATTCTTCTTTGTAAAGTGTATCAATCATTTTCATTATGGCCATTGATTTGATGATAATTGCAATATGGATGACCTTGATATTTTTATAGTTGATAAGGAGGATAGTAACAAGTAGGTGGTAAAGTGATCAATTGATGACTACAAAGCTCAGTAAGAATGTCATATTGCTTAGTATTGTGATCAAAGGTGAGAGAATCTAGTAATAGTATGACCCAAAGCTTACTGATATGAGCACATGTGGTAGACATAGAATGAATATGAGATTCAAAAGGAGAAAAAAATGAGCCTAAGAAGCGTCATTAAGATGTTGGATTTCAGATTTGAGATTGTAATCATGGATTCCATATCCTTAAATTTGTCTTGAAATAAAGAATGCAAAGCTTTAATTGACTCCAACATGGGTTGATTATATGGAGGATCACAAAGACTAGGTTCATCAAATAAATAGTAAAAAATAGCACTTTGACTCCAACATGGGTTGATTATATGGAGGATCACAAAGACTAGGTTCACAAATAAACAGGTAAAAAATAGCACTTACTTGATGCGGAGGCGTATCTTGGAGAAGATAAATGGTGTCTAGGGATTTTTAAGAACAACTTGGCAATTAGGATGCATTTGAAGTAAATTAGAAAAATAAATTTGAGGAATTTTAGGAGCCATGATAAAGAAGATGATATGCCAAAGAAGGATCCGAAAGACCGATCACGAGTGGGGTTCACCAAAATTATTATGCTAAAATGTAATATCCTAGCCTAATCTAAATGTTATGGTAGCGATAAAATAAATGAATAATGCAATAAAGGAAAAAACCAAAGCAAATAGAGTAATGAAATATAGAAACCCTAATGTGCAAAGAGGGTTAGAAAATCCTTAGCTGATTTGAAGAGGTTGTGAGAATGTGTCATAGTGGAGACCGGATAAACATGAATAGGATATTGTCGCACAAGAGTTCGAGAAAATTTAGATCCGGGTGATTCAATTGGATTGGGTGCATGGAAAAGGGATTGGGGTGCATGGGGCACTCCATTCTACAATCTGGGTGCCCTAGTCTATGTGGGAGGTCCGGGAGTCAATTTCACATTTTTTCCGGATGATGCGAAGCCTTTTTGCTTGTTGCATGTATGTTGTACCTAGTTCATTAATGTCACCATAAACTGCGCATGAAGGATCACCTCCTATGAAGTGTGATGCGAGATAAACTAGCCTTTTTCCTTGTGATGGATCTAGATGGATGAAAATGGAGTAATAGAAGCCTTGATGGATGTAACCTTAGGTGTAAATAAGTAGTGCTTTGTCCCTTATTATGATCACATAACTTTATATTTATATGATTCCTTCCTTGAATTTTGTAATTAACCCCGAAAATTCGACTACCAAAAATATAAGATGTTCAAACAGATAGAAAGGACCCAAAAATTGAGAGTAAAGTGTAAAGGGGATAGGGCGCCTAGAGGGGATGAGGGTGCCTAGTGTTGGCATCCTAGATGGGCACTTCAAATCCGAAAAAGTTAAAAGCTGAAGCATGAAAAGAATGACTAGGCCAATAGAGGTGCAATATTGAAAGTAGAAACAGAAGATGGAAAAAGAAATGGGTTAGTCAAGACTTTTCTTATTTATGAACCATATGAATAGTAGTATGTGATCGAGACTAGATAATTACCAAAAGTGTGTGAGTTTGTGTCTATACCATGATTTCTAGTTTCCAGCCCCATGTATCTCACTTCATGAAACCATAAGCTGAAACTTGGCATGATATGATGCAAAGTGCATTTGGAAGCCCCTTTTTCCCATTTGACCCTTTTCCCCTTATTTTTAGGTTAAAACTCCACATCAGCCCTCTTGACCCTGTTAAGCATGTTTTACTAAAACTTGACTCAAGGTATGCAAGTGACCACAAAAAGCTTCATATTCAAACACTTATCCATTTTTAAGCTTCAAATATTCATTTTTCCCTTCCAATCTCACTCCCCTTGATGTTATGTTGCTGAAAATATGTTAGAGACCTCATATACTAAAAATGGAAAGTTGCTCATATCTCCCAAACCCCTGTCTAATCCCCATGATATCTTAATAGCATATCCTTCTTAAAAATGCTTTTTAGTTGATTTAAACCTTATATCCAATGGTTTTCTACATTTATTTTAATGGCTAGACAAATTTCCCATTATAAAAAAGCTCATGTTTCGATCTTTGGAGTTATGGTGATTGAAATCCTCTAAAAATTGGAGAAAATCATTCTTATGAAATTACAATTTTTTGAAACCATTCGACACTGGGACGACCCACTTCTAAAAATATCAAACCTTCCTAATCTCCACAATCCATAAATAGTAAGTACCATAAACAGTTCATTCTCTAAGTTGTCATTTCTACTTGCACATCGGAAAACTCAAGAGTTATAAATTGAGAAATTGGTAATTGAAAATAGACTTCATACATCAATTCTTACTAAAAATAGTAAGTGTCGAACATTGACTAAGTGACAAGGATGTTGAGTCTCATGTGTTGATGAAAAGAACTTGGATGTGATTGAGATAGTTATGGCATATCATGGTACTGGAAAAACTCAATGTTTCACAATATGCATTCCCGAGTTAAATAAGAGATAAATTCTTCTATCTGAAAAAGAAGACCATTTTTAATGAGTAATATATGAACAAGAAGGTATTTGAAGCATATTTTTCATAAAGGTGAATCTTGGAATCAAGAGGACTAAGGTGATGATCTTCATATCCTAACTCCGACCTTGTGTTTAAAGAGTATAATCATGATTGTGAGAATAGGAAATCATCTTAGGTTCCCAAAAATGTAAGTCGTGTAATAGTGTTTTTAACACTTATTCAATGTTTTGGATTGTGTATGCACCTCACATAAGAAGGAAATGGTAACCACAATGTTTCAGTTCAACATGAGTTCAAAGATAAAAATTTTCACTTGGAGCATTCTCTCGAGATCCATCAAAAGCAGATTGTTCATCAATAAAAGCTTCCCCATCTCTAGGTTTTCACTTCTCTCTCTCCCCCTCCCCCTCTCTCTCTAACATTCTATTTATTCATTTGGAATGCACATTTTTATTCTTTTTTCTTATTCACTTAAGTGACTTAATGTTGCATTGTAAAATTATCTTTTCAAAAATAAGAAAAAGACTTAATTTCATTCTTATGGAATGTGAAAGATAAGTTGTGGTGAGATGAAAAGTCACATGGGGGGAGAGGAAGAGACAATTTGTAAGATATAAATTTGGATGGCTTCTCTACTCCAAAGGGTTAGAATTTTCTATTTGTTAATAGTTGTTGGCTTTCACTACTACTACAAACAATAAGCTACATTATCATATCTCCTTTCTTATGTTCTTTTATACTCTCTACTTTCCAACTTTGCAAGCATTGTAATTTTGTACAACCAAGAAGGAACCTTTGAATTTTATTAATGAATCCAAAGAACGTTGTGTGTCGATTTCTTAGTCTTTTTATTGCTTACATTGTTTATTTCTTCATATTGAATTTAGACATACTCTAGTTAATATTGGTGAGAATTCGAGATATATTTTCAATGACTATAAGAACATGAAAAAGAGACACTTTAAGCTCCGAGATACGCCCGGTCAAAGTTGGGTCAACATGTGGTCAAAGTTTGGTCAACATTGGTCAAAATTGGTCAAATTGGAAAATTAATTGTCTTGGAATCTCAAAAATAACTTCTATTGCGTATATCTTGTCATGATCTTTCTGACACATTTTGAATGGACCAAATCCAAGTCCGTATGAAAAAGATATGGTCATCGAGGTTCGAGTCAAACTTACAAGAAAGTGATGTGGCAAAAGGTAAACCAATCACATGATGACATGTGGCACCACTCCATTTAAGCACATGGACCTCCAATTTTGGTAGTAAAATTCTATGCGTAGCTATTCCATATGAAAATAGGATGGTTTAGCCTTATTAAAAGGTTTGGATAAAATTATCTCCTGTGGACTATGGGATTGATTCCCATATAAGGATAAATGATTTCCATTTGATATGTATAGTGAATAATGTAATCAAAGGGATTCTAACCCTTGACTGTGCCAAGATAATAGGCATAATTACCAACCCACCGCCTTTGGATAAGTGCTATAAAAGGAGCTCGTTGGCTTTTGTATAAGACAAGTGATAGGTCTGTGAGAGGGCAGAATAGACCTACTTACAGAAAACTTGATTTTTGAGGCACTTCCACTCAAAACTAGATCTCGAGTTATATATGAAAATTGTTTAGAATTTTGATACAATCACGATGGTGTGATCATTTTCCCAATTTTGGTATTTTTGATAGATTTATTTGTTTTTAAAGTCATACAAAGGCATAAAACCCAAGGGAGACACAACTGCAAGTGGATCAGGAAGGTGAAGGACAACGGCTAAGCTCCATTAATGTCCTTTAAAGGTCTGATATCATATTTTTGTAGGTTTTTAATTCATTATTGGTTGAATGTAAAGGTTATTGTATTTTCATTTTAACATTATTAATGGATCGGTTCACCGTGAACCTAGGGACGTAGGAATTCGAACCCCGTAAACAATTTGGGTGTTGTGTTCTAATTTTTATTTTCAGTTTTCTGATATTTGCAAGTAATTTAAATTTAGAATATGAATATGGATGCAACTATAATCAGTAATTGATAAAATTGAGAAATCAATTAAATCGAGAAACAATGATTTTGGGGCTTCGATCAAACAATAAAATTTTGAGTAAATTGCAAACTTAATTTCAGTTTTAATTCAGTCCTAAATAAGAATTTAATCAGTTTTTGGAAGTCTAAAATCATTTTAAGTTGATTAAAATTGAATATCCTTTGAAACAATTAAAAGTGTTAGTTTCAAGCACTCATTTTGGATCGGTAAGATACAAAGAGGTCAAGGCACCCAGAGAGGCGAGGGCTCTTAGGAACTGGTGTTCTAGTTGTGCGCTAGTGTCGAGAGTTAAGAAAGATAAAGAAATGAATATTAGACTATGCTATGGAGTGTAAAAGACCAAAGAGGAAACCGAGAAAGATGAAAAAGAGGCCAAAGATTGATGTCAATTACTAGTTTTCTCTATTATGAATCATATGAGTAATATTATATGATTAGAACCTAGAAATTTACCCAAGTGCATGATTTAGTATCTACAGTTTCCCCTACTTTATGTTTTTGAGTGAATAATTAATAACATAAAGTAGATAGGATATGTGCACTGATAACCATGTAGAACGATGGTGAAAGCATGTTGAGAAGACAAGAAAAAAATGTGGAGTGATAAAAATGAAGCGTGAAAGTTAAGAAAGAGGAAGTGACCCTAGGGGTGAAGCGTATGAGTTATGTTGTGTTTATACCTATTTTCATTGTCACTTGATGTTGGGATAATTCTTATTGTTTATTAAGGATGCCCCTACTCTGTGATGATTAAGAAGGGTAGAAAGTGTCCTTAAACATTGTAGAATAATAAGTATTTAGGCAATCTTATGCCAATAATGAGTTTTTTGGGAAATCTAATGTTAAGTGCAAGTTTTTTGGTGATCTCACACCATGGAAGAAGATTGTTTGGGAGAAATGTCTATTTTTATTCTCCATCCTTGGTTGCTTCTCGAGATTTATACACCATTACAAATGGTGTGATCGTGTTTTGTTCATGTTTGATCCACTTCGATCCGAGTAGAAAATTAAAGTAGAATGCATTCTGATTATTGCAGGATTGTGACTATACTATGAAAACTACTCTGTAAACTGTTGAGAACTATGTTGATCTGATAAAATTACTATAACTACCCCCTGGTCATAGGAACCCAAGAAGGGTCAGGGGCACCCAGGTGCTCATGTTTGTATCTAGGTGCTAGCACTTGTACTATGTTGAGGACCTAAGTCAAATTATGAGCCCTTTTGTAAATATAAATTGCTCCATTATTGTATTGTGTAGGTCTGAAATATGACTATGTACCATTGAATGGGGTGACAGATTCACCTAATGTATGCCCTCCTTGTTTGGGATGCATGTGACGTTACTAAGAGGATTCATCCCAAAGGAGAGGACCGAAAGCTGATGTGAAATGGATTCCTGCAAGGGGATAGGATGTGTATGGTAGAAGCCAAGGCACATGCAAACAATATGGCTAGAAACATGTGTTAGTAGAAAAACATGTAATAGAAGACAATGTGTAAGCTAGAAAAAATAAAACAATGTATACTACAAAACTTGGGTTTTAGACATGGGACATCGCTTACAATGTCACAAGACAATCAAGGCCGAAGTAGCCAAAATCGTACAATAAATGAATAAGAAAGACATATAATAGAAGAAAAGAGATAGCAAAGTGGCGACAACCATGGTGGAAAATAGTCTTGCAAAGAAAATGATGTACATGAAGCACCTATTAGCATGTTAGAAAGATAAAAAGTATGTCAAGATGTGTATATATTGATAAAGTAGTGTGCTAGTAATAATAGGAAGTAGTATAAAATTAAACAATATCACATGTATTATGTAAAACATTATATGCCCCAAGAGCCACTATGGACTAAGAGGTATTGTTTCAAGAATCTATGATGTGTGTAAATATTTGTAGGAATTCTACATTCAAAACTAGAGAACAAGTGAACGTGCATGTGTATATGATAAAGATAATGACATATGAAGTATCTTTCTAGCATGGAAACAAATTTTCACGTAACTAGTATAAACAAATAAAGAATATATGTAACCAATATATGTAGTATGTTGTGAGTGTGAATGAAATGTAATTCAAAGTGAGTGTGATAGGAGAAGCATGCTCCCTGAGTGGATGTGTATGAGCATGCTCATTTATAAAAGACCCCTCAAAATTCAAGAATGAACCATATAACAAGAGTGTGTCATCGGGAAATGGTTTGAATATGTGTGCTAAAAATATATGATCGATTAAGCATAGAGCATAAAGTGTGTGAATGTGATAAGGTTCATTTCATATGTAGACCCTCGGCAGTCGAGTATGAACCATGGAACTAGAGTGCGTCATAAGGTAGTGTGATGTGTGAATAGGTGATGCTAGAAAGATGTATCATACTTACAAAGAGTGTGAAATGTGTTACGTGTGTGAAATGAGGTTCATGAATGTAGTATTCCCTCAACAGTAAAGTGTGAACCTTAGCACAAGAGTACATCATAGGGTAGTGTGATTTGTAAGAATGTGATGTTAGAAATAAGTGTCGTAAATGCGTAGTGTGAAATGTGTCGCATGTATTATGTGAGGTTTAAGGATATAGTATGCCATCGTAGTCAATTGTTAACCATATCATGAGATTACATCATAAGGTAATGAAGATACAAATTGTATCAATTTTTGTAATGATGCTCGAAATATGAAACATGAAGCAAAAATCATATGAGTGGAAATGATAACTACCTTATAATGTTAAGAATGGGGAAGTAAGCTTGATTCCCCCATGTGTGCCGTGATGGAGATCTAAGTGATGAATCAATAAATACCATGTCATTATGGGAGAGCATTATCTATGTCATGATAAGAGAGAGAGAGAGAGAGAGAGAGAGAGAACACAATGGTATGCGGAAGAAACAATAGGACAATGCAATGGTGGCGGAGTTTGAAATATGTCTTAGACATCGATTGTCGGGATTAGTTTATTTTATAAAAGTGATTGGTTAGAGCTTATGTGAGATTGATGACACTTTGCATAATACTTGATAGGAGAAGAGGGTGAACTGATTTTGGTAAATGGTTTCTTAGTTTGACTTGGTAGTGCCATAGATGGCTTGAGAGGAGGAGTGAGACTAATTTTTAGAGGTGGTTTCTTAGGAGGTGCTTGAATTAAGAAAGAACCAAAGTAAAGATGACATGATGCTCATTAGACATTGATGAATCAGATTTAGGAACCCATTGGGATGTAGCAATTAGAGATAAATATGTAGTAACATGTTGAACATCAAATGAGATAATATCATAATGCTTAATGTGGTCAATTTTGTGGTTAAGAGCATAACAATTATTGTCATTATGTCCATTGATTTGATCATAATTGCAATATGTATGACCTTTATATTTTGCAAGCCTATAAGGAGGATAGAAATGAGTAGATGAAAATTTGATCAATTAATGAGTGAGTATATGGTGAAGGATATCTTGTTTCTTAGTATCTAGATAAAACTTTAGAGGCACGGGAGTAGTAAGACTTGGGGTTCAATTATATGAGAACATGTAGAAGACATAGAATGAGGATGAGAAGAAGAACTAACATGAGCCTGATAAGTGTCCTTAAGATGTTTGATTTCAGATTTAAGAGATATAATCATGGATTTCATAGCCTAAAATTTATCTTCAAATAAATAATGTAATTCTTGAATTTATTTGCAAATAGATTGATTGACATTATAACTAATAGAGTCATCGGAGAGACAATTGAAGATGACACTAAACTTGTGTAACATGTTGATAGGATGATCTGAGGATTTTTCACTATGCTAATCTTCCCTAAACTTCCCTAAATCTAGAACATGTTCAACGGCTTCTCGAGACCTTTACGAAGGTATGCTTGAACTTCGAAATGGAGTCCATATGCCAATTCTATCGTTGATCAAAGTTAAGGTATTAAACGGGCCAACCTTGGTCAAAAATCCAATCTGGACGTGACACGTGGAAAAAGTGGCAAGTGATGAGAAGGAAAAATGAAGGTTGTTCGATATGGTTTTGGGCCTCCGGTCTTCGACTCATGTTATGGTGAAAAAGAACAAGAGGCTCAACTTTTGTAATGGAGGGGAGCCCGACCGCTCGTGAGAGCTATATTCTTATTTGCCGACATGGTGGGCTCTCAAACCACCACGTGGACATCAATTTTGCATTCCAAGCTCAATTTTGTGTTTCAAGTTTGATTTTACACTATGAGTTTATTTTTACATTATAGGTTGATAATCAGCTCAGTCGAGCTATATTGCTAGCTTGGTGGGGTGATCAACTCCCACCAAGTTGATCACATTTCCACATTTCTCGGGATTGCATTACTTTTCCTTATTTTTGGAGAGATCACACTAGATAACGAGTTACCTCACCAATGACTCAAAGATATAACTTGGCAATTCCAATGCCTTAGCTTAGGTTTATATGGTTCAAGATCCATTTTATCCCATTGACCTCGATGGACATATTTCACATAGCTCGGATTATGAGCAACGAGGAGCTCTACGTTAATATCGGTGGTTCAAAAACCAAAAATACACAACCCAACCCACGGTTTGGGAGTATCAAATAATGCACCGCGATGACAGGTGGGGTCACCCAATAAAAGGGTGACAAGTGTGGCTTAAGCCACATGAAAATAGCTCGGGTGGGCTATTTTTAAACCCATATCCCTTCCTCCATGTGAGATATGTGGTATTTTCCCACTGCCAATGAAAAACCACCAGCGCAAAAGGAGATCTACCGTGACTTGACCCCGAGACCTCCTCCTGTCTCTAAGGCCAATCTTCCAACCAAGTCACCTAGGTGGATCGATGGAGAAAATAATGAGCTCGGTGTATTTAAAGAGCTTTGTGCTCTCTGAATGTTGGTAGACCAATCGGGGAAGTAGGCATTCATCATCGAAATTTGAGGCACTTAGAGGCACTTTCAAAACTTGATTTAAAAATAAAAAATTGATTGAAATTCTGAGATGAAGACAATGGTTGTATTATTTTCTCATGAAGTGCTGTATATTTTCCTATGTAGGTGATTTTCCATCGTAGTTGCACAAAACAAGCACGAGGAACCAACAAAGATCTGAATTTTCCAAGCACTTCTAGTCCGAACCAATCCTTGGTGTAATAATATAAGTTATTAAAAATTTCATAATATTTCTAGAAATGTAAACCTCTTTAATTTAGGTGTTGTAGATTTCAAGTTGTAGATGTTTTTCAGATGTATTTGCATAGGAAACCAACCAAAGAAGCATTGTAGGAGCCATGGATTGTTCTAGGGAAAATTTCTGCCATTTTTCAGAGTTCTTTGGGATATTAATCAGCTCATTTGTAGGTATAAATATTTTTATTAAATATTGAAGGGTTTATTGTACTTCATTAGATGTTGAATAGATCGATTCTCATTTCGAGAATCCGAGACGTAGCCTTTAGGTGAACTCCATTATCAATCTGGTTTGTGGTGTTTATTTGTAGTTTTTTGGAAGCTTTTGATCAGATAAAACATTTAAATTAGTTTGTTTGATTAATTGATAAAGCAAGCACAAAATTGGATTAATTGGATTGAAGTAAATTTCAGTATCCATAACCCACAATCAGTTAGTGAATGCACTTTCAAAATTTGGAATCAAGAATTCAATTTGAGTGCATTATAAATTCAACTTGTGAATTATTTAAAATGGTTTTGTATTAGAATTAGTAAATTCACTTAAGTTGGAAAAATCGATTAATTGATCATTTTGGAAGAGTTTTAAAAATGGGCTTCAAGACACCCAAAATTGGATAAATTGAACTCATGATCAATGTTGAGTCTGTTAAAATTTGTTCATCTAAAATTTTCTAAGTACTTAAGAAAAATTAAGTACCATTTTTGGATCAAGTTGGTATCAGAGCTAGTTTAGCTCTTGATTTGCTTCAGTATTTTTGGGTTCAATTTTGGTTATTGCATTTTGGATTGATCTTTTAGTTGCAGTGTGTAGTTTTTGGAAGTACAAGTGTGCAGGAAAAACCATGGGAAAGTTATCCAACAGGGAGAAACTTGAGGAACTTGAAGCATGTAATCAATAGATACATGAAGAAAATGCCTTCTTGAGATGTCAACTATTGACTCTTGAAGAGCAACTTGACACATTGAAAAGAGAGCTAGAATCTAAGGATGAGCTCTTGATGGTGTTGCAAATTGATGGACCTAAGAAGGTACCTATTACTTGTTGATGCATCCACTATGATAGATGAGTGCACAGTAAGTATAAAAACATCTAATTCCTCTTCCCAGGATAATTTGGATTCTACTGTAGTGCTAGGTGGATTTGAAAAGCACACTAAAGGTATAGGATCTAAGATTTTAAATAGCATGGGTTTTAATGGAATTAACCTTGGTAAGAATAATCAAGGTATAACTAACCCAATCTTGGTTGAGGAAAGACCTCGTTATGCAAGACTGGGATATGCTAGTGTAGGGGAAATGGTGATTGGAGAGAGTTCCAAGTCAGCTGGAAGAAGACAAGCTTTTGACAACCAAGTGTCATCCCCACTAGCTTTAGGTGATTCATCCTCAGCAGAGGATCTGGAAATAATTCACCACGAAGAGGTATAGAAATCCATCCACCTTCGTTTACCATGGTTCTAAAAGAAAAGGTAAACAACTTGATCCACTTTCTACATTGGAAACATTTGGCTATAATATGGAAGCAATTTTGCATAGTTATCCATGCACATTTTGTGGTTTGTCTAATCACTTTGTGGCCAAGTGTAGGAAGTATAAATCCATATTGGAATAGATTGAGAAAATTCATTCTCCTAAACCTTTCCTTAAGAAGCAGTAAGAAGAAGTCAAAAAGGTTCCTAAAAAATTGGATCAAATATTTTGTAAACACTATAAAAAGAAAGGTCATTTAATTGAAAAATGTTGGCAACTACATCTAGAACAAAAATTAAAGTTCATTAAACATGATAATAGTTTAAAACCAACCATTATGACCCCTTCAGTGGCACAGGTAAAAATTGAGTTGAAACAACCACCTAAACATGAAAATGTGTTGAAAAAGGTGGGTAAATAGTTTATCATTTTATGTTTGCATAGTTACTTTGTTGAATGGTATGCAAACTAACCAAGCAGTTTTGGAAATCCTGTTGAATTGTAAAAAGGAATAGTTCCAAATTTATTTATTTGCTTTGGTGTTGGTGAAGTATCCTGAAGAGAAAATAATCAGGTGACAAGTTTAAAATACTTGGTGTAATTTTATTTTTTTGATGGTTTTACAAACTTCATCTTTCAACAGCATGTACAGTTCAGTGGGCATGATCAATGATCAGATGTCTATATTTGGATTGTAGTTAGTATGTTGTTATATGCAATTTGTGGCATCATATGTAGGCATTGTTTGTAAGTGTACAACTTATACAAACTATTTGTTTGTTATACATGATTTTTGCACATTTGTAAGTCTTATTGATAGGCTTAAATATTTGTAACTATCAATATAGTTGCAAATAGTATGTACAAGTTTTGCACAACAAGTTGTGAATATAAGTTAAAATTTTTCCATTATTGAAAATGGTGGTATAGGTTCAAATTGTACAGAGGAATATGGCGGTTGTAGTTGTAGTGTCATATCAGTTGTAGTTCAGGCCATTGGGTTATGTTACTTTTATTAGCATTTGAATATTGCAATTTTTTGGAAAAATTACCATGCTATAAACTGGGTTTTGTGTTTGTGATATGCAGAGAACATGTGTACAGTTCAATTGGGTAAAATTTTCATTTTGAGGTCAAAATGGTCTTACTTAGGGAGGATTGGTCCAGGAGGATTTTTCACTATGCATATCTTCCTAAACTTCCCTAAATCTAGACCATGCTAAAGGGATTCTCAAGACATTTTTGATGGTATGTTGAACTTTAGAAATGGAGTCCATATGCAAATTCTATCACCGGTCAAAGTTAAGGTCTTAAACACATCAACCATGGTAAATAGTCTATCGGACATGACACGTGGAAAAAGTGGCAAGTGACGAGAAGGAAAAATGAAGGTTGTTCATATGGTTTTGGGCCTCTGTTCTTTGACTCACGTTATGGCGGAAAAGAAAAAAAGGAGCTCAACTTTTTTAACGAAGGGGAGCCTGACCGCCGTGAGAGCTATATTCTTGTTTGCTTGACATGGTGGGCTCTCAAATGACTAGGTGGACATCAATTTTTCATTTTGAGCTCAATTTTTTGTTTCAAGTTTAATTTTGCACTATGAGTTGATTTTTACATTGCAGGTTGATAATCATCTCGGTCGAGCTATATTGCTAGCTCGGTGGGGTGATCAACTCCCCACCGATTTGATCACATTTCCACATTGCTCATATGGATCAAGCTTATTACTAAATTGTCGAGTTTAATTCCACATTACTCGGGATTGGATTACTTTTCCTTATTTCTGGAGAGATCACATTGGATAACGAGTTACCTCAACCAATGACTCAACATATAACTTGGCAATTTCAACGTCTTATTGTTTGGGATTAGGTTTATATGGTTTGGGATCCATTTTATCCCATTGACCTTGGTGGGACATATTTCACATAGCTCAGCTTATGAACAATGAGGAGCTCAATGAGCGTTAATATCGGCGGTTCAACAAACCAAACAACACACAACCCACCCACGGTTTGGGAGTATCAAACAATGCACTAGGGAGCAGTGGGGTCACCCAATGAAAAGGCAACAAGTGTGGCTTAAGCCATGTGAACATAGCTTGGGCGGGATATTTTTAAACCCATATCCCTTCCTATATGCGATATATGTGGGATTTTCCCACTTTGCCAATGCCAAATCACCGACGTAAAATCCATCCGCCATGACTCGACCCTGAGACCTCATGTCGTTAAGGCCAATCCACCAACCGAGTCACCTAGGTGGATCGACGGAGTAAATAATGAGATCAGGTGTATTTAAAGAGCTATGTGCTCTAAGTTTTGGTAGACCATTCAGGGGAAATAGGAATTCATTTGAGGTTTTGAGGCACTTAGAGGCACTTTCAGAACTTGATGTAAAAATAAAAGTTGCTTGAAATTCCAAGACAAAGACAATGGTTGTCTTATTTTCTCATGAAGTGATGTAGATTTTCCTATGTAGGTGATTTTCCATTGCAGTTGCACATAACATGCATGAGGAACCAAAGAAAGATCTGAATTTTCCAAGCACTTCTAGTCCGAACTAGGCCATGGAGTAAAAAGGGAAGTTATTCAAAATTTCATAAGATTTCCAGAAATGTAAACCTATTTCATGTAGGTGTTGTAATTTCAAGTTGTAGACATTTTTGGATGTATTTTCATAGGAAACCAACCAGAGAGAAGCACTGTAGGAGCCATAGATCATTCTTGGGACAATTTCTGCTATTTTTCAGAGTTCCTTGGGATATTGATCAGCTCATTTGCAGGTATAAATATATGTTAGTCAATATTTAAGGGTTTATTTTACTTCATTGGACATTGAATAGATCGATTCTCATTTCAAGAATCCGAGAGACGTAGCCTTCGGGTGAACTTCGTTATCAATCTAGTTTGTGGTGTTTATTTTCATTTTTTTGGAAGCTTTTGATTAGATAAAACATTTAAATTATTTTTTTTATTAATTGAAAAATCAAGCACAAAACTGGATTAATTGGATTGAAGTAAATTTTAGTATCCATAACCCACATCCAGTTAGTGAATGCACTTTCAAAATTTGGAATCAAGAATTCAATTTGAGTGCATTATAAATTCAACTTGTGAATTATTTAAAATGGTTTTGTATTAGAATCAATAAATTCACTTAAGTTAGAAAAATAAGATTAATTGATCATTTTGGAAGAGTTTAAAAAATGGGCTTCAAGACACCAAAATTGGATAAATTGAACTCATTATCAATGTTGAGTTTGTTAAAATTTATTTATCCAAATAAATTTTAGGTACTTAAAAAAAATTAAGTACCATTTTCTGATCATAAGAAGATACACAACATAAGGTTTTATAGAGAGCATCTTTGCATTGTGGGTGCATTTGAAGCAATTTAATTAAGGAGACTTGATAAACCTTATGAGCCATGAGAGAAAAAAATGAGGATCCAAGAGTGTTCAAATGTGGGTTCACCAAATGATTTAACATTGAAATTTGTAAAATCCTCATTGCAAAGTCACTTATGATAAATAATTAATAAAGTACAGATCGACTCGATAAACAAGCTATATAAAAAAACCCTAGGTGTAAGAGAGTGAATAGAATAATTAGTTGATTTCACAATTGATCCCAAAGTTTGTATAACTATAAAACTGATAAACATGAGGAGGAGACTATCGTAACTGAGCCTGATAAATTGTGGAGCTTTCAGAACTTCCTAGAGTGGGGTTCTTAGATTGGGTAAGGGGCGCTTAGGCATTGGAGACTACTTCAGGGCACCCATGATTGTGAAATTCCTCATAAATGGGTTTTTGTGTTGCACGATGCTCACTAATATTCATTATTAGTCATTTGTATGTCATTGATTTATTACAGAGTTCACTTGTAACCTAAAAAATAAACGATATCTTGAAAAACCCCAAAACACATCAAATCTTAAAAAGAAAAAGATGAAAATGGGGATTTAAAATGACCCCAATGATCACTTGACTGGTTGAAATTACAACTAAGTGTTGCACTAAATTTCGAATCCATGTAGTTCTCGTGTGTGTGTGGCAATAATCATACCCTAGTTGGCTCTTGTACAAGATGCACTTGATAATGAGAAAATAGCTACATGTAGAAAATTAACAATATAGATAGATGTGCAAATGTAAAAATTAACTTCCCCTCCTATGTGTGTGTGTATAAAATGGATTCCCTTGTCCCTTGAGTGAGTTCTAGATGGATATTTTGATGCTTTTAGAATGCCTTTGGATGTAACCTTAGGTGGTGATAGTAGATGCTTAGATCTTCGTCATTTATTATGGTTACATAGGTTTGTATTTATATGATTCCCTTGTTTGAATTTCATAATTGATAGCTAAAAGGTGGACCCACAAGAAAATAAAATTCCCAAAATATTAAAAAAATGGTACAAAAGAGGCGAGTAAGATACAACGAGGTTAGGATCACCCGAGGGGATGAGGGCACCTAAGAATTGGCATCCTAGTTGGGTACCGTGTCCAGAGTCAAGAAAGATAAATAAATGAAGATCATATTAGGCTATGGGGTGTAAAATACCAAAGAGGAAACCGGAAAGATTAAAAAGAGGCCAAAGATAGATGTCAAGTACTAGTTTTCTTTCTTAGGAATGATATAAATAGTAGCGTGTGATTAGCTCCTAGAAATGTACCCAAGTGCATGATTTACTATCTATGGGAATTGAAATTTACAAATATATCTCTCTTTCTGTGCTTATCACACTTCCATCTACACACCCATAGAAGAAACTCCCTATTCCATTGTTTATGGATCTGAAGCAATTATTCCCATTGAGATATAATTTTCTTCCCTTCATATCTCCCTCCATGATTTGGTTATTAATGCATATTATCATGTCACTCACATCCATGAGTTAAAATTTCTATATGAAAAGTGTTACAAATCCTTAGCTCACCTTAAATTCTATGAAAACTATTTGAGTCATAGTTATGACAAGAATATCTAACCCCGTGAGTTCAAGATCAGTGACCTAGTCCTAAAGGAAAATAAGAGGAATACCACTCAAGAATGTTAGAAGAAAGGTGAATTTGAGCCTATCTGGATTGGTCCTTATGTCATCACCACAAAATATGGATCCATAGCTTATAGATTGGATACTCGAGATGGAATAGAACTTGAAGAACCCATGAACATCATGCATTTCTAACGCTTCTAATCCTAAGCTCTACAAAAATAAAATAAATATATACAAAAATAATACAAGTACCATGATGATAAATAGTTCTTGGCATCATGATAGGATAGTTGTCTATCAACACGTTTACATTTGGGGCATGAATCTTTCACCTACTCTATAGTAGTTATTTTCCTCCCCACATTTCACCCATGACCTGGATCACTCATGGATTAGCTTGTGTATACACAAAATCACGCACTTTGGGTAATTATCTAGTCTTGATCACATACAACTATTCATATGGTTCCTAAGTATGAAAAGTAATGATTAACCCATATCGATGGCCATATTTTGTTGCTTTATATTACTACTTTTTAACTTACACTTTTATTGGCCCAGTCTATCTTTTTATAATTCAATTTTACCTTTTACTGACTAGAGCACTCATCCAGACACTATCATCATGTGCCCTCATCTCCTCTAGGCACCCCATGCTCTTTACACTTTATTCACTTTTTAGGTCCTTTCTAGCCGTTTGAGCATCTTATCTTTGTGGTAGTTAGAATTTTTAGGGTTAATTACAAAATTCAAGTGAAGGAATTATATAAATATGAAGTTATGTGATCATAATATAAGGGACCAAGCAATAAGCATTGCTTATCACCACCTAAGGTTCTATCTATCAAGGCCTATATTGCTCTATTTGCATCCATCTAGCTCCATCACAAGGGACAAAGGTTAGTTCATCTACATCACAATTTATATGAGGGGAGTTCATTATATTCCATGCACACATTTTTTACATTCTACATCTAGCTATTTGCTTGCTACTTCAAGCATGACATGCCAAGAGCAACTTAGGGCACAATTTTGCACACACACACACAAGCGCATTGGGTCCGAGATGCAAAGACAACGATCGAGTGTAAGACCACCATTATGGTTGTTGAGGATAGTCGACCCTTCATTTGCATCTTTCTTTTTTTTAGGGTTTGATTCTTTGTATGGGGTTTTGCAAGTGATTCATTAATTTCAGGTTTACAGTGACACTCGACAGAGTTCAACAACACAATAACGAAAAAATGAGTGCTTTGCACCATCCAGTAGCCATACCAGAATCATATTATGGCCATTTATACAAACCAAGGTTCCCATATTTCATACCAGATTGCCCCATGTACCCAAATCCCTTTTCCAGGTGCCCCAGTCTAGTTAAATCACCTAGGTCTACATTTTCTCAAGCTCTTGTACGATGGTCTCCCATTCTTTTTCGGTTAGTCTTAAGCTATAAAACAGTCCCACAACCTATTAAAATCAGCTAAGGTTCTTCTAACCTATTTGTAATTAGGGTTTCATATGTTTCATAGTTTAGTTGCTTGAGTTAATTTCTATATTACATTATTTATTTATTTATTGCTTCCACAACATTTAGATTAGGCTATTATTTTAAATTTTAACATAATCATCTTGAACATCACTAGATTTATGATATGTCACCTTTTCACACTAATCTGGGGCATCCCTTCACCATCTCCATGGTCTATTTCCTTAATTTTTCCAACCATTCTCAAACACCACAGACAAAAAAAAAGGAAAAAGAAAAACCTCAAAACCCAAAAAATCACAAAAAAAAAAACCCAAATCCAACATTTGCATGAGTATTTTTATGATGTTTTCTTGTTTATTCTCATATGTTCTCTATTTTATGTATTATATATATAATTTGATTTGGTCTTATATCATTATAATTTGTCTCTTGTTTACACATATATTATAGGGGCATCTTGATCTTTCATATCCTAGTGTTCCCTATTATATGTTTGATTCTTATGTATTGTTTAAACAACTATCTTTGATTTTATCTTATGTTTGCATGTATTTTGTTTTGTATATCATATTCCATTGATTTTATCTTGTGAATGCATATCATATAAGGGAATCATGCTTCTCTATATCATGTTGGCCCATATTTATGCTCTAATGCATATTATAGTGTAATCATTGTGATCATACATATCATGGTGCATCCTATTATATGTAAAATTAAAATAAATTTTATTTCACATTGTAGGTATCACCATGCATGATTAAAAAAATTATTTGTAACATCCTTTCCCACATCGTTCAACCTCATCCCCCATCATGAAAACCCCTTCATCCTGGGAATATTACTTTACCACCCTTGAAATATGTGAATCCTACTTGAGGATGTTCCTCAAGATGGGTTTTTTCCCGTGACTCCTTATCCACCACCAAGGAAAACATGTCCTCTATTCATTTCTCATCCATATTCAAATATATTTGAAAACCATATTTCTAAAAATATTCCCTCTCACTATTCTTGTTCCCTTCCTCAATAGTGTGCCACTTCTTCATATCTTATATTCTCTCCCATGTATCTCTTTTCACCACCATATTTTCACATCACCTCTCAGCTTGGGAATATTATTTGGCCATCCATCTAACATTGGAATGAGGTAACCCTCTAACTAATCCTTTCCTAATGTATAACTTCGTCATCATCACATCTCTTACAGTATAACTATCGCCACCATAAACATATTTCCATCCCACCTCTTCAACATGGGAATCTTATTTGAGGTAGCTCATCTAAGTAAGTGTTTCCTGTTGTAAAATCCCCTTCATCCTAACATCTCTCATAGTACTACCATCATCACCACCAACATATTTCCATTATTCATATTCATCTTAGGAATATTGTTTGACCATCTCGAGTAGCATGGGAATATTACTTGAGGATTCCCCTCATAGCGCAGGATTTCCCTACAACATATATTCCTCCATCCATAGCTCCTCCACTCCAATTGTTCCAATATTCCTCATAATCATCTCCTCCATCCCACCCCTTCATCACAATACCCCACTAACCATCTTCCCACATCTTCCATTATCATACTTAATCTTTCAAATTTTGGAATCTTACTTGTTCATTGCCACAACATGGGAATCTTACTTGAGGATTCCCTCATATTTAGTATTACCTATTGCATATCTTTTGGTTTTGGAAGCATAATGAACTGAGAGAGGGGGTGAATTAGTCCTGTAGACACCTAAATTTTTTTTTTGAAATCTTATTTCTAAAAGCACACTAATCACTCACATTCTTACCATTTCCATTATAATTAGTGATTTCTACTAATTAACTAACATTTCTTACCATTTTGGTTAATTAACAACACTTTTTTTATTACCTAGCCTCTTTCACATTTAGGATGCCAATTTACAACACATTATAAGTCAAAATCCTCTTCTGAATAATTAGCGATTATTAGCTAATTAAGCCTATTTTACCCTTGTTTTGGTCAATAAACCCTATTATTAACTTAAACCCCTCTTCCATCCATTCAAAATCACCCCATTTCCCTCCAAGACATCTCGAAAGGATTCAAAATTGTATCCTAGCCTCTTAATTGACCCCAAGTAGTTGATTAAGGCTCCTCACATCCTAGTCATTTGTTAATTCACTAATCACGATTAAAAAACATTAATCTACTTTGTGCTTTTATTCCCACATGCACTAAGATGCAAGTTTGCCCCAAATATAAAACTATAAAAATGACTAGCCACATACCTTTTTCACCATGCTTTGAATTACATATCATATACGAAATATGATTATGAGCCTTACTTCCTCTTTGGATTATTTTACTCAATATTTTCCTCCAATCTTCATATTGGTTAGTAGAGGGATATCTAATATGGCCTTATAGCCATTATTAGAGAGATCCTCTCACCATTTTTGAAGTAGCAACAAACCATAATTTGATTTCTCTTAGATCTATTTAGGTCTATGTTAGTTAGCAATTCATACTAAGTAGGCATGTTTTAGCTAAGATTGATTGATATCATGTTAGTTATTTTAAGTGTTCCATTAAGCTTTAATCATTGATGTTACTATTATTAATTCCTAGCTTTGTTAATAGACTATGTGGTGTTAGTCTAGCTATTTATCTTTGTAAGATTTTTAGTAGTTATCATTTGGCACGCCCGGTGGGACCTTACCCCATTGCATTCATTCAATTTGAAGTTTTCTAGATTAGTTTCAAGATTTTTAGAGTAAATTTAAATTTTTGTAGATTAATTTCAAATTTTGATAGTTGTTTAAACTAGATTAGTAGTAGATGCTTTATTTTCATGTTCTTTGCAGGATCTAAGGAGGTAAAGTGTTGTCAAAATTACATCAAAGTCAAAGATTTGAGCTTTATCATATTTTTGTCAAAACCCATGTTTTGACCACCTACAGAAGGTGTGCACTCACGTCTTTAGGGATGCGCTCATGTTCAAAGGGGCACTCTCAGGTCTTGAAGGCCACACTCACACTCTCAAGGCAAAGTGCTCACGCTTCTCTATACATTCATGTGTTTCATTACATTTTTTCCCTCTATGTGTTGGTTGTTTTGGTGCTTCAAGTGTGCACCAATGTTTCACTATCCGCACTCATGTTAATCAACTGTGCATTTTTGATAAAGGTGCACAAGTACTTTTAAGGTCACACTAGTATTATATGAGGCACACTGCTGCTATAAGGTTTGCGCTACTTTCTAAGGGGCTCATTAGCGTTCTAAGGTAAATTTGATAAGCTTCAAATTTTTAATTGTTGTTTCTTTGTACTTATGTCATTTTTCTAGGGTTTTCAGCTGTTACTTCATATTTTATAATTTATATTATGTTTTCTAACACATTTACTTAGGGTTTGATGAAAAAAAAAATTTCATACTTTGTACGAGTTATAGGGTTGTGTATGCTCTTCTCTTGCACCTTGTGTGATCTTGAGAATAAAAAGAAGCTCTAAACCTTATTTTTATAACATTAGAGTAAGTGGGAAACTTCATTATTCATTTTTATGCTTAAGGGAATGAACTTTTCATATGGCATTTATATGATCCTTTGATTTAAGATATTTCATTTGATAAACAACTAAGGCTAAAGCTTGTGTATGCTCTTCTCTTGCACCTTGTGTGATCTTGAGAATCAAAAACAACTTTAGTTTTTCACTAAAAAACTTGGATTAATTGGGAATGAACCTTGATTTACAAAGTATTATGGTGGTTATTTTATTTACAAGCTTTTCATTATTATCTAGTTGGGTTACTTGTTGTGTATGCTCTTCTCTCGTGTCCTTGGATGATCTTGAGAACCAAAAACAACATTTAATCCTCTTTCTATGATATTGTAGATCTTTTTGATAACTAATAACTATTTGCATGTAGGATCTAATGATTTCCAAAGAAAGGAGAATCTAAAAAAACTCTAATTACACGTGTGTTATAGGTTTCCAATGGTGGTCTAAACTAAATTATTTAATCCAAAAGATAAGAAAACACACCACTTTGCAAAACATTGTATATGTAAGTTTTGGTTAAGAGCTATGGCTCGTCCACTTTAAACTAGGATAAAATCCCTTTGGCGTAAGCCTTAAAATAACAAGAGGGATTCTCCCAGTAACCCCAAAGTATTTCATGTAAGAGGGAACCTTGTAAACGAAATGGTAAAGTGCTCCACAACCCAATTGATTAGTATGCATTGGTGAGATTAGATTCAAAGTTATCTCCATTGCAACACCAAAGTGAAAATACAACTGAATGCATTTATTTATCATTTTATTGAAGGGGGTAAAGTAAATTCGGGATACTCCAAGACTAGTCAGTGTGACTTTCTTGGCAAACCAAGCTCATGAGAGGTAATTTGTGACACCTAGAGAGAGAACCACTAGGAAGCTTATGGCTTGGAGCCAATTTGACTTAGACATCATGTTCTATAGAGCTCTCACAAAGTGAAAACTTGTTTGGAGTCAAAACCTTGTTATTCAAACAAGGCAAGAGTCCATTTAAGTTGAAAATATGTGTTATTCATCATGAGACCTATGATGTGTTACTTTGTCCTAGTTTTTCACTTATCCTAAGACAAGGTGAAACTTTGCCAAAGTTACACTTAGTTTGTTTCATCACCACTTGGTTTACACCTTTATTTTCTTGTTTCCCATTTGGGACAAAAGAAGAACAACATACATGGATACCACTAGAAATAATCATGTCCACCACTTTTGTAGTCTACTTGCATGACTAGGTTGCAATGCCAAAATGCAAGTGTTGAAAGTGTGAATGGTGTCTTCATGTTCTAGAAGGCCCTTTGTCACATATTGAGACTAATTATCATTGTAGTTAGGTGATATCATCATTGAATTTGAGTTGTTATGCTACCCGCATTATAGCCATACAATTGTGATACTTACATCTTGTTTCCATTGTGAAACTTGGTATAAGTCTCTAAATTATATTGTTACATTGCTTGCACGCATAGTAACTTCTTGATATACTTATGCTTGGTTTTTAATCCTAATATTTCCTTGAGTTTTGTGAGTGTTGAGGTTATGTTGTTTTCATTTCTATAACACCATTGTGATACTAAAATCTTACTTTCTAAAAAATTGATTAACGTGTCCAAATAGTTTTGTTACATTGCTCACATTTGTAACTTCGATTTTCAAAGAATTAGAATTTATTGGTATCTATGAACTTGTTTTAGTTTACCTTTTTGGGTGATCATGTCAACATTTTCTTAGCATTTAGGTCTTGTTTATTTTAAACTTGGCCTAAGTGGTGATATTGTGTTGTCACTATTTTCTTTGAACCTATCTTGGAAAAATGTAGGGAGTAAACTATTGTTGTGACTAGATTTGAGTCTTGTACTTCATTGTCTTATCCTAGATACTTTTTGTCATATATTATGTTAGTGTGTGTATTATTTATTCTTTGATATCCTTGGGTTCATATTGACCTTTGGATTCGTGACCATTTGATATTCCACATTCTTTGTGACGACTTGACGTCGTTACGTTGGAAATTTACCTAGGGTCCATTTTAGTAAACCTTAGTAAAACCTTTCGTGTTATGCCTCCTACCACAAGAATGGGGCATCAAAAACTAGGGGCAGGTCCCTTTGGAGATGACATGTTAAACCCACTTTTAGAAGACAACATCATGGTTGATCATAGCGGTGGAGAGGATAATTCTCCTCGAGAAAATTTTGAGTTGAATCCCACCCACTTTGATGATTATATATACCAAAACAAACATGAGGTCTTAATGTGTGTCGTAGAGCTTAGAGCAAGGTTACCCTCTATGGTTGACCCTTCTCTCATTTCCAAAATGGTTCACAGAGAAGATGAAATAGATCATCTTCATCGCAATATTAATGACATCTTGAACCCAGGTCATGCCTGTACTTCTAGATGATAGAATGATGAGGAGATACCTTTCAAAAATGATGGAGACTATCACATACCTACTGTTAGAGTCCATTTTGAGGACCATGAAGAACATGTTCATCATGAGCAACCTCCTCCTTATGAAAATTGTAAAGAAGTACCCACTCGGGAGGTAACCTTAGAAGAACAAGTGCAAGCTCTCACTCACCAATTGGAAAGTTTGGCTTCACACGTAAACAAGGAACAACCTGAAACCTTTGAAACAAGCCATACCAAAAGCTAAACCTAAGGCTTCATACCATGAGTTCCAGACAAATACTCATCACCAAGAGACACATAAATAAACTTATGAGGACTTTTCACAGAAAATAAAGGTGGAGATACAACTAGGTTTAATCATGTGTACAAGCTTACACCATCCACACAATACCACCTCTTTAATCAAGAGTGGTCAGCCATAAAAAACTCCCTTATAGCCTTATAAGAAGGCAAAACGGGTAACAAAACAAAGTACCAATTTGATGAGTTGTGCTTGTATCCCTTTAATAAAGCCATGTTACAAGTACCTTTCCCATGTCATTTTTCTTGTCCAATTTTTGAAAAATACAAGGAAAAGGTGACCCTAGAGACCATATTAAGGACTTTTATATGGCATGTCAAGAGGTCACATATAGCAATAACTATCTCATTCACCTCTTCCCATAAAGTTTGGGAGGTCAAGTGTTGGAGTAGTTTTTACACATCCCTAAGGGATCTATATCTACATGGCTGGAACTAGCAAAAACTTTTGTACATCACTTCTCATTTAATATAGAGAGTGACATTACCATGTTATATCTATGTAATACAAAATAATGAAATAACAAGAACTTCAATGATTTCCTACAATGGTGGAGAGGGTTAGCTAGTCGCTTCCCTTGCTCCATACCTAAGAAATAGTTGATCAATATATTTCTACCCAACCTTCATCCTAACATTACATTCTACTTGCAAATGCATTATGGTTGTAGACACCTAAAATATGCTTACACTTAGCATTTCATCCAATTCAGTCAATTAATGACACTTCATTAATTATCCACTCTTCGCTCCATTCTCGGATGCCCATTTATGACACCTTCTTGGTCAAATTCCTCCTATAATCAACAAATTGGGCTAATATCTCTCTGTTTAGATAAATATTCCTCCTTTCAATCATTTAGAACATCCCTAGTTCCCTCTAGATCACTTATATTGGCTTCTAGGCTATCTATCACCACAATTGATTAACTGACCCCTCCCAATTATCAATGAGTCTCTAATCACTCACTAATCATGTTTAACTAGCCTAAACCTAGCTTAACTAAGCCTAAAGCATGTTTATCCTAATCTAATTCTGAAGTGCTTTTTATACTTTAGTCCCACATACACCCAAATTCCAAACTCTCCCAAGTGGAAAACTATAAATACAAGGCTAAGCCTACCCATTCAAACACACAACTTTACATAACACAAAACCAAAACAAGCCTAAGAAATCTTGGACCTCATTTGTATTAGCTTTAAGCTAATTATACATTTGATCTAATAAGCCTCCATTTGCATCCTTAAACCAAGTTTTGAGTAATATGCAGAGAACCATTGTCCTAGAATCCATTAATGGTGAGACTCCATTCTTGAAAGCTTGAAAACCATAAACATTTAAATCACCCCTTTGATTGCTAAGTTGATCTTCTTAGGTTTAATGTTTAATTAGTGATATAAAGAGTAGAGAGTAGCATATATGCTAGGTTTTGATGTTTTTGTCAAAGTTATGATGCATGTATATACATGACCATGGTTTTTAGGTAGGTGTGCATACACCTTTTATTAAGCATAGGCACATTCGACTTTGTCATTTTTTTAGAAGAGAGGCGCAGGCACCCAAAACCACACGTAGGTACCTGAAATTAGGCACACACGCCTAAATCATGGCACACATACCCTTTTTCCAACATAAACATCCTCTAACCTTTCATTTTTACTAGGTGCGTAGGTACCCAAACCCATGTGCAAGCACCACTGTACTCTCACCCTCTGTCAAAAAAATTCTTACTGGCGCTCCATGCCCAAATCATGGCACATACACACTTTTTATGGCACAATTACCCTCTACCAACACACACGCATTGTCATAGCTTTTACCATTTTTATGCTCACCCAACACAAGCACCTATTCTCTAGCACATACACACTTATACTAGCATAGACATCTCTCGGGTAGCGCAGGCACCCTACATACCTGCTAGGTTTACATAGAGGGTGCAAGCACCATAAATAAAACACACATGCCAAAAATGGTGTGCATACACCTTGAAGGGTGTGCAAGTATCTCTGTTTGATCTGGATTTGTTCATATAATTTTTAGTGCTCCTAGTTTGGGTCATATCTTTTGACCCATTGACCCATTTTTAGAGTTTGAATAGGCGTCGGAAAGAGAACGAAGTGAAATTTGTGAGGAAGTTCTAAAATTAATATACCTTTAGTATCATTAATTCTATCATCAAACTCCCAAAGTTCCCCGAGACCTCCAAAAATGCAAAATACTAAAAACCATTGAAAAACTGCTAAAAATAGATTTATGGAATTTTCTAATATTCTTGGTTTTCTAACTTTCTCACAGGGTTCTAACAGTGGTTTGCAAGTTTATTTTCCTTCATATTTTTATGCTAACTTAGTTAAGTGTTCATACTTTTCATTTGTAGGGGTCCTTTGAAACATGTATGCTCTTCCCTCGCACCTTCTAGGTGATCTTGGGAATCAAAACGTTTCAAAACCTTCTATTTTGCTTCCAAAACACTTCAATTTAAGATTTAAAATGGATTAAAGTTCAAAGTTGGCTAAAATGAGTTTCCTTTTGCAAAACACTTAAAGTATTATTTTCCATAAACTTGTTTTAGTTGATTTTTCCACATTGTGTATGCTCTTCCTTCGCGCCTTTTTGGTGATCTTAGGAATAAAAAACAACGTGCAAACTCTCTTTCTTATTTTATGGAAAATTACTAACTCCTTGCATTTAGGGCCTAACGCTCGTCAAAGAAAGAAGAGGTCGAGACAAAACAAAACTTCTAATACATGTGTTTTTATGTAGGTTGCCAAACATTGTGCTACTTAAAACCACATTAAGTTAAGCAAGATAAAAAACACACCATTTCACTTCACACTTATTACAGGTTTCAAAAGGGTACGTCCTTATCTCGCTCAACTAGAACATAACCCCTTTGGCATAAACGCCTTACGCTATAACAATGGGGGTGGTTCCAGGAACCCTAAAATAATCCACCGCTGAGTAACCTCGTGGATGAAATAGGAAGTGCTCCGCTTACCCACTTGACTAGATTTTACATTGTAAGTTAGAGTCAAAGTTTTATGTATCGCGACCCCAGTAAAATTACAACTGAATGCACTAGTTGTTCATTGTATTAGAAGGGGGTACACTAAATCCAAGATACTCCCAAATCAGTCAGTGTGACTCTTTGGGTAAATCATGCTCACTCTTAGACAACTTGTAACACCTAGTTGAGAGATCTTATTAGGGAATCCATTCTATCTTGGATCCCACTTTTTTAGTCCATTATTGTGTCAAGCCATCACGAAGTGACAACTTACTTAGAGTCTGAACCTTATTTTTTGAACAAGGAAAAGAGCCCATGTAAGTTATAACTAAGTTCCTTTCATCACGAAATTAAACGACGTCTCACTTAGCTCGTTTCATTCTCACCTTCAGACGAGGAAAAACTCTACCCAAGTGGCACTTAGTTTATTTTCATTTTTTCATAAATACCCTTGAATTCTCACTGCCCTTTGTTGGGGTGAGAAGGAAGCATACCTCACGAGTATTATCAAAGATGGTATTCACCACTTTTTTGTCTATTTATGCCCATCCATGTTTGTGGTGGGTTGTTAAATGTATAAAGTGTGTAAGTACGTTTTCATATCTTTGATAGTCCTTTGATCTTGATTTCAAAATCATATTCATAGTTAAGATTGGTTCATCATTTGATCCCCTTTGATGTGTTACCTTATTCACATTTCCTCGACACAATTAAGATACTTACGCGTGTTTTTTGTAAACATGATCTAAGTATCCACATTATCAGGCATTACTTTACTTTTTAAGAACATCCTTAGTATACTTTGACTTGGTTTAAATTTGAACATTGCTCTAAATCTTGATGGGTGTCACTTACTTTATTTTGTGTCGTTTTAGTACCAATTTGACACTAATATCTTGCTTCTCCGCGAAGCTTGATAGATGTGTCCAATTAGTGTGGTTACATAGCTTATATTTGTAATCCTCTCCCTTTGACATTTAGGCCTTGCTTGTCTCTAAATTGGTCATAGTATCCTTTAAGTGGGAATTATATTTACCCTTTGTTAATATTTACGCCTTGTTCATTTCGATCTTGATGTAAGTATTGACATTATGTTGATCATCTTTGCATCGAACTATCATTTTACACACACATTTTACATAGGGAGTATTTCCTTATTGATTGGCTTTGTGTTTCACACTTGCATGATTGTTCCTTGTGATCATTCATCTAGAAAACTTGTTTTCTAGGGAAATTATTTTTTATCTCATCGATATTACATCATCATGATGTCTATTTTCCTTATACCTTCTTCAGAAAATCGCACATGCATCTCTATACGTACGAAATATCTAGTTGGTTGTCATTATGCTTCCTTGAATCAACATGTCACTTCCTTCCCTTTAAAGGAGTTCCATTACACTAGTTAAGTCTAGGCATTTGTACCTAAACAATGCCAACAATGACTGATTATTGCGTGGTTTCTCACACTTACAAAAATATGGAACCTAGGTTTAGGAATTCAAATCAAAAGATTCCCATTACAACTAAGCCTTGTTTGGTTCTTCATGCTAGAGAGTCCATCTGGGTACCATGTTCCCCACCTTCATCTCATAATCAGTTTTATGGTTTGGATGCTTCTAATCCAAATTATTATTCAAGTTCCCCCCACTCTTCTTCTAATTCAGATCCAAACTACCATTCAGATTCCCATGCTTCTTCTCAAGATTTTGATCCCAACTATTGTTCGAATACCCCTAGATAAAATATTTAATCACGATCCTCCCTTACTTCATAGGACCTTTATTCTAAATCACCTCACCGATGTCTTCCTCCTTTAAAGACTCATATGACTCCAAGTTCCATTAATCGAGCATCCGATTGGGTCTTGAGTCATGGTCCTCCCTTTCTTTGGAGGACCTCCTTCATCAGTTGCCTCAAAGACCCCTTCCTCCATCAAAGAGTTCCATGACTCAGATTCCCTCTAGTCAATCATCCAATTCGAATCCTATGTTGTAACTTAACGGATGGCTATGTGATCCTAATTTCCAACCTACATTACATTATCTTCTAGAAAAATGATCTAGGTCTGGATCTAAATCATCCATTCATGAGATAGTCGCCTCCAAGCCTACTTCCTCTCTTGATTCGTCTACTACTATCAAACCAAATTCAATCACTCTTCATCCCTTAATCCCTTTTAACCATATCATACCATTTCCTTAATCATCTCCTAAAGATCAATGTCTATAACCACATCAAACCATTATAAAAATCCATGTGCTAAGATATCTTTTCAAAGCACTATCAAAACTCTTTGTGGGAGTGATAAGGTCAAGCCTTCCCCTCATCTACATCATCAAACATCTTCATCTTATTTTTTCAATCAATCTTCCCCACTTATCGGGCCCATTTCTTCTATTCAACCTCCTATGGCCAAAGAACAACAACCTCTACTGATTGATTTCTCTCATAATGAAGGAACAATTAGACTACATGATGATATCCCTTTAGAGGATTACAAACAAGGATTCTTTCTAGAACTTGATACACTCGTGTATTGGGAGAAGAAATTGATTCCTTTTATCATAAAGTAGAGGAAAAGCCTAAGGTCATGGAACTTGACTCTTCTTCGGCATTCCATCTTCACCTTCTTCTGAGCATGATGAGATGTCGGGGTCTAGCATTGATTCATGGCCTATCTTCTCATTACCAACTCATTCCTTATCTATCATCATTCCTCAATCAAAATCTCACCTTAGGTCACCGTTGAGTATCCCATCATCTTCTTCTATAATGAAGCCACCCTCGGGTAGCCCTCCATTTTCTACTTGTGGTTTAGCTCCTGGTAGCCCATTACCTTCTATTCTTGGGCCACATCCTAGTAGTTGTTCCTCTTATATTTATGGGACCCTCCCGATAGTCCCTCATCATCTATACATGGGCTACACCTAGCAAAACTTCATCATCTTCTTTTATTCTTGGGCCATATCCTCATATCCCAACTTCTTCCATATTATGGCCATATTCTAGCAAGACTTCGTCATCTTCTATTAGTGGCTCACCTCATGCTAGCCCATCCTCTTCAATTCTTGGACTGTATCCTTTTCATCCATGACACCTTTCTTCTATCAATGGTTGTGGTAAGCTCACAGTAATTTTTTCTCACATCAGGTCTAAACGTCCACGTTTGTTTTCTTCTCCTTCTCGATATCAAACAAGTCATGCGTCAACTTATAAGAAACACAAATAGTATCTTAACCGAACTAAGGTCAAAACTTATAAGAGATCCAAATATCCTAACAAATCAAATGATCTTAGTGTTAAAAATCAATCGCTATTCAAATATGTAAACTAATGCAACCATCAAGTATGGTGTAGAGTGCATAAACCTATGAATAGGGAACTCGAGATCCCACATGAACAATCCTTGTTTCAGGATAAATCACAGTCATTTGTTGAGTATGAGCTCACCTTGATCATTGAGATTAGGGATAACATGACTCTTGATAAACAAACACACCTAGTCTCCCTTATTAAGGAATTTGCAAACATTGTTGTTGGATCTTACCACGTAGAGTGACTCTGTTGTTCCCACCTTTCCAAAAACTATCAAAAATCTAAAAATCAAATCAATTCAAAAATACAAAAAAACATGAGAAAACATAAAAAAATCAAAGGTACAAAGATCAAACATTGCAATTAGGTATTACGTACACATGGATGTTTCTTTCTTCCCTTCCTTGTTATTCTTCTGCAAGTCTTCCTACCATTTTCATCCCTTCGGTGATTTTTGGTTAGCCTATTCACACGCATTTTATGACATTTATCTCTATGGTATCTGTTTGACCTTGGTATTTCATCACCTTGGTAAATTAAATAATGAATGACCTCATAGAAATCCTATCACATTCAACATCTAATAAAATTGTTGTGAAGAAATTTTGGACATATTTGTGGAAACTAGCCAATGTCATGATCATAATCACTTCCACCTCCTTTCATCAAGCCATCAATGGTTCTTAACCCTTGTCAAACAAGAGAGCTGAAATAATTTTTCGAAAGAAAAAGAATCAAAATCAATAAAAAATGTAATTCTAAAAGCTAAAAGCAAAAGCAAATTGATATATAACTCTCTCTTGGGGCTATGGATGCCTTCTTTGGAAAAAGAGGAATGTTGCGATTAGAATTAGATACATCTTCATCGGGGACCTAGACATGTGGATAGCGGTGGAGCAATGTACGGCTCTCCTTCCACCCTCCATTCACAAATAACCTATCAAACTATAGCATTCCCGAACATTGGCTAGCATCCTCACTCGCTTTCTATGAAGCCTTCCCTCTAAGAGGTAATAAAAACTCCACATGCACACACTAGATCTCTATGAAAAGCATGATTAGTATGTTACTGCACCTTGTTCAGAATCTTACTCTAGTCTATATCTTGTCTCACAATTTTTTCGTTTGTCTAATCACTTCTTCATTGCGAGGTTTATAAATCTACATTCCTATCATTCAAATTGTTCTTATACTTTGTTTAGAACATCCATGTGTATGGTACTTCGTTTTTCCATTGTTTTCAAGAACCTTTTCCCTTTTCATAAAAACAAACTTCTCCTTCCTTTCTATCATGTGCTTTTAGGCCATCTTACGCTAGGGGCATCCTTGCTTCTTCCCAGCACTTCATTGGTTTACGTTCATCATCATGTTAAACCTATCCATAATGTCCTTGGGTCCCACTTCTATGCATGAAGAGTTCACCTTTGAATACTCCCACCTAATTGCTGGGGCATTTTCTCATCTTCACCTTTCTCACACACACGTGGCATTTTTCCCTTGTACATCCCATCTATCACTGGGGGCATCCACTCTTCTTTGTCTTCCTGTACATAGTTTTAGAAAACTTTAAAATAAAAAACATTCAAATAGGTTATAAAAATCATAAAAACATTCAAATATGTTTCAAAAATGTCTAAAAATTAAAAAATCATCCTACAAAACATTTCTCTTTGGTTATCACATGTTCATGTGCGTGACTCACAGATCATTTTGATCTACCTTCATTAACAAAATCTAGTCTACTTGTTATGTCTGTACTTCCTAGTCGATCAAGTGCTTGGTATTGTTTCGTAACACACAATGCTTTTTCATAGGACCCAAGTGTCCTCTGTTATTCCCCTTGCATGTATCCTTTCTTGGGGCACCATCATTAACCCTTGTTGTTAATTTGAATAGGTTGGAACTAAATCTCGTTAACAAAAACATTACATTATGTTTCTTTATTAGTTTAACTTGTTTACTTTCTCGTATTACATTGCATTATGTATGTTGTATGGAGTTAAGCATCTTTTACTTTCTTGTATTGCATTGCATTTTTATGTTGCATGGATTTGGAGTTTTTAGCAATGGACATTTATTCATATATGGTGTTTCTTGTCATACTACACTTTTGTTCATTCCTTTTAATAAGCACCGATGACGAAGATCATTAGAAATATGGTGAAAAATAAAGTTTTTAAAAGGCACTTTGGATGGATGTTAGGTCATTCCCCCTTCCCGATACTCTTTTTCTTCTATATCCCTTTTCTTCTTCTTCACACTATTCTTTCTTCTTTTTTATTTTCTTCATCTTTTCAATCGTTGATCGAGTTCTTCCATCACCCTCGCCGACAATTAAGGGGACATCCTTCATTCTACTCATTTTTCTTCTATCCCTTCAAAATTTTCTACTTATTTATGCTTGTCTACTTTCTTTGAAGTGACGTCACTTATGCCACCCCAAAGAGGGGAAAATGTAGACACCTAAAATATGATGATACTTAGAATTTCCTCCAATTTAGTCAATTAACGACACTTTGTTAATTAGCCACTCTTCTCTCCATTCTCGGATGCCCATTTATGACACGTTCTTAATTGTATTCCTCCTATAATAAAATAATTGGACTAATATATCTTTGATTAGCTAAACATTCCTCCTTTCGACCATTCATAGCATCCCTAGTTCTCTCTAGATCACTTTTATTGGCTTCCTAGGCTATCTATCACCACAAATGATTAACCGGACCCCTCCCAATTCTCAATGAGTCTTTAATCACTCACTAATCATGTTTAAATAGCCTAAACCTAGCTTAACTAAGCCTAAAGCATGTTTATTATAATCTAATTCTAAATTGCTTTTTAGATTTTAGTCCCACATGCACCCAAATTCCAAACTCTCCCTAGTGGAAAACTATAAATACAAGGCTAAGCATACCCATTCAAACACACAACTTTACATAACACAAAACCAAAACAAGCCTAAGAAAGCTTGAATCTCATTTGTATTAGCCTTAAGATAATTACACATTTGATCTCAAGCTTGCCTTCCTCTATTATTAAGCTAATAAGCCTCCATTTGCATCCTTAAACCACGTTTTCAAGTAATATGGAGAGAATAATTGGCCTAGAAGCCATTAATGGTGAGACTCCATTCTTGAAATATTGAAAACCATAAACATTTAAATCACCCCTTTGATTGCTAAGTTTACCTTCTTAGGTTTAATGTTTAATTAGTGATCTAAAGATTATAGAGTAGTATATATGCTAGGTTTTGATGTTTGTTTCAAAGTTATGATGCATGTATAGGATTAATTCTTGTTTATCTATTATCTCTGGTGCATGGCTGAGTTAGTTAATATTTTAGGTTCTTTAGCCTCATTACATAGCTTTGTAACTTTTTCCATTGCATACAATGGTAACACTTTTGAAGAGGTAATTGAAAAGAGGATTCAAATAGAAAAAGCGTTATTAGCTAGAGGGACCTTAAAACCCCTTTCACGTGACCATGATCATAACGATTCCAAACCTAATGAAAAAACAAATTTTGTTCCTAATAAGAAAAAAACATCATAGGTGATGGAATAGTAGACTCTAAAAGAGTGCAAGCAGTTCAAAATCACGCTCCTTTAAAACTTGCAAAGGGAACTCTTCCTATAGAGTATAAACATCGTAACTTCACCCCTCTATCTGATTCTATGTCGTCAATACTAAAACAATTAGAGGTGGTTAATATGGTTAGATATCCTAAAACTACACCTTATGGGGATGACACACCTAAGCCATCATGGTTTAGGGAAAATAAATATTATGGATTTCACCGCATCAAAGGTCATAAGACCGATAAGTGTTTAAAATTAAAGCACTATATTCAAGATTTAATCGATAGTGGCGATGTGGAAATGGATTTCATCGCCCCTACTAAATATCCCAATGTAAACATGGGGATCTTTAAAGAACCTTTCCCAAAGCATAACAAAGGAAAGGAAAAGTTGGATCAGGGACAGTCGTCTCAAACCAAGAATGCCAATTATGTTTCAAAGACGGACCATTTTGATGCCCTAATAGGTTGTGTCAATCCACCTGTTGAGCATATCAACATGATCAAGATTAAATCAAGGGAGTGTGTCATGGAAATGTGATGGCTCGCCTTGTTATTTTAGAACCTCCTCCCCTACTCCTCAAGATAGTCATTATGACATGTTAGAACAATTAGAGAAAACCATGGCTAAGATTTCAATCTTAGACCTTAAAATTTCTAACATTCATAAAGACATCCTTTGTAAGACCTTACAAGGATCAAGAGTGTTTGTTGATATTGACCCAACACACTTGTAAGCAATGGTAGCACAGATTGCTCTTACAGAGCATATAACCTTCAGTCCAATAGAAATCCTAGAAGAGAATCCCTCTCATAATTTACCCTTGCATATTGAAGTCATAATCAAATGCAAGAAGGTAAAAAGAGTGCTTGTGGATGGTGGATTGGGTTTAAATATTTTTACTCTAAAGATAGTTTGAAAACTAGGGTGTACTGAAGCTGATTTAGAGACAAAGGTCATCACCATAAAGGCGTATGACAATGAAGAATGAAAATCAGCTGGTATGATCACTTTCTCATTGGAATTGGGTCCTATTAATCAAGAAAAAAGTTCCATGTCTTGGACTTGGATCTCCCTTATAACATGTTACTTATCCTACCATGGATTCATGTCATGCAATCCATACCCTCAACATATCATCAGTGCTTAAATTTTAACTATGAAGGGTAAACCCTCACTATTTAGGTTTATCCCCAACCATTTTATCATTGCAAAGCATTGTTGAACTATTTTCCCACCATCTACAAATGTCCTTATACAGAGATAGTTATTTCAATTCAGTCAAATTCCCTCACTTCATGAGTGGATTTAGATACCTTATCTCCCAATGATAATAGTGCTTCTACATCAAATACTCCTTTTGCTACATGGGAGATGAAGGTTAGAGAAAGTGGTTGCGGAGAATATGATCTTCAACAAGCCCTTATGGTTCATAACATTCCCCTATCTACCAAAGCGCATGGTAGGTCGTGTTACAAGTTTCAAATATCTAAGGAGAATTGTCCTTTCAATGCTTTTACTCCTAGTGGATTATTAGAAGATGAAAGAATACTCAAAGATATTGTATTTCATCTTTGAAGATAATGAAATGGATCTATGTTATCAATCACCTAGGTATGTTATCCCCAATCGAATGATGCTTACTATGGGATACAAAGGATGTGGTTATGGCTGCAATGAACAAGGTATACTATAAGTTCTTCTAATACCTTGTTGTATAGTAGGTAAGTCTGCGGTGGCATTCGACCAGTATGAATCTCACCCCTCGAGTTTGAGAATACCTCTTCTAAACGCGAAGATAATATGTCTGAATATGAAAGAGAAACAAATTCTCGGTGTAGTCTTTAGAAATATCTTTCCTCCATGAACCTATTTTCCAACGTGGCTATCCTAACCATAACCCATGCTATATCCCCTACAACTAAAACACTAAACCTCATTTACCCATCACTCATGAATTGGGACCAACAATAGCATGTTTCAATCAACATCTTTCGAACGACAAGGCTATCGGTGAGTTCCTTTGGATTCATGATGACATTACAATAAATTACCATAAGAAAGGCTTATGTATTCAGCTCAATGCATGTGCATACTTTAGGGAGGAGGTAGAACTGTGCGGTCATTTAAGAAAAAAATAAAACAAGGACAAAATTTCCACCGAAAAGCATTACAAAAAGTCCAAGTCCTATAGAAAAAACCTCTAATCCCCCATCGACACTTGTGGGGGCATTTGTCATTCTACTAATTTTTCTTCAAAAAATTACTTGTTTTACTTGTCTACTATGTTTTAAGTGACGTCACTTACTTCACCTCAAACAGGGGCAAATGTAGACACCTAAATTCCACTTTTGCAATCTTATTGCTAAAAGCACACTAATCACTCACATTCTTACCATTTTCATTATAATTAGTGATTTTTGCTAATTAACTAATGTTTCTTACCATTTTGGTTAATTAACAATGCTTTTTTGATTACCTAGCCTCTTTCACATTCAGGATGCCAATTTACGACACATTGTAAGTCAAAATCCTCTTCCAAACAGATAATTAGTGATTATTAGCTAATTAAGCCTATTTTACCCTTGTTTTGGTCAATAAACCCTATTATTGACTTAAACCCCTCTTCCATCCATTCAAAATCACCCCATTTCCCTTGAAGACATTTTGGAAGGATTAAATTTTTTATCCTAGCCTCTTAATTGACCCTAAGTAGTTGATTAAGGCTCCTCACATCCTAGCCATTTGTTAATTCACTTATCATGATTAAAAACCTTAATCGCTTTTTGATTTTAGTCCCACATGCACCAAGATGCAAGTTTTCCCCAAATATAAAACTATAAAAGGACTAACCACATACCTTTAAACTTTACACCATGCTTTGAATTGCATATCATATAAGAAATATGATTATGAGCCTTACTTCCTCCTTGGATTAGCTTTCTCAATCTTTGCCTCCAATATTCATGTTGGTTAGTAGAGGGATATCTAATATGGCCTTGTAGCCATTTTTAGAGAGATCCTCTCACCATTTTTGAAGTAGCAACAAACCATAATTTGATTTCTCTTAGATCTATTTAGGTCTATGTTAGTTAGCAATTCATACTAAGTAGGCATGCTTTAGCTAAGATTGATTGATATCATGTTAGTTCTTTTAAGTGTTCCATTAAGCTTTAATCATTGATGTTACTATTGTTAATTCCTATATTTGTTAATAGACTATGTGGTGTTATTCTACTTATTTATCTTTGCAATATTTTTTAGTAGTTATCAACTCCTTACAATTTAATTTCAATTTCAAATCACTCACATAAACCATTAATCAATTATCCATCCATTAATGTGTGCACAACAACATATAACATTCATACAATTAACCATGAGCAAGAGAAACAACACCAAGACACAATATGTAAGTGGGAAAACCTCAAGGGGAAGAAAACCCACTAAAAACTTGTTGATATTACACACAACAAAGACTCAAGTGAATATTACACATCACAAGAGATTTATTTAGTGAGGCACCAACCCCTAAACCCTTGTTGATATTAATCACAAAAAGATACTTGCATGAATATGACTCATCACACAAGATTTTGATGGATATATCATTGATTATATGCTGCAACAACTCAGTTGATGGTGATCACAAGATTCAACTCCAAACTCCTTCAAACCCTTGCTCAAACCCTAGGTCTACAACCTCACACAAACATGCTCTTTCTTCACTTCTCAAAGCATAAAAATCTTTCACACATTCTTTCTTTCATTCCTCAACATCTCACATAATTTATCATCTCTCAAATCACACTCACACACCTGCAAAACTCTCACACCTAGGTCGTACTTCTTGCACACACACAACTAGCTTCAAAATCACCCAAAACAATGTTTTTATAAGCTCCTTCTTAATTCAAATTCAAAATCAAACATTTTCCCTCCTTTTTCATGACTAATACATCATAAAAATATCCCATATACTTTTCATAACAGCTACAAGTGACCCATATAGGTTGGCCTAGCTAAAACCCTTCTTCCATGCACCAAAAATCCTCAAAACCCATGCATTGGAATGAAAAAAATATCCTAACACCAAAAATATTTTTATCCAAGCTCTAAAAATAATCACACATGTTTAAAATTACATTTAAACATCATCCATGGTTTCAATTATCATGAGCCAATCAGATTATTTCGTTTAATGGTCTCGGTGCATGATTGCCTTCACATAACACTTGTTTCTAACACCCGGTTTTCTCCTTTTGTCTTCAATATAAAAAAATAACACCTCAACTATGGCATGTGAAAAATTTATGGAAATTAAATAACCTTTATAACACTCCTAAACAATTTAAATCACATCAAACATACACTTTGGTTCAAACTACATCACTTTTTCCTTCACCAAATCAAGCTGCCCAAAAAGTAGTTTTCAAAATCCAACTAATTTTCACATTTTATTACACTTTAAATACATAAAAATGGATTCATAGGATTATAAATTCACCCCTCTTCACATTACATGTGATATAAATCATCATCTAATTCATCTCACTCTCCACCTAACACAAACTTTTAGCAAAAGCAATTCTCATGGAAATCCAAAATCTTCTTGTCCATAGACTATCCTAGAGACCATATCAAAACTCATCATCATGATACAAACATTATATCACTAGAAATATCTCTGAATTATATTTCCAACACAACTTTAATCACCTCCTAAATTCTCATATAGCTCCTACAATATCATTTTTACCAAAACTACCCTTTGACCAATCAACCTAAATGAAGCACACTTGACCATGTAACTGCATCACCATGACTTGAAACCTATTTTTACATCAATAAAAACTCACATAAATCACATAATGGCCATTTATTTTGCAACTCCTTTAGACAACCTTGTCCCAAAACAAACTTCTTCAGAAATTGACATGTTTAAGTGGGGTAAACTCATCACCATAACCTCTATCATACCTTTTTGGAAATATGGAGGAGTATTATACATGTTCCAATCATCATTAATGCACTAGGAATCAATTATGGCCACTTAGGAAGTAAATATCTCAAACCTCTTTCAAGCTAGGGTTTCAAACTCATAACAAGTTGTTTACCTTCTTAACATTCGTTCATAAAAACATGACGATGAAATAACCTCATTATTTTTATGAAACCTTCTAGAATCAATGTATAAACATCATTGAAATCCAAAAGGTCCCATGAAAATCACAAAAATCAGGGTGAGCATTAGAAGTTCTAATTCAAGCTAGAAATATACTTGTGCTTGAACCTGTTCCACCAAAAACCTCATATCTTGCAAAATTCACATCATTGAAACCTAAATTTTTTCCCACATAACAAGGAAATGTCCTACTAATATATCCAATCATAATAATTTCATAGAAACCTCTCAATATTTATATCCACTGAGACTTTCATATCTACCCCTTAGGGTTTTACACTATAGAATCTAGGGTCAACTGAAATATCATCATAACTCATCATGAAAAAACTCAAAATTTTCCTAAAATACCTAGCACATCATGATACACCTTCCTACATGCACTAATGAGATTATATATATCCATAACTCACTCTCATGTTATCTAAAAGCCATACCTTCTCCAAATGATCACCTGCAACATAGTCACAAACTTGTGTCTACACCTGAAGCTCATATGAGTTCCCAAGATCTCTCTAAAAATTCTCTCCATCATGCTAACATGCTTCTCAAGCAACCAAGAATATCCAAAATCCATGCACCATCACCTAGGCTAGCTAGGTCACCTAAATAGGCTTGCAAGAGCAAACAATTCTCACTAAATCAACTGTGTAGCCAAAATCATTCCTGGATCTCCATGAGATAATCACTCGAGCATCATCATACACTTTGTCATTAATGAGGCTTTACATCAATTCTGACACCTATGCAGCAACATGCCAACATTGACATCCACTTCTCCTCCACTCAATTGGTCCCTTCCTTCCTTGTCATCATCTCTTTTAATCAAATTTTCCATTCTCACAAATTCACCTCTTCTTTTCCCATCCTTCATAAAATCCACCTTCGCCTAGTAATATTACTTAATCATTCCCACTTGGCTTGGAAATATTACTTAAGGTTTCTTCTTAAGATTAGCTTCTCTTTATGTAGTCTTTTATTTTACCAAATAGACGAAGGCACGTTGGCACATCACTGAGAAAATTTGAGCGCTCACCTGAAGCACGCAAGGGTACCAGGTCCCTCTTTTATAGAATATTTGTCAAGGATTTAACATGATAAGCACATAAATATATATATATTCCAGCCCAGTATTACCAATGCAAAGATAACCATAAACAATTTTAGATCATAACCACAATGCAAGAATAACTTATACAAGAATCAAGATTAGGTCTACCATACAAGAACTAGTCACAGATATGTCAATAACCAATATCCAACCATATAGATCCATTGCATTAATTATTATAAAACATAGAAGTTTAATACATACATAACAATGTCACCATAGGTCATGCGTGCACACAACTAAGAACATAACCTTACTATAAGTTGTGTCTTAAGATCTCATCATCCCTAAACTATGCAAATCAATACATATTTATAGGTAGTGGGGACTTTCCCTTCACTACTCATGCATCCTCAAAATAGGCTATGTTCAAATAATAGCCATGCACCCTTACATGATAAATAAAAAAGCATGCAAGCTCACTAATAATAGATTATCTAATAATATCAATGAAGATCTAATCCTATTAATAGCTCAAAACTATGCATTTCGTTTAATCTTCCACTTTTCCAAAATATCCTTCCTTTTACTCTAATTATTCATGGTTTTGTGTGCCATATACTCAACATCTATATTTAGCCTCATCATGCAAAATAGCTAAGTCCTAATATCACGCTTTCTCGGGCATGCCCTATTTCACTATACTTTCGCACGTACCTCCATGCCCTATGTCTACACGCCCAACCCTTATGCACCTTCAATACTTAGGATGTAATTCATCAGCCCAACATTACCCCACACTTGCTTCATTACCACCCCCAAAATGGGTAACCATGACTTATCTCTCCATGAATAAATAAGGAACAAAATAATAATGTACACAAAGAATGAAAGAATGCATGGACACGCTTACTCTTCGAAGTCGGAATCAACTCTAGATACTCACTTTTAATTGTTGCCTCTAATTTGGTCCAATCATTAAGCACCTTATTCATTTTTTCAAGGATGTCTACAAGTACCCCTTCCATTTCATCCATAGTCATGTTTTCACCTTTGTTCTATAATACTCTAAGGATGTTGGCCAAACTGAGACCATCCCTTCCATCACATCCATTTTCATCACTATTAGTTTCCTTGTGAGTGTCATGGGCTGTTGTAAGTGCATCACAATTTTCTGATACTAAAGTGAGCCTCTCCTCATGCCCAAGTGTCTCATATTGTTTCACTGCAAGGACTACATTTTCTTCCACCATGGTCCTTGTCTTGATGATTACCTCAAGATCCATGCAAATGTTCAATGCCAAATCTACCTTTTTCATTTCATCCTTGAGTTTTTAGCAAAGACTCATAACTTGTAATCCAATGCATTATTGTTGCCTTAGCTCTCTCTTCCTACACGGCAACATCCTTTGGTTTTGGCATTTGTATTGGGCCCTCATCCAACACCATGTGAACCAACATGTGTAAGTAATGCATAGCAGAGGGGAATATCTCAACCACTCTTTCTTCCAAATGTGGCCTTTCCTTCAAAATTTCATCACCGATTTATTTTTTCATATCTAATACTGTACGTACCTTCAAATGAGTTGCCTCCTTTTCTTTGGTTAGGAGCTTAATATTTGTGTCTTTATCCTTTTTATCTTCTAATAGAGCACGAATAGTTGCTTCCTTATCAATATTTATGTGTGCAACCTCTACAGATACCTTCATCAATGCATTACTCACATGTTCATCTGAAAACTAAGTTGGCTTGATTGTGATATGGCAAGAATGTGGAACTTTCTTCATTCTCTCGTGACACACATGATTCCTCACATACATCAAAGTTAGGCTCATCCATGTGAGTCTGCATACTCCATGACAATTTTTGTGGGTGCATGTAGTTGCCATATTTGGATCCATCAATTCCCATACATATAATTTTTCCTTTACGATAGTACTCTAGAACTTGACGTGAATTATTTTTATCTCGTCATCAACATAGCCTAGGTTCTACATCTATACCATATCTTCCTCCTTGGGATCACTTTTCTACTCTCCTACGTGCTCATGTGCTTTGGTGCCCACATTCTATTGTACTTCCTCTTCTTCCATAAGTTCCTTATTTGTGTGCACAACATGCTCTACAATCTCGGTGTCTCTACCACCACAACTCTCCTCTTCAATTCCCTAAATTCCTATGCTAGGGAAATTCTCCTTGAACAAAGGTTTTTTTCCACCTATCTCCTCATCCTGTTGAACTTCCAAACTATATGTTGCAAAAATTCCCGCGTGCTTTCAAGTGAGAATTTTCTTCATCACTATCCTTAACAACAACATACTTTCATAACTACTTTCTTTATTCCTCCACATTCTTCACTCGGTATTATGTACATATATATCCTTACTAGATGTTATGTGTTATCACCAACATCTCACCCTATACACCTTGTATCACTCTTCTCCTATGATTCGAAGCCATCTTTGGCTTCTTTCTCCTGTTCTTATTTCGCTCAATACATTTTGTAAACCTTCTAGTACCGGTTCTTCCTCCCAGGGGCGTCTGTTCTAATAGATTCCTTGTTCCTAATATCTACTTCCCTCTTAGAGGACCTAAAAAATATAATTCCTCTCCTGCAAACACCTTCCCATCCTTAAAACAAATCCTTAGATACACATATACACACACAGGCTCAATCTTCCCTATGGATAGAGTCTCTAGATTTATGTCAATGTTATCCATCTCCATTATCTCCACATACGCTTCTTTGTTCAGCCATACATATGTCTTATACAACATATGTATATCTGTGACTACTTTTTCAAATCCGGATGGGATTTTAGGCACATTGTGTAATATGTTTACTGAATCTTTGAAATAACATGTGGTGAAAGCGAAGGGTAACTTACACCAAGGGATCTTTTCACTCATCTTCATGAAAAACCTCCCCAGGCTGAAGTGTTGGTACATCACAAACTCGGTTGGTCTATCTAATACTATAAGCAGCTCATGTACTATGTTTCACTCTCCTTCAAATGCTCGTTGCATCCTTATAAACCATTTCTCCTAGCGCTCCTTGTAAGTGTTCAAAATGGAACCATGACATGTATACTTCAAAAAAATTGTGCAAGTGATTTATTTTCCATGGGATACTCCCAAACTTTCTCCCTTGGCCCATTGGGCACACCAATTTCACTTGAATACAATCAAAAGTAAAATAGCACCCTAGGTTATTTTATCACCTTTTTCATCCTAGATGTGCACCTCTACTACTAGGCTCTTTGTAATATAACATGCAATGTTATAGTAAGTCTTGCTCACCATTTTGTGCGCTATATGAAGCCAATGCTTTGATTGACCTCTTTCCATCTCTTTGAGGTGCCCAATTTGTAACCTACAAGCCATGATACAACCCTTGTAGCTAGATCCTCTATGTTCATAACCTTGAATTCTTGTCCTCCCTTTTTGTACTTGAACATAGTGGATGTCACATCAACCCCCTCATCATCTGATAGATCACCTATAAATCTCTAAACCCAAGTCACGCAACCCTATGACCTTGCCAACTAATTTGGTGGTAATCTATAGAATAATTATTCATGTACGTGTGACATCAGCCACTGGTATAATTGTTCGATTTCCAAAATATGGCAACTCAAGGAGTTGCATAACTCCAACACTCTCCAATAGTTTCTTCACTGAATCATCCAAAACCCTATTCCCATCTATTATCCTCTTATTTGTCTTCTAAACAATATCTCGTAATGATATCCTTTATGGATTTCTCCATTCTATAGTTAAAATCATTGATCTTGCACTGTGTTATCTTTGATGTCCATGGCCTACCCTTCAATCACATTTTCAGGTATCATGCATCTCTACAAGTCATTCTTTTGCTACTTCTACATTCTCCTTCTCAACTATTAAAGCTCGCCTTGGTGCCATTTTCTCTTCTTGATTTATAGGTACGTTTTGTGACCTAAAATTTGTTACCTCATTACTATGGATGCCTCGAGCTCAAATTAAACCCTTGGTCTTGTAACCTCATTTTCCTTATTCATGAACCTATCTTCCCGAAACCCTATTCATACAAACCCATCATTACAAATACACGCAACTAGCCCAATGACACTTCTTAGCAAAGCTCTAGAAATGATGTGCTCAAATCATCTTGGTTCATTGCTTTACATATTACTCATTGTATTTCTCATAGTATTATGCCCTTCATCACACTTAAAAACTTGATAGCTCAAAGGATGTAAGGTAATAATAACATTACACTCACCGAATTTATAGTTCATTTCAAAATTCTCTACATTAATTTCTCCCCAAATAATATTGTACATGGAATTAATTCCACCTCCATGCTTTTCCACGTGATGCACCTTGTCTTTTTGTCCCTAATTTTTTGTGCCTCGGTCATAAATTTCTAGCATGCCCACTTCTTGGCCACATATTTCCTTACATATGCTTCCCTATGCCAAAGTACCTATCCAATGTGCCTCATCCTAAGTAGTTTCCAATGCTGCATCCTACCTCACATTACACTAAGCATCTATCCTCCTATGCATGGTCTTCAATCTAAGAAATTTCCATGAAATTTCTTCTCAAATCTATCTCTACTCTAGCACCTGTAATTTTTTTTTACCATGCACTGCAATCTGAAACAAGGCACTAGTCAATCCTTCTTAATCCACCCCACACTAAAAGTATGCACGGTCCTCTACACATGAATTTAATATATAGTAATCAAATTTTGGTGTGTAATCCCTCTTATTACAAAAAACATTGAACTAAATTTACAAAGCATAACAATGATGAAAGGAAACACATATAAAGGAAATGCATTAAAGGGAAACCTAATCTAATGGAAATACTTCCTTATTACAAACACCAAGAAGAATTATTTATAGTAGGGCTTCAGCCTACTCCCATTGAAAAAATCGGGCAACCTTGTCCCATTAAGCACCTATAATCGGCAAATGCCTAAATCAAATATATAAGTCACAACATACGGTCCCAACTAATGCACTTTGAGCTTTCTAGGGTGGCATAAGAACTTGGAGTCATAAAGAAGAACCTTCATCCAACTTCAATCTTTTTATCCTTAATATGCCTATCATGCCATGCCTTTTTCTTGGCCTTTTCTATCTTCTAACTCCATCTAGCAATGGCACACCTTTCATCCAACTACATCAGTTTATCAATACACTCTTCAAGTGCTTTCTCATCGGAAAAACCTCCTACATGCACAATATGCAGAGAAGGTAACATGAATTCCATTGGTAAAACAAGCTCATGCTAAATGCCAACTGAAATGGTGTGGCTTTATTCAACCTCTTATAGGTTATCATGTATGCCCAAAGTACAAAAAGACTTTATCATCCCAGTCTTTCCTTCCAACATCACAAATATTTGTCAATGTATGTCCCAATATTTTTTTGAAAGCTTTAACAGTGCCATTTTCTTGTGGGTGATAGGGTGTTGTTTTATGGTGTGCCACCATAAATTCTAGCCAATAGTATCCTGATAGTCTCATTAAGGAAATGAGTGCCCCTATCACTTGTCAAACTCAACATGCATCCATACCTGATGATAATGTTCTCCCATAGAAACCTTGTTGTCGTAGCTATTGTATAATCCTTTGTAGGCACTACTTCTTCCCACCTTATAAGATAGTTTGTACAAGTTATAATGTAGTGCGATCCAGTCCTACGCATGGGTGGGGAAATAGGACCCACAAATTCAATCGCCCACTTTTCAAAATATTTTGCACTAACAATAGGCCTTAAAGGAATTTCATTTATATGCCTAGTCTTTCCAAGGCACTCGACAATGATCACATACCGTGGAATATTTTTTAAAATCATTATATAGTCTTTCCCACCATAAACCACCCAACAAAATCTAGAGTGTAGTGGCATCACCAAAGAAAAATTTCCACCTACAATACCACCATGAGCTTCCTCCATAATAACTTCACACTCATGCTCAAGCACACACCAGTGCAAAACTTCATCCCAACCTAGTTTGTATAAAATTCCACCAATTAACATGTAACGCACAATGCTTATAAAAAGTTATTTCTTTTCCAAATATTTCATCCCTTCAAGCACCACACTTGTATGCAAGAATACAACAATATCCTCTAAGTTTGAGGGCACACAATTCAATATGAATAGTTATGCATCCAAAGATGGTATCCTCAATACTCTATGTGTCCTCACCTAAATTAATCCTTGATAAATGATCTGGTCCATAATTTCTCTTGCCTAGCTTAACCACCATTGTAAAGTCAAATTCTTGAAACAACAGAATCCAACGACATATGTGCCCCTACAAAATGGTCTTGTTCACCAAGTACTTCAGTGTCATGTGATTTGTATAGAATATAAATGGGGTAGCCAAAGTAAGTATTTTCTAAACTTATGCAATGCATAAATCATGGACAAGGCCTTGCACTCTGTAGTTATATAATTTTGTTCAACAAGTGTCAACTTCCTGCTTGCAAAAATGGGATGATCAACAATCCCTCACCGGGTTTTGTTAATACCATGCCAATGGACATGTTATAGGCATCCGCATGCACATGAAATGGTTTGGTCCATGAAGGAAAGCAAATAATACATGTTGAAGTAAGCCTTTCCTTCAATGTTTCAAATGCACATTATTGTGCGTCACCCCAATGGAACTCGCCTTTGCTTTTCAATGACTCCTCCAAGGGTGTGGCTACCTTAGCATAACCTTTGATAAAATTTCTATAATAACATATGTGCCCCAAGAATCCACACACCTTCCTCTAGTTAGTAGGTTCCTCTAAGCCCAAAATAACATCAACCTTAGCAAGATCTACCAACAATCCTTCTTTATAGATAATATGTCCCAAAAAAGGTGTAGCGAAAATGCACTTCTTAATGTTTAGAGATATGATCTACTACTAGCACCTCTCAAACATAAGTATTAAATTATCATAGTGGTCTTTTACTAGCCCATAAAATATCCAATCATCCAAGTAAACCTGCAAAACTTATGAATGAATTCCTGGAATGCTTGAACAATAATGCGCGAAAAGACTGCAAGCGCATTCTTTAATCCAAAAGGCATAATTGTGTATGAAAAAAATTCCCTACTCGGTTGTAAAATTTTATTCTCTTAATCCTCTTTAGAAATACTTACTTGATGATATATAGAATATCCATCGGTGAAGGAGTAGATATCATGCCTTGCGCAACGCCTTCCGAATATCTTCGTAAAAGGTGTGGGAAAGGGATCTATTACACATGCATCATTCAATTCCCTATAATCCACACAAATTCTTATCCTTCCATATTTCTTTATGCTTATCACCATAGGGCTAACCCACTCTGACTCCTCAATGGGCTCAATGATTCCATATTTTAACATCTTATCAATTTCTTCCTTTACCTTGACGTGTAGATTAGGATTCATCCTATAAGGCCTCTTCCTAACCGGGCACGCACCTTCCTTTAACTTGATCCTCATCTCACCTAAAGAGTGATGTACTCCTTTCAACTCATGATAGCCTCTAGGAAATAAGTCCTGGAAGTCACGTAGTAGCTCAATGATTTTTGCAACCTCTGATTCAAACCAATAATCACCAATGATGGCCTCCTTAGGTTTAGCATATGTCCCAATGTTGACCTTCTTCATTTTCATAGGCTCATGTATGTGTGTGCCTTATCATTTGACTGCCTAAGAAATCACGTGTACCCATAATATGATCAACATCTAGATTCTCTACTTCTTCATCATCAATCATGTAGACCATTTTACCTTTTTCTTTTCTAGGTAGGTGCACCCAAGTTGTTCTTCATCTATCTCTTCTTCTTCAAAACATGCCTCTAGATATGACTCACCTAGTAATTCTTGAATAAGTTCCTTAGCCTTTGCACTATATCCCATTGTCAAGCGCTTCATAACTTGTAATGCCTCATTCACTAGACATTTAGTATAAAAATAGTCAAATATTTGAATCATACATGTAGTCAATTCTTGCCAATTCCATGTTTCTCTATTCAATTCCACATAGACATACCATGTGTGTGTGCAGCCACACAGAGTGAAATAGAACTTATACACCCATAGTGAAGGTGGTAAATCCTCCTACCCATATTTCTAGAATCTCTCACACTTCTAAATGTGATGGAAATCAAAATCCTTCCCATGAAATTCACATGTTTTGGTAGGAACACCACTCCGAAGAAATATAGTAGAGAAGGAAATTCTCACGTCTCACCACTCTAAAAGACCGTCTCTGCGTACCATCCACCAGCATGATACTTGTCCCACACAAGGTATATACCAGCATATTCCTTCTTTCCACTTGATTTTTCCACTGGGATTCCATAGCGCTTATAAATACTTCAGATTTCCTTTCTTTGGTGTAGCTTGGGACCTAGTTACTACCCAAATGCCTAACACAACAAGGCCTACTCACGCCCAACCATTTCATAAGTCACATGCACCTAGTTGTCACAAGCAACGCTATTTGTATCACTCATAGAATGTGCATCATCCCATTGAATAACTCCTTCCTTTTATGGCTCAAGTACTTCGAGATCTATTCAAATCCTCTTCACTCAAAGGTTCTACATAAGGTGTAGCTTTTCCATCCATCAAAGGAATGATCATGCACTCTATTTTGTTCTCAAAACTGATGTAACCCTTATTGAAGCACATATCAACATTATTTGCATAACACCAAGGGCACCCAAGAAATGTTGGACAGCTTATATGCTTCAAAGAAGCGCCAAGACTTCAAAATCCCCAATAAACTTGGCCCCTTGTATAGTAATAGTGGCATCCTTCAAAACTCCAATGGGCATGGCTTTAGTTCTGTTTTCCATATACAACACATTCGAAGATGGTTATAATGGTGGCCTCCCATCTAGTTCCATGTGTCCAAGGTGAGTACATTCACTTCTGCACCTATATTAATCAAAATGTTACTCAACAATCATCCATCAACAGTTGCATTCAACATAAAATCAAGACTATGAGGAGGTAAGTTAACATATAAAATCTGTCTCTTGCACTCAACTCCAGTAAGACGATATCTTTCTACTTAACCATTCCCCCAATAATGGAATGATGGTTTCTTAGCGTAACATCTTACAAACCTCATTTAATTCATCAAAATATTTCTAAGGAAATTCAACTGATTTTGCCTATTCTAGTTTCCGCGACTACTCCTTCAAGAATCAGTATCTCACCTTACGCAAGTTTCTAATGACCTTCATAGTCTCTTGATAGAATTCCTTCCGATGGGAAGGATCTGGATAATTTTCATGTAATACCTCCTCTTTTGTACTAACATTTTTCTACTATGGAATCTCACACACGTGTGTAGTCTCGGGCATGTAGTTATCATCACAAGTTTTACCTTTGGGTCGGGAGCTAACTTCGGCATCAACTGATCTTCCATGACGCATTTTACTATAACCATCCCGTGCCTTTATCATGTTTGTGCTTCTTTCTTAGGTGCTCATACAAATCTAGGAATTCTTCATAATTTTGTTTTTCAAACCAGGAGCAAATAGTATTTTGAGGGCATTCGCACTTATAATGATCAGGGGATCCACATGTATAACATGTTCCATAGAGGAACTCACTTCTTCCACTACCACGACCTCATCCTCTAAATCATCTACAATAACCTCGACCTCTACCTCTACCACCTCCATTAGAGCACCCTTCATTGTGATTATGATTATGATGCTCACCATGTTCCTTGGAATTATTTGCAACATTAGCCTTGGTGTACACCAATTTAAATGGAATCATGAATCGATCAATAAATCTACAATTCTCTATATCATGTGTGATAAACTTTAAAATATTACAATAACAAGACGTGTTATTCCTTATCGTGTGTTGTAATAGGGGAATCTACTCGAATCATGATCGAAGTGATAGATTTCACATCCAAAGAACATGGTGCGAACCAATTTACAAGGAAAACTATCCTTAGTATGTCCTTCTACTTCACAATCCATGCACCAAATACCACTGCGTGTCTCATGAGCTGAATTAGCTGATAAATTTTCCAATTATTTTTCCATAGATGCAATTTGAGCTTCCAAAAATGGGCTAACCCTAGTTTCTATACTCTCAACTTCCTTAGCGCATAGAGTTACCTCAAGAACCTCACATGGGTCTCTCTAATTCTTGTTTAAGATATCCCTTCGAAAGGTGTGATCAAACCTCCAACGAACCATTGAGCATGCTAACTTGGGTGAATGTCATAAGATAACTTTGATAATAAATTTTTAAAGTGGGCATCATACTCCCTTACACTCTCAGCCATGCCTTGTTTGATGTCCTTCAACGAGCTGATGCTTTTCTACTCAAACTCATGTATGTGAAAATCTATTAACAAAGCATCATGCAAAGGTGCGTTATAGTCTACCAAAGTCTAGTTTGGATCATATTTCTTGTACCAACTATGCATACACCCTTGAAAATTAGTAGCAAACTAACTTTCCTTATGCTCTGGAGCTATAATCCCCTTAGCACGCCATAGTATCTCACACATATACATGTGTTCGATTGCATCTTCAATTCCTCTATACTCTAATAGGTAAAGGTACATATCAAAATAGACTTATTGAGGTTGGTGTGAACTGTGCCCACCAAATATAGAACTTGTGTTACCTCCTATGTTCCCTCCTCCTCCAAAACTACCAAACCCACTATATCTTGAGCCACCTGATCCTCCTAATCCCCCCCGTAAGGGAAATGGACAAAGGGATGTATTTCCTTATGTTCCAACATTTGCACTAAACTTAACTCCCATGGTCTGTGAAGTTGTACTAATGCTAGACATAATACCAACGTTCGAGTGTTGATGATGTGCCAAAAAATATACCTCTAACTGGACCTCCAAATGATGAAGACAACATCTATGCCACCATAGATGAATGCACTATCTCGATTAACTCCTAAAATTAATAGAAAATTAACTCTATCTATCGCTACTCTACCACCCACACTAGCTTACTTATCAATGATTATCATACGAACTAGAAATACAAACACAAGGGCTAGGTCACCAAGAGGGATCAAATGCACACCCGCGGACCTTATAGTTTTAGTCGGCGCACTATCATCCAAAGACGAAGATGGTTCTCTTCCATTCTTACCCAAATGAGGGAAGTACTAGATGTTTTGGCTCCACATCTTCTACGTGAGCTCCAAATAGTTCATGATCCATCTCCTTCGCAACACCATTCGTTCTCTACAACATCACACTTCTTCTCCAAGTCCCTCTCGCGTGCTTCATTGAACTTAAGCCACCTTTTTCTCTCTACCTCTCTTCCTTCAGTCTGCAATCTTTCACCACACCTGCTCCTACCCCCACACATGGTGGGGTTTAGCTATCCATAGGATGTTGTTCTAAATCCAAGGTCACGATCAAGATCTTGATTGCTAAAGGGATAGTGTGATAATAAGATCCTCTAGGTTCATGCAGGAATTGAAACTCGACAACCTCTAGACAAGAATAAATATAAACTACATACTCCAAAATGTATCTATTCAAAACACCACTCCACCAATGATCTACAACACATGTCCAAGTCATATCAACATCATGCAGAGCCTGGAATTCTTCCCATGTGTCAAACAAGTTCTCTATACCTCTAATTTCTCTTTGATGCACATGCTACTATCCAATCATATAACTCGTATAGGGAAACAACATAAGAATGTCTCATAGAGATCATGATACAAATTTAATTCAACCCACGCACGTGCATCAAATTCAAGTCTAGTGTTAAATCTGTGAGTAAACTCTTCCTCTAAATTCTCTAACCAATCCTCAATACTAGCCAAGGTTAACCGGTATGTCTTCATCATGCAACATCCTTGAAAATATCTTGAAAATATCTTGAAAATAGTTCCCGTAATGGAACCAAAATGTAGTCTTTTATTTTACCAAATAGCCCAAGGTGTGTTGGCACATCACCCAGAAAACCTTAACACTCACCCAAAGCACACAAGGGTACCAGGTCCCTCTTTTATGGAAGATTTGTCAAGGAGTTAGCATGATAAGCACATACATAGATATATTCCAGTTCCATAATAACAATGCAAGGATAACCATAAACAGATTTTAGATCATAACCATATGCAAGAATAACTTATACAAGAATCAAGATTAGGTTTACCATACAAGAACTAGTCATAGATATGTCAATAACCAATATCCAACCACATAGATCCATTGTATTAATTATTGTAAAACATAGAAGTTGAATACATACATAACAATGTCACCATAAGTCATGCGCGCACACAACCAACATCATAACCTTACTATAAGTTGTGTCTCAAGATATCATCATCTGTAAACCATGTAAATAAATAAATATTTATAGGTAGTGGGGAATTTCCCTTCACTACTCATGCATCCTCAAAATAGGCTACATGCTAAGAATAGTCATGCACCCTTACATGATAAATACAAAAGCATGCAAGATCACTAATAATAGACTATCTAATAATATCAACTGCAGATATAATCCTATTAATAGCTCAAAAATATGCATGTCGTTTAATCTTCCACTTGTCTAAAATAGCCTTGCTTTGCCTCCAAGTCTTCATGTTGATGTGTGCCTCCAACTCAGCATATATATTTAGCCTCGTCTTGTAAAATGGCTAAGTCCTGATATCACGCTTTCTAGGGTGTGTCTTGTTTCACTACTACTCCACGCGCACCTTCGCGCCCTATATGTCCACTCATCCTTCCCTTTTGTGCCTTCAATACTTAGGTTGTAATTCATCATCCCAACACATTCTACACTTCCCCACCTAACCATGTTTCCTTCACTCTATTTTTCATGCCCTTCCCCATCATCATCTCTTCTAATCAACCCTTACATCACCATGTACATCACATATTATTTTCACATCCTTCATTGTCACTATCTTTGGCTTGAAATCTCACTTAATAATTCCCACAACATGGAAATATTACTTAAGGATTCCCCTTAATATTATTTTATAAATTTATACTTCCCCATATTCCCACATTTCATCCCTTCATTTGATCTTTCCATCCTCTTTGTCTCCTTCCCAACCATCCTTTCCACCATCGACTACTTTCCATCATCCTATAAAATCACATTCTATGTCCACCATGCTCATATTATGAATCCTACTTGACCACCCTCCTTTTGATCACTTTCCTTTCTCCTGATTTTTCTAACACTTTATTTCTCTCTACATTCCATTCTCTCGACATTTTTCTCATATCTTTTTTATTTATGTTCTTTCCATTTATACCCCTCCTCTACATTGTTCATTATTTTTCCTCTTATCATGCATCCACACTCACCTTTTATTTAATCATCAATCTAGTTCTTCTCTCATCCTCACATATTTCCACCCATGTTAGCCACCCCTAATTGTTTTTCATCTCCCCCTAACATTATTTCATCGACATATTTTTTCCTCTTTCACTCTCTTTTTCCTTCTCTCGCTTTCTCCACACCTATACCCATTTTTTTTCTTTCCTACTCACCTCCCCATCCTACATCATTCCAAGCCAATATCTTTAATTTATTCATCCTCTGATATTTTTATTTTTCACCCCAACAATATTTTCATCCTCATATTCTTCCTTATCCTCCTCTTCAACTTCTCCACTCTTTTTGTACCCCACGTTGTTCCTCCTTTCTTTCTTCTTTTTACATTCCTGATGTTTCCCATTATTAACTGAATATCATCACTCTTAACTCCCTATCCCGACACTATTTTTCCTCTCTTCCTCTCCTTTCTCCCCTTTTTTCTCATTTTCATCCTTTCTGAATTGTTATGTCACCTTTTTCCACCTCTTTTCCTTACCACTATCATTGAAAACAACTCCTTTGAGCCTTCATGTTCTCCTCTTGTCTACTTTGTCATATTTTTACATTGTCTTTATTCATATTCACCATCCCTTACCTCATACTTCATAAGCATCTCCATGTGATCTGTTCCATACTCCTATCCTTTAATATTTGCATCTTTATTCTATGGTATTATCTTTTTCACATTATTTTCTCTTTTTACCTTGTTCTCTTCATCCTCTTTCCCTCTTAACCGATTATTTTCTCATCATCTTCTCCCAACATTGTTCCATCCTTTAGAATTATCTCCATCTCCCACCATCACCTTAACTTCTACTCCATGTGGTTTTTTATTTACTTACTAAGTTATCACCCCCACATCAATTTGTAAAATCCCCTTTAGAATCAAATACCCTTATCCCATTTATTATTTGTCGATGGCTAAGGGTGGAATAAAAGGGAAACTTAGTCATAATGAATTAATTATAAAGTGTAATATAAAATGTTTTTTATTAGATATGGTAAAAACATGGATCATCTCCCAAGGGCCATTACAAAAGGAGGAAAAAAACAAGCAAGAAGGAAATGAAAAAGTCCTAGAAAGGAGTTAAACATGCTTAACTCTTACAATTAAGGACCAAACTTTGTAGAAAGGTGGGGAAACTAGAGAGAAGGAGAAATAGTCTCCAAAACAGCAAAATAGTAGAAGTTCACCAAAATTCTGCCAATAGTCCAGAACCAAAAGTTAATTTTTGGGGTTCCCCCACTGTTACCATCATGGCTATCTTTTTCACACCACTCTCAACACCTTTGTCATTAATATCATCCTAGAGCTCATCCTTGGAGCTACTGATGCACAAGTTGAAAATCCTTCTTTTAGTGCCCTCCTCCATCCTTTCCATCTTTTCAATGAGCTTTTGACCTGTTCCTCCGCATCCAAAAGTTTCTACCGACTTCACATGTGCGTGTGACAATTTTCTTGGAAGCGTTGATGGCATCCATCATTGTTTCCCTTTCCTTTAGCTAGATCCATCATATATATAGTGCAATATAAAATATTATTATAAGCACTTTATATTAATTTATTAATGATAAAGTTAAAATAAAAAGAAAATAAAAATAAAAAGATAAAGTGATAAAATAAAAATAAATAAAATGATAAAGTCACTTTATTTTATTTTATTTCCCTAAGGAAAATGTGACCCATGTGGAGGAGAAAAAGGTAAAGAAAAATATTAAATGCGGGGAAATAAATCTAATTGGTGGTCAGTAGTGGCTAAAATTCCAAATGAGGTTATAAAATAAAATCAAATTACAAGGTACAAGCATCTCTTTATTTTACAAAATATTATGATTTTTGTCTAAGATTGTGAGCTTTGTAAATTACTTCAAAGGACGAAAACCCATTGAAGTTATCTCTAGAGGATGAAAACCCTCTTGAGGTCTAGAAGGAGAATGAAAACTCTTCTTCTATTTGAGAGGATTAATCATTTAGGGGCTTTCATTGAAGATCAAGTATTTATTAGTGTTTTCCAAAGTAGTGTTCAAGGATTGTAATGTGTAGATTTGGGCAACGGTTTGAAGGAGAAGAATTGTTGTTGAGACTTCTCTTCATTTCTATCTTATTCAAGGTAAAACTACTCTTCTAGGGAACTTATTTTTGGTGTTTTGGATATGTTTTGAAGTTGATTCATATTGTTTTTCTATTTTCTAATTTTTAGAAATCAAATCAACCAATTTGTGTAATTTTTGGGTCAAAGAACTGGTGTTTTTAGTTTGGTTTCAAGGAGCATTCTAGATTTTTATAAAATCAATCAACTTTCATTTGGGGTCAAATATGGTACTTTTCTTGATTATTTTTCTTTATAAAAAATAGCTGATCTATTTTGATGATAAAAAGAGTAATTTTGGTTTTGTTTGGAGTGATTTTCATACCCTGTGCAAGTCACATTTTCCCATAGAAATTTAGATCTGCACTTAATTATTTTTGTATGATTTCTAATAGTTGTAATTTTATTTGGGATTTGTTGGAAATCCATCTAGGGTTGAAAAATTTCCATTTGGGTACATTATAGTGGTATCGTAGAGGTGATCATTTCCATCTAGTGGAGTTTAAAGTTAAAATAAACATCAAGCATGCAACCCCGTAGAGAGTTACAACCGTGTTAGGGTAAGATTTCTATTTTTGATGATACTAATAAACTTTCCGTGAGATCATGGTTGCTATAATTTGAGGAATAGTTGTTATCAAACCCTAAGTGTGTAGAGGATGCCCTCAAATTCATCCATTATCATTTGGAAGGGATAACAAAGGATTAGTGGTATCTTTTGATAAAGACACCAGGGAAGAATCATCTCGCTTCTTTGATGACTTCATCCAAAATTTCATGGAGAGGTTCAATTTACCATATGAAAAAAGTGAGCAAGTGGCAAAGATCAAGGAGCTTGAACTTGAGATATAACAGAACTCCAATCCATGAGTTAATGATAAGAGTTTAATGGTGAAGGCCAAAATTTCCAAATGATGAGGACTACTTTTAGCTTGTTTCCTTGTCTGGAACAACAGTACATGAGGAGATACATGAGAAGCAAGATGGTGAAAAGAAAGGGGATAACAATCAGCTTGTTGGTCCTAACATAATAACAACTATTGGTGATACTTCAAGGTATGAAGAGGATAATAATGGGTCATATTTATTGTTACATAGTAAACCATTTCATATTTTCTTTTCTCATGCTAAGTATGGTAATACAAATTGTAATATGGAGCATATGGATCCCTTGTTCCAAATGCATAATTGTGGGCATTATGAGAGCTACATACTTTGGCAAGAGCTCTCTCATTTGACAGGTACGGGATCAAGACTCTTGGAGCACTACAACATGTTTTATCTATTGCATATGACACTTGGGTGTGAGAGTTGTAATTGCTTGAGGGAAAGCAATTTGGGGAAGGGAGGATTATAATATCCCCTTCTCATTCAAATAACCTTATCCCATTCATTGTTTTCTCGACGGTCAAGGAGGAATAAAAGGGAAATTTAGTCATAATGAATTAATTATAAAGTGCAATATTAAAAAAATTAGATAGGTGAATGCTTTTTTGACTGGAGCTATGAACTCGGGGTTCTTTTGATTCCCCTTCCTTAACAATGTAAATTTCCTCAAATAAGATATTATAATTTTCCACCACAAACCATGATCATTGATGCACTACAAACGAACATCATGCCACCTCCACCACAACCACTAAGATCCACCAATCACCACCAATTCCAATGATGCAAATTCTCGCCACCACCGATAAGAGCCACCAACCACAACCACCGGTGATGTAACAATTGCACCACCGATAAACCACCCCAAAGGGGATCGTGCTCAATGGGATTTGAACCGGGGTGGATCTGGACAAAATCATCCATCTAAACCGATCCACGCAGACCCCATTGGTGTGTAATATAAAACATTATTACAAGCACTTTATATTAATTTATTAATGATAAATTTAAAATAAAAAATAAAATAAGATAAAAAGAAATAAAATGATAAAGTCACTTTATTTTATTTTATTTCCCTAAGGAAAATGTGACCCATGTGGAGGAAAAAAAGGTAAAGAAAAATATTAAATGCGGGGAAATAAATCTGATTGGTGGTTTTGAGTGGCTAAAGGGTCAAATTAGGTTATAAAATAAATTTGAATTGCAAGGAAATCCTCTCTTTATTTTAAAAATATTCTAGTTTTTGTTTGAGCTTGTAAGCTTTGCAAATTACTTCAAAGGATGAAAACCCATTGAAGTCATCTCTAGAGGACGAAAACCCTCTTGAGATCTAGAAGGAGAATGAAAACTCTTCTTCTATTTGAGAGGATTCTCCATTCAGGGGTTTCCATTAAAGATTAAGGTTTTATTAGTTTTTTCCAGCAGTGTTTGAGGGATGTAATATGTAGATTTGGGCAAGGGTTTGAAGGAGAATAACTATTGGTAAAACTTCTCTTTATTTCCAACTTTTTCTAGGTAAATTGACTCATCTAGGAACTAATTTGTGGTGTTTTGGATTTGTTTTGGAGCTAATTCATAGTTATGTTCCATCTGCTGATTTTCGAAATCAAATAAGCTAATTTTTGTAATTTTTGGATCAAAGAACTGGTGTTTTCAGTTTGGTGTTTGAGGGAGCATTATACATATTTTTATAAAATAATTCATCCTTCATTTGGGGTCAAATATGGTACTTTTCTTGAGTATTTGTCTTTATAAAAATAGTTGATCTATTTTGATGATAAAAAGAGTTATTTTGGTTCAGTTTGGAATGATTTGCATACCCTAGGCAAGTCACATTTTCCCATAGAAATTCAGATATGCACTTAATTATTTTTGTATAATTTCTACTACTTGCAATTTTATTTGGGATTTGTGGGAAATCCATCTAGGGTTGAAAAATGTCCATTTGGGGACATTACACACTTCCATCCCCCAATCTTCCTTTTCGACATTGTCATTTTTGCATTTCCTTCATCCTCTCTCCCTTGCATTAAATTTTTTTCTCTCCTTGTCATGTCCTTTTTAAATTAAAACCATATATTATCTTCTCTAAACCACTTTCCTCTCTCTTTCACTCTTAACATCAATGACGATCACACCTTTCCCACCATGCTTTGGTACCTTACCACATCTTCACTTTTTCCTCCAACATCATTCTCACTTCACATCGTGGTCGATTGTACACATTCCCTTTCTAATCCCCACACCTCGTACTTCCATCACCTTTCCATTCTCTTCATTTTCAACTAAGAACTTTCCTCTCAACTACTAGTAATATCTATTTCATCTTTTCAAGAAACCAATCATTCGAATTTTCACCTTCTTGAACCACTCTCTTCCATTTCACCTTATTCTCAATTCACCTCTATTTAAGTCCCACAACACATCATCACTATTACTATTCTTGTTCCTCCCATATCATTCTCACCTTACACTCAAGGTTGATTTACTTCTTTCCCCCTTATCCACCCATCATACTACATTCATCACCACCAAATTTTCATCCTCATCTACCAAAAATCTATATCTTAACCTTCCATCCTGAAAAATCACTAAATTTCACCCCTTCATTCCCTTTCCATTTTCTTCCTCATCAACTAATCCCTTACCCCCAAATCCTTTTGATCTTTATCTCATTTATTTGAGAGACTAGTCATTTCTTTCATCATCACTTGCTCTCTTGAGGGGGAATCATCATATCCACCTTTAACCATTCTATCTAGTGTGGTTTGTTTTAGAGGATACCATAACACTCATCATCCATCACCATATATTCTCAAAAGAAAAAAAAAATCTAAATTTTTCTTAGATAATATATTTTTATTCACTCAATCACTTTTTGTACACAAATTTGAGAAGAATCCTCTTAATCACTAATAATATCACTATGGTAAACATATCTTGAAATATTCATATCTTAGGAAATCAATCTATTGATCCTTTCCAATTTCTTGAAGTATCCAATCAATCATAATTTCCAAGAAAATATCCATATTACAAAATCATTCATTAGTCCATTCAAAACTTGTTAAAATGGCCCATCAATCATCATTCCCAAAATCTCACCTATGTCTATTAAATTCACTACTAGGGGCATATTCATTCATCTATCTCTTTTGTCTACTTTCTTTGAAAGGGCACCAATATCATAGCACCCTTCTAAAGAGGGAAAATGTAGACACCTAATTATTTTCATCCCATCCCTTACATCATTCCCACAAAATTCATGAAAAATTAATTGATGTTAATCAATTAATTAACCTCCATTATCACCTAATCAAATCCTACACCTCACCTTTCCACATCACCATCCAATTCACTCTCCATATGATCATCCACATCACATGCCACATCAATTCTCCACTACCAAATTAAATATTCATATTCATTTTCCATGTCTCCCACTTCCAAATTAAATATTATTATCCATTTTCCAAGTCTTTGTATTCATTTTCCATGTCTCCCACTTCCAAATTATATATTATTATCCATTTTCCAAGTCTACATATTCGTTTTCTATATCTCTCACTTCCAAATTAAATATTATTATCCATTTTCTAAGTATTTCATTATCTAATTAAATATTCCTATTCCTTTTCCAAGTCTTTGTATTTATTTTCCATGTCCCCCACTATCAAATTAAAAATTATGATTTAATCCCCCATTTTTAAATCTAAATTAATTAAGTCACCTTAATTAATCCCATCCCGAAAAACTATAAATATAACCTTACCCCTTCTCCAAAACAAATCTATGAGTTATGTAAGTGTACATTATGCTTCTTTGTTCTTACCCCATTTAGAGCCCTTATAAGGCTCTAATGAATTCATAATCCCATTTTGTTCTTGAATCATCTCCTAACATATGAAGAAAAGTACAAAGTTATCTTATTAGACTATTCATGCATCAAATGTTTACCATGTTAGAGCACCCACATCATTTCCATTTTTGAGCCCATCCACATCATTTTCCTGATCCGAGGTGTATGGAGAAGGTTTGGAGGTAATATCATTATGTTTGCGTTATAATAATTTCCTTTGCATCATTTCCATATTTTTTTACTATACGAGAGGTACACATATTCAATATAACATTGCAATAAGTTCACATCTTTCATACATCACATTTTCCATGCACTAATAGTTCAAGTAAAATATAATAGGGAGTCATAAGATCACCATATGCCCCCAATTCAAAAGAAATTAATGTATCACATAACATGAAAATACACAAATACAATAAAACATGGTGACATAACATCACAATATGACACATTTTCCACTAAGAAACACTTTTATCATGCCACATGTTGGTTTTACATGTATAAAATAATTGGGTGATACAATATTACAACACATTCACAATTCATACGTAACATTTTTACACCTTAAAATTTTTAAAAACACATGTGATACATGCCAAATTCAAAAGAGAGTGTAACCATCAAAAACTGCATTAGTAGCTCACAAATCCACACTAATCGGTAAGCACAACAAGTATATTCACAACACCATAGGTACATATATGTTAAAAACACATAATAATACAACATAACTTTTCCATCTCCTCCACCATCATACTCATTTGCCACAACACCAATTTATTCCAAAGGTTCCAATGTTTGAACCTTTTCCCCGATACCATATGTAATGGCCATAATTACAGGACCACAATACAAGATCCAAAAAGCTAGGAATATTTTTTTATTTTTTTAACAACAACATTTGGGTTCACTTGGTATGACTCAACAATACATGATACACTTAAACAAATATGTGCCCACTCATATAATGGAAAATTAAATATACTTAACACCAAATGAAAATATGAAACACACTACCAGGCCTAACTATGAGGCTTGTAAGGGGAGAGATCATCATTATAACTACCCCTTATCCCTCCGCGAAGGGATCTTGGTTAGCCTTTGGTTCCTCCATGAAATCATGAAAAATAATATACCAATACACCCTTTTCCCTCTATTAAATCATCAATCCCTTTCACTCCACTAAGACTATTCATGAATCCCCTTGGTTCCTCCATGCAACAACACACCCAAAACCTTATTCCTACCTTTAATAACAATACATTATCCCTCCAATAACCAATGATGTAATCTCACCTGGGAAACATAATGTAACTCACATACAACCATGAAAACACAATGTAATTCAACATATTCTCAAAGGAGATAAACATGATACAATAATATAATCACAAGATAGAGATAAGAAAAAGGGCTTTATCCACAATGTGCATAGATTCCATGGTTTACATCTTCATTACAATTAACTTTCTTGTTTTAAACTATTGATTTGTCTAAAATTTAATGTACACTAGAAGATTATGTTCTCGACATTTCAAAATTATACATTTCCCATGTCATTAAATTTTTTTGCTTACAATGAGTACACCCTATTTGTTTTCATTCTTTATTAAAATTAATTTTCATATTTAAATCATTAGTTGAAATCATTTTTAAAAAAATACATACGAGTCATATAGAAATTGTTTTCAAGTTAGAGATTAATGTGTCCAAAATACATGTAACATGTTCCCTCATGAAACAATTCATTTTACTTTTATTAACATAAAGAGGGATTAAGATTAATTCAAAAGGAGAATCTCAAGTTTCAGCTTATATTTTCAACATCTTATTAGGCACAATTGATAGTTAGTGTTTATTACAAGGTTTTTTCAAAAATAACCTCTAAAGAGGTCTTAGGATTAATTTATCCCAATATGAAATGACTACAACCCACCATGGGTTCAACAATAGGATAATTAAAACATCTTTATCTCACAAAAGCTTTGCACAAACTAACGATATTCCTTACTACTTGTCCATATACCAATTTTTCTCGTAAGGGCATAATGGGATCATTCACATGATTTTAAGGAATAGAATTTTATGCAATACATCAATATAACTCCTAAAAGGATCGTGAGAAAGGGAAAGAAATATCAAAATTATGTGTATAAGAAAATATTAATACACATAAATAGCATAAGTTCATGACACATAGATTAAGAGTTCCACTAACTAGTTTGGTTCTCTACAGGATCAAATAGTACAGTGATATCAAGGATTAGGTTCATTATAAATTAGGTGTTGATTTTAATTCATTTCATTATTATTAATTTCCATTCAAGGCTGAGGCACACACATACTAATCATTATTTTTTATCATTTGAATCATTGTTCAAAAATAGTACATTATCCACACAAATGTAATAATTTACAATTTAATACTTGATACTTTCTAATATAACCGATACATTAATTTCAATAAAAAATATATCAATTCATCTTTTCAAATAAAAATATACATGATTAAGAGATCCATCTACAACCAATCATAAAAATGTACACATTGGGTCTATTCGCTTTCTTCCTACCATGTGTATCAACATGGTGTCACCAAATAATTGGCATGGATTCCACCCTCCCATATAAAAATCTATGAAATTTTCAATTACATTTAAGAGAGATAAACAACTATTATTTCCCATGACATTTTAATCATAACTACTTTTCTAGGTTTTAGAGAGAGGGGGAAGAGAGATAAATTCATTCATTTTATTTACACAAGCAATTAATTTATTCGCATGATCAAATGAGATGAGAGAGAAAAAAATAAATCCTTATACACAACCATTGAAGTTTAATCACATTTTAGAGTTGGAATGTTTTTATTTTATTTTGAAACACAATTCTTATTCTCACCGCCACTAGGGAGATTCAAATAGGAAGAGTGGCATTTCACATAAATCTAGATTTCTCATCACTATTTTACTAAAGTGTTCAAATTGGATAATTATGGTTATAATACATGTTTCTAAACAACAATTTGGTTTTACCCGCTAGGAGTGTCTCAGAAGACCAAAATGAGTCCATATGGCTTAGTTGCTCTATTGTGTTGATATTATCCAAATAACTCTCCTAGTTATCTGGATAATTTATATTTTCATCCTGACTCTAGTGTTTCACATTTCAGGTTGCCTACACTCAAGATTATTCTTTTGACACCTTGGCACAGTTGCAGTTTCTCTACGTGCCCTTACACGCCTTCCTACTCCCCTTTGCATTATTATATCTCCTCCATTTTTCCCTTCCCACACGTCTCATACTTACTTCTATCAGCTAATTCCTTGGCCCTTCACACGCGGTGCCCATTACCTTGTAATAGTTGCGCCTTAACCGTATGTTCTCTGCTCACCAATTTTCCTCGTCTCCCCGCGTGCATTACGCACACTCCTTTGTGCCTCCCCTATGTCCTCCTTTCGTGTGCTTGCTTCTCACTCCTGCACATCATGCACACTTTCATTTTCCTCTTTTTGATTTCCTCCCTCACCTATTTCTTCCACGTGTGCCCTTGCACCTTCTCCTTTGTGCCCTTCTATGCCAATTCATCTTCTACCAAACTTAATTGTGTCACACGTGACCAATCAAAGCATGCCAACAGGGCACCAAATCTGACAACCAACCAATGCATGACATGTAGTAGAAAAGACAAAACAAATGAGCTGTTGTCCATCATTTCAGCCAGCCTGTGCGTGCCACATGTTTTTCATGCGCCGACGACTCTAACATCTTCTGATAGCCGTATCTTTTGCTACAGAGCTCAAATCGGCACATGCCTGACTTGTCAGAGAACTGCTAACACAAGCTACACGTTGGACTATTCAAGTTCAAATTTAGGTGGGATTTGTTAGGCAAAAATAGGGAAACGTCTTTCAACTCATCAATGCACACATCCAATCGACCTCAACTACCGATTTCATCAGATCTTTCCTTCTTCCTTCTTCCACATGCAAAATAGACATGGGGAAGTGCATCTGACAACCTTGTAGGTGGATTTGTAGGCATTTATCATTAGTTGGTGGTTGAATATTTGAATATGATTTTCCCTCCCTTTCTCCTTCTCTTCTCTCCTTCTTCTTCTCGTTTCTAAAAATATCTCTCCTTGTTGTAACGGCACCATTCCAAAATGGTGGTCGACTTCCTATGAGTCTCATACCTTGGCGTGGTCTCTGTAATGTTTTCTCACCTACTATCATGAATGTAAATGACTGTGTGTCCCTTGAGCAATAAAATTGTGTTTTATGGAACTCTCATCTTCCCTCTCTCATTTTCATTACATCTCACCTCTCTGCTTTGCATTTTCTCGGCATGTTATGCGTACTCATGTGCTTACATTCCCCACATTCATGTGTTGCGTGCACTGGAAGGTAGAGTCTGTGTGTGTTGATCTCGTGGTGCGCATCATGTACCCTCTTCTCCCGCGCCTCTCTATCTCCTTCACCACTCATGAAGATATATCTACCCTTTCCTTTAGGTGTTATCACCTTCCTTAGCTTAGATTTCCCATTTTTACACATCCTTCTATCCCCGATCCTCGGCATGTTTAGTCTAGGATTTTCTTTCAGCATTAGGAGTAGCAGATTATCATGGAGGTAGGTAGAGGAACCGGCCTTCTCTAGAGATCCGTCCCAAGCACACAAGGTACCACAACTTGGGGACGGTTCCATTGTGATCTTAGACACCTTGGCCCTTTTCGTAGATCCGAGATGCGGGTGCACGTCTAAGAAACCAACAATTTTTAAGACGCTTGGTGGGACTAGAGTGAAGAGATTTACATCTTCATCGCAGCAAGTTTGATATGTTATCACTGAGATCCATCCTTTGGAGGAATTTTTAATACATCCGCGACTCCACTGATTCAACACACCCATTATCTTATGTGCAGACTAGTCTCCACTCATTCTTCCATTCATTTCTCCTTTTTCCATCATTCCACATTCCTCTTTTGAAGTTGTGTAATCATGACTTCTTTCCCACCATGGAATTCTCATTTGCATCAACAAAACTATTTCCCTCCATCCCCACGCTTCAAAATCCTCCTGAAAATCAATTTTATAATCCCCATTATCCCAAAATTTCATACAACCCACCTTTTTCTAACCAAAATTTTTATGAAGAATAGGTTTATGCAGATGATGGTGGCAACTCTTTGGATGAAGCTAATTTTGAGAGGTAGGTGCTAGAGATGGAGATGGACATGATGCAACTTAGAATCAAGTGCTCCATAAAGGTAGCTGAAGTTGGATACAAGGTCCCTTATCCATGGGTCGGCCTTGTACCAGGATGATTTAGACCAAGAGATGTTGTACTTCATCGTTAAGATGTTGCTCCATATTACAAATTGGGCATAAGAATTGGTCAAGGCTCAAAATCTAGTGTGCGGAAACCCTATCAATGGGGAAACCCTGTACTACCATCCTATAGCCCTCCCACTCCTTTGCGCCCAACTTACATCACCTCGGCTGCGTGCATGTCCCCAACTTCTTGCATGTTGCCCCCATTGAGAATTCCATCCCTTCTCCCTCACTTTCATCTCACCTTCATTTCTCTTCCATTCCCCTTCCTGTGTATTCTTCTACTCCTCTTACGCGTGCACCTTCCATCCCTTCTGCACCTATCCTCCCATTTTCTTCCAAGTCCCCTCTGTCTAGCTGTACCATAAATGAACAGCCCCTAGCCAATGTGCCTCTCCCAAGCAACGTCATCATGTTCGATGACCGTAGGGACAATTGAAGAATGGAATGATTCATGCGACTCTAATTGGGAAGAGGAAATCATACGGTGCTTATTCCAAACAAGAATCATCGAGTTAGCTACAAAGGATGCAGCTCGGAGGAGGACCATACAGCTTTCCAGAGGCCGTAAGTGCAGAGCGAGGCCATATAAGAACCTTCAGTTCTTCCTCTCACTCCATCCCCTTCAATATCTAATGTTGAAGAAGAGTTTGAGATTTCAAACTTCATGTTTGAAGATGAGGGGACCATGGTGAGAAAATTACAGATTCGGAGGACACCATGGAGGAGGTCGAACACATGTAGCAAGACAACAAGGAGGAAAATTGTCTGTCTAAATTGGAAGATTTCTTTGATGGAGAGGATCCCATGGAGATCACATCATTTTCTCCTCCATCATCCACCTTCCAAGCACACGAGCCTGCTGCCATGAAGGAGAGCATTCAAGGACAATAGACTGCACTTCATGACATCCCTCTAGAACCAAGGTTGGAGGATCATAGTCTTCCATGTTCTTCACAAGAGAAGGAAGGAAAAGGGCAAGAGGATGTCATCATCTCTCTCACACCATCCATCCAAAAATTCTGCAAGAAAATTTCATTTGTGGGATTGAGCTTTAAAGTAATGGGAAAATTACAAGGATTAGACTGTGCCCAATCAAATATTTGGCTAGCCTAGAGACAAAAATAGAGTTGTCAACGGTCATGCTCATTTCAGAGCATGAGGTAGAGCTTCAGTGCACCAAAGGTCAGCAACAGCTTCCTCCCAGATCCAAATACATAACAACTCTAGGAGGTGTATATTTTGTTTGTTGATACTTTGAGGAGGGTGAAATGCCATCTGTAAGGTGGTGTTTCACTCTTATTTCTGACCATGTTCAGCACCAAATCAACTACATGGTTACAATTTGTGAGGAAGGGAAGCTACTTCTCCTTGCCTATTGTAGGTTTTACTTGAGAAACCCTTGCCTCTCGGTTAGTTTAGGTTAGTTTAGGTTTAATTTTAGTAACACAAGTGTTTGCGCACACTCTGCATGTTCCAGTTGGGACATGTATGATTTTTAAATTTTGTACAGTGTTGTGCTTCTCTTTGGAATGCTCCCTCTGATGCCTTTCCTTTCCTGTTGTGCCCGTACACCCCTTTTGTTGCTTCTCTGGGATGATAGTTCAATTTGGTAGAGGTAGTTCTAATGGTCAGTACATAGCTTTCACTCTTAACAATCCAATTCATAATATCTTCATATGAGAGCAATAGTTTAGTTCAGAGTTCAGACAGAGCTTCAAGTGACTTCAGGAATGTTCTTCAAAGTTGTAGATTAGGTCTTCAAGATTAGCGTCGACTCCATGCCTAATGGACTTCTAAGGCTACTGGTCTCTTCATCTAGTAGGTAGATGTCCCCCCGAAAGTCACCAAAATTTTTATCCAAATAACTCTCCCAGTTATCTAGATAACTTATATTTTCATCCTAACTCGGTGTTTCTTTTGACACCTTGGCATAGTTGTAGTTCCTCCACATTCCCTTGCACGCCTTCCTACTCCCCTTTGCATTCTTCTATCTCCTCCATTTTTCCTTCCCATGTGCCTTGCACTTACTTCTATCAGCTAAGTCCTTGGCCCTTCACGCGCCATGCCCATTACCTTGTAATAGTTGCACCTTAACCGTACATTCTCTACTCACCAATTTTCCTCGTCTCCCCACGCGCATCGCTCACTCTCCTCTGTGTCTCCCCTCTATCCCCCTTTCGTACTTGCTTCTCGCTCATGCGCATCACGTGTGCTTTCATTCACCTCTTTCTACTTTCCTCCCGCGCCTCTTTCTTCCATGCACGCCTCAGCACTTCTCCTTTGTGTCGTTCTATGCCAAGTCATCTTCTACCAGACTTGAGTGTGCCACGCATGACCAATCAAAGTGCACCAATAGGGTGTCAAATCTGGACAACCAACCAGTGCATGACATGTGGCAGAAAAGACAAAACAAATGAATAGTTGGCCATAATTTCAGCCAACCCGTGCGTGCCACGTGTTTTCCATGCGTCAACAAATCTGGCATCTTTTGATAGCTGTATATTTTACTACAGAGCTCAAATCGGCACGTGCCTAGACTTGTCAGAGAACTGCTGACACAAGCTACATGTTGGACTATTCAAGTTCAAATTTAGGTGGGATTTTTAGGTGAAAATAGGGAAACGTATTTCAACTCATCAATGCACACATCCAATCAACCTCAACTACTAGATTTCATCATATCTTGCCTTCTTCCTTCTTCCACATGTAAAACATACATGGGGAAGCACATCTGATAGCCTTGCAGGTGGATTTATAGGAATTTATCACTGGTTGTTGGTGGTTGAAGATTTAAATCTGAGTTTCCCTCCCTTTCTCCTTCTCTTCTCTCCTTCTTCTATAAATAGCAGAGTTCTACTTTGTAAAAATATATCTCCTTGTTGTAATGGCACCATGCCAAAATGGTGGCCAACTTCCCATGGGTCTCAGACCTTGGCATGGTCTCTGCAATGTTTTCTCACCTCCTGTCATGAATGTAAATGACTATGCATCCCTTGAGCAATAAAATCATGTTTTGTAGAACTCTCGTCTTCCCTCTCTCATTTTCATTGCATCTCACCTCTTTGTTTACATTTTCTGGCATGTTGTGCGTACTCATGTGCTTGCATTCCCCATGTTCATGTGTTACACACGCTGGAAGGTAGATCCCATGTGTTGATCTATGGTGCACGTAGTCCTCCCTCTTCTCCCACGCCCTCTCTGTCTCCTTCATCACTCATGGAGAGAGAAAACCCTTTCCTTCTGGTGCTACCGCCTTCCTTAGCTTAGGATTTTCCCTTTTGCACATCCTTCTATCCCTGGTCCCTTGGCATGTTTAGTCTAGGATTTTCTTTCAGCATTAGGAGTAGCAGTAGCGTTAGAGGTAGGTAGAGGAACCGGCCTTCTTTGGAGATCCGTCCCAAGAATGTAAGGTCCCACAACTTGGGGATGGTTCCATTGTGGTCTCACACACCTCGTTCCTTTTCAAAGATCCGAGATGCAGGTGCACGTCTGAGAAACCAATAGTTAACTAGCCCAATTGACTACAAAATGACCTTGGAAAAGGTCTCCAAACACCCAAACAAATAATTTAACTCTTATAACCTATTATTTGTTATGTGGAGGAATCCAATAAGTTTATGCAATAAATAATGGATAGCTTTGAAACACATTTTGGAAGTATCTTTCTAGAGCTAGTTGGTGGAATTTCGTAGTTTGTACTTAAGCACTTTAAGCCAAGGTGGCTCCAAAATAGATACAAAAATAAGTTATCTTTGATGGAATAAGGAAAAACCAAACATGCTACACATGTATCTATATAGAAACAATGAGGTTTACACAGTGATATATTTTGTTTTCTCGAGATTTGTAAACAATTAAAGCAGGATAATTCCAAATGAGGTTCATAATCCCGCAACCATCTCATCAAATGGGCTCAAAACCTACTTTAAATAGATGGAAAACAAGGCCAAACACATTTTAAAAGTTTTTTTGATCTTTCTATATACCAATGAACTAGTTTAAACCATAAAAAATAGAAGGGGAATTTATAAAGGCGCTTGCCACACACCAAGTCTAAAGCGAGATTATAATTGTTGGAGGGTTGCTTTCCAACACTCGTGTTTGACATTTCAAATGGTTTGTTTTCTCTTTTTGGGGATCCAAACAACAAATATAGGGAAGTATATTTTGAGTTTAGTTTCATACAAGATCTTGATTAAGTTTATTATAGTGTTTCCCTTAATGACATTTTTCATGGTTGACTAACTCAAGACAAATTGTTTTTAAAATATAAGTTTTGTAACATGATTAAACACCATTCCATTAATTTTTCACCTCAATTTAAAACTAAAATTTTACTCATATTAAATACTAAGAGTGCAAATTAAAAATCAAGTTAAGAGGAAAGAGAGTGATCCATACTTGTGAAGCAATGACACAATGCAAGAAGGTGTTCGTGTAAAATTCACACAACATTCCAAGAGACCTACACTCTTCCAATCATGTTATCAAACATTCCACATGCCTTGATTATGCTTCCATATTTTGTATACATATCCATAAGGGAATTTGAATAAGAATACCCAACAAAATACCATCTCTATTGTACTTTGATGGGAATTTTGGTGTCTATGACTTGTCTCATCATCACTTGGCATCTTTTCCACCTCTTGTGATTAGTCATCTCATTTAGTGAGAATATATTAATAGAGTTAGTTATGGTTGTGTACACATGTCATGCACATAAGATACAAAACACTTCTATATGTAGCTCTCACTTTTTATCTATGAGCATGCCAGACACACTAGTGTCTTTCTATACTTGATTCTCATTTTGTGATTTGATCTCTTTCTTACTACGTGGATCATTCATGACACCATTGGAAGTGAAAATTTGTTTGATGTGCATTAGGTTTCATATTGATCCTCATAGAATAATATGATATGGTATCAGTTATATTATTAGGTAAACATGCACTCATTTGATTTCAGCTTTTATTACTTCATTTTCTAGTTTTTGATCTTCCTTTGGAATATTGTTTACATGTTTAACAATATCATATTTTGGATTTTGTGTGGTTTTTCTAGTTTTACATGTGCAAAGTTATAGTTTTTTCCATCCAGATCTAGCTAGTTACTGAATAAGTTTAGAGGAACCACTAAATATGGAGGTTAGTACATTTCTATTTTTAAATCAATAATTTTTTATTTGGAAGTGATTTTTTTCTATATCTATTTTTAATCCTATTTTGGCCTTCCTCCCGTACTTGGTTTGTTCCATTTCCCTACTACTCCTTTTTCTCCGTCACTCCATCAATGCAGTGCATTGTTTGTATTGTGATTTCATATGTGTTTGTAAGTTGGTTCTTTTATAAACCGGATTGCATCACCTTGAATGGAAAGCTTACTCATTTTATGCATTTTTTTCTGCATTATTGCATCTCTTTATGCTCTATGTTTTATATTGTGTTTGCATCCTATTGGTTGCAGATAGCTTCGGGTTTCATTGGGTTGTATTTCATCCTTGTTAGCATTCCATTCACATTGCACCATTTTTCACTACATGCGTTTCATTGTGCCCTTACCTACTTTCCTATGGAATTTGTTTTCCCTACGTGTTTGGTGTTTTTTTGCCTTCCCATTATATGAAAAATCTAAGCTTGTGGGTTTGAATTACATGTTTTATTTTTCTTTTTACCCTACATTTGGGTTTTACATTCGGTGAGCCATATGTTGGCAAGTTTCTTGTTTTCCCCATGTTGAACTCTATGTTTTTTTGTCTTTGATCGTTGCATTGGACCCTTTTCCTAGAACTTTCTTTTCCTACCTCAACTTGGACCCCTCGTGTTTGACTTGACCATTCAACCCACTCTCCTCTTCCCGCTTTCTCGACCTTTAAGAATCCATCTACTCGCCTAATCTCTCCAAGGGCCTCCTTTCCCTCCATCCATTGTGTTTCTCGCATGACCCACTCCACTCTACTCCTCCGAGCGCTGAGCCCCTCAATTTCCTCGCACCCCCAAAAGCAGTCTTCCTTTGCCCATTTTTTCTCTTTATCATTTTTTAAAATATTAAACCTCATTTATTTTATTACTAAGAAATGGTTTTTTTTACTGTTAGTTTTTATTTGGGAAGGTTGGATTTTTTAAAAACTTGATCTGTGTGTATATTAATGAAAATGGGGTGTTTTTTATAAGAGTGGTCAGATTTTTTTATTAACTAGGTCTTATAAATAAAAATAGGAGTATCTCATTTAATAGGTGGGGTGGTTATTATCCAACCGGTAGTGGTGTAATGGTTATTCGGTATCCTAATAATTAGGAGGTCTAAGGTTCAAATCTCATCTTCGTGTTAAGGCAAACTCTTACTACCGACGGTTTGGATACCTTGGTGATAGGGCACCACAATAATGTGGTTAAATCTGTGAGCTTGCCAAAAGCTTAAAACTTCCATCCTTAGATGGTTCCACAACTGGTGTGGGCTGGTGATGCCACAATGGGCTAGGACCCTCTCCCTAGGTACCCTTAGTAAAAAATAGGTGGGATGGTTATTTTTAAAGTGGGGTCTTGTTTTTGTTAGGTTCTAATTAATTTAGGATATAATAAATCTTAAAGTAGATTATTTTATTTAATCTCTTTTTAGGGCCTTAATATTTGGTTTTGCATCTAGATTTTTAAAGCTTTTTTAATCTCTAAGAGATTCTAATATTTGATTAAGCTTTAATTTTAAAAATTAAAATCTTATTTTTAATCAATTAGTCGTAATTTTTGTCATTTATCTAGCGTTATAGTCATTTCGCTTTTCCTTTAATTCCTAAATTAGAATTATTGGCAAATTTAAAGTAAGATTTTTTAGCATTATTGGGATTTTCTTACCACTAACCATTTGTTGAGTGTATAGTTTACCTCTTAGTATTTTTTTCCTTTTGGGAACCTCTCATTGTGTCCTAGAATCCTCTCGGACTCATTTTTTATCCCATTTTATCTTTGTAATTGCTCTTCTTCAATTATAGGTTAGTGAGCACATCTACCACAACCTTGCGAAAGGAGAGCTTCATTCCCTTTTTTATTTTGTCATTGTTCACTTGTTTTGTTGCACGCGATCGATTATATTGTGGTGTCCACACGTGTACCATATTTCTAATTACAAGGTGAGTGACCAACCGTCTCACGTCACATGAACACTTGGGTGTAATCAGCACACTACTTATAAAGTTTAGTAATCGAGGGGGTGTTGGTTTTTGTGTGGTTCTTTTATTTCCACTATTTTCTTTTCTCATTTTTATCTTCAATAAATCCTAATACAATTCCTTTACTTACCCCATTTAACTATCATGAATGGAAAGATGTCATATCTCTTGATTTGAGAAAACAAAAATTGTGTTGATAACCGTGGGATTGCAAACCAGGACCTAAAGAAGATGCAGAGAAAGAAAATTGGTTTGAAAAATGTGATGAAACATTTTTTCTTTTGTGTCTTTTTGTATGACCAGAATTGTGCTTTCATATTAACATGGCCAAATCTCCCAAGGAAGTATGGGATGCCTTAGAAAAAAAATTGGAAAATGGGATTAAATGAAAGGGCATGAAATAGAAAATGAGTTGATTAGTCTTTTCCTTAGTAGTTTTGAAACTCTCCAGAACTTTTTCACCAAACTCAAATCTCATAGATCAGAATTAAAAAATTTTGGAATTGACAAGAAGGAATCATAGCTCATTCTTTTTTTCCTTACAAAAATTGGTCCAGACTATTTAGTTTTCATCTCAACCTTTCATGCTACAAAAAGAAAACTTTGTGTAAGTTGGATTATTCCCTCCTTTGATGAGTTTGTCACTAATTTGACAAGAGAATAGGGTAACCTAATTCATATGGGTACTCTTAGATCCACAAAATTCCATACTCTCATTATTGGTCATGAAAAATATATGGTTTCAAAAGAGAAGCAAAATAATAATGATCGTGAGAATAAAAAGGACCAATCCACCACCAAATCAAAATTTTCCATTTCCTCTTCTAGTTCTACATATCCTAAAGAATGGTTAAAATGTCGATTTACAATGGTAGGCATCAAGAAGAAAAATGTTTGAAGAGTTATCAATTCTCTTAGGCCATCTTCATCATTAACTCACAAAATTTCTAAGGAAAAATACAATAGAAAGGGGAAAGTGAAAGAAAATAGAAAAGAATCAACTAAGGATAAAATAAAAGAAAGATCTTTAGCTGCAGTTGTGTCACCTTCTCCTACATGGGTGATTGACTTTGGTGCATCTCATCATAGGGCCTCATCTCACATTGAGTTTGCTTCATTTGAGACATGTAACATGTCTTTTATTCGGCTTGGTGATGACACTTCTACACTAGTTTTTAGGAGAGGGTATGTTGAAGTGAATGGTGGAACTTTCAACAATGTGCTTAATGTTCCTTCACTTTCAACTAATTTCCTTTCATTATATCATATCACTCACCTTAATTAGGGCATGTGGGTTCAGTTCACTATGGATTTTTTTATGTTAGAGAGATTCATAGTGACAATATTATTGCAGTTGGTACAGTTGATCATCACTCTTGAATTTAGTTTTTTTCTCACTTTGTTCCTTTTTTGTATTCTTCATCGATTCAATGGACTTAATGATATTTATAAGCTCCCTTCGATGATGATGACTTCTCTTCTAGCTTGGTTGATTACCATAGTGATGGGGACCCACCTCTGCCATCCACTTATCATCTACCATATATTAAAGAGTTATTTCTTAATCCACCTACTTTTGGTCCTCTACAGACTTTTTAGAGAGTAGGTACCTTGATTTATGACTCATCAGACATTGGGCACTCATCTCTACAGCTATTCAGGACATTCAATGTTCCTTCTTCACTATTGCTTTGGATTAACCATACCTTCACGGAGTAGGTAACACTTCCACCTCACATATGGAGCATCATTCCTTGGATAGCAACCACACCTTGTCACTTCGGGGATCTTCTTCTTCACTTGATATAGGGTGGACTTCAACACGTTCTTCATCTTGGGATGTTGGATAGCATTTTTCATCTCTTCTCTTCTTCTAAAAATATTTCAGTTTGTACATGAGTACCTTATTAGGAATTTAGTTTTGGGACTCATTTGATGCATCTTTCTTGGGTCCTTTATGGAGTCTTTTATCTCTTGTAAGTGAATTTTTTTCCTCGTGTTCTCCTCCATTAGTTAAGATCCTTTTTGTACATGGGTAACTCATCGGGCTTAGTTGTTTGAGACACATTCTTCTCCTCTTCCTCTTTTCTAGAGAGTTTTTGTTTGTACATGGGTACCTTATCAAGCTTAGTAGTCGGGCCCCATTGACACATCTTTCTTAGTTTTCTAGGGAGTTATCTTTCGTTTTGAATTTACATGGCCTCTACCTTGACTTCAATGAAGGGGGTGTTGGTGTATATGACTTGTCTCGTCGTCACTCAACATCTTTTCCACCTCATGTGGTTAGTCATATCACTTAGTGAGAATAGGTAAATAGGGTTAGTTAGGGTTGTGTACATGTGTCATGCATAGGAGTTACACAACACTCCTATATGTACCTCTCTTTTTTATCTATGAGCATGTCAGACACACCGTGTCTTTCTGTACTTGATTCTCATTTTGTGATTTGATCTCTTGCTTACTACATGGAGCATTCATGACACCATTGGAAGTGAAACCTTGTTTGATGTGCATAGGGTTTTGTATTGATCCTCATAGAACAATCTAATAGGGCACCCATACTATATATTCCAAATCACTTATTTTGGCATAGTTTGGAAGTATGCTTATAAGGATGAATTGATCAAGGCAAACAACCATGTGTTGCATTTGGTGGGAGAGTATAATTGCTTCATGAGGAAGGTCATGCCTTTAATGAGCTACAATAATCATATTCCATGAGAATATGAAGTAGGAATTCATCAAACAAAACCATCCCACAATGTTAGAATGACCCAAATATCATAAACTTGTCAAAGTTGCAAAATTGCTCTTCTTTCCTAGTCAAGAAACCTTCACAAATCATGTAATTTTTTTATTAAAATCCTAATTTGACTTAATCCATTAATTCAACGTGTTTCTAAGACTCAAATAATGTTATTTTAACCATATGAATGATGTAAAACCAACAAAATCTTCAACTTTCTTACCTTCTCTCAAAACTTCACTCTCAATACTTCTTAAGAACAACCTATCTCGCAAAAATTTATGTCATGTATAAAAAAATTCACAAATCCAATTGTATTAACAAATTTACAACTTCGAATAGTGTCTATAAAGAACATATGTTCCAAATTTCGTGCCTTTTCATTATGGAAGTCAAAAGTTATGACTAAAACCCTTCGCCCTCCTATCTCAAGACACCCTTATGACAACATTATGCTTCAAAACAAACTCTAGTTGAACATTCACCTTAAAATCATCCTTCCTTCCCTTTAATAATTCCTTCATATGGATCTAGGAATATATCTTCTTCTCTATCTATGTACCAAGAAAATATCATTTGACAAGACATATGTAACTTGCAATAACTGTTAGGTGTGAATCAAGAACCATAGCTTCTCAAGACTTAAAAACACAATTCTCTCGCCCTAGTATAAATTATGAAGGAGGTTATATCTTCATAAGATATTTATTCTTTCTTCATAGTCATTTCAATATGAATCTACCATGAGAACTCAATCTACATTCTAGGCATTAAGAATATACTTCCACTCGCATATACTTTATACTAATTCTTGGTTTTAGGCCTTTTCCAATTTAATTAATTGTCATGGATTTTAGAATGAATTATAAGTTTCCTTTTTAGATCCTTAAAGCATGAAGGAGTTTCTCCTAGATATTCTTGGTGGAAATTTAGAGAAAAAACAACATTTACAGTCCTTTTTGAATATTTTACTCAGTTGTTTCTTCATGACAGTCATTCAAATGAGTTTCTTAAGACTCCACGACCTTGTAAATATCTTAAGAATGTTCTAAAACATCATTCATACATTTATTGAACATGAAACACGAATAATCAACCAAAATTTCATCAAATATTTTAAATTCTACTCACTTTTTTTATCCCCTACTCAGGAAAGGTTTTGTCAAAGCAATATCTTTGTCTTCACGTGCTTATTTAATCTAAAATTGGAGGACCTCTAGATCAATCATAGGCATAAATATGGTTCAAATTTGAAGGATTTTCACTAGATAAATCAAGAGATATTAATTTCCCTAATTAGAGTCCATGATTAAATAAATGTTCATAAAGACCTCTAAATCAACTTTCAAGAGTTCTAATAAATTTTGATAGGCTTACAATATTTCCCTCTAAAACTTATAAATAATAGTAGGAGTCTTTCAAATGATCTATATGACTGTGAGGGTTCTAATTCATTGTCCCAGTTAGAACCCTTAACACAGTCCTAACCAAAAACACAATTTTCACTAAATAGTGATTATTAGTATTGCTCCCATGCACATACATAGTTTATAAATGATTTAATCCACATTTTGAAACACATTCCATCAACTCCTTGATCAATAATGGATCTTAATCAAAACACCTCCCTTAACCAAATCCTAAATTGACTTATTCTACCCTATAAAATGCTCAACCACACTTCTAACTTAGAATTATTGGATAATTACAACCTCTCACAACTTGTTCAAGATGGTCTCAATATATTTACACGATAAATATATTTATTTGATATGAAAACTCACCTAATTTACTAAATTCACCTAGTGACCCTACTTACAAACATCATTTACTCTTACTAGGCTTGTTTTACATGAAAATTTGAATTCAAGCACTACAAAAGGAGGTAAAAGTAACTCTTCATCCTCCTAGACTACATATTTAAAAATGGAGCTCAATGATGATGAGTGAAAATGTGATGCTCTTGCATCGATTCCGCATCAAAGAAAATTTTGAGCTCCCCGCTCAAAGGATGTTTCTTTTTTCTTCTATGTCTTCTAATTGTACAAAATCATACAACTCCTTTGACTTCATGAATTCCCTTATCCAGTTTTCTTTTTCTTCATAGTGTTATCCTCTAGAATGAATATTTACTCTTGTAGCTTCTCCATTTGAACTCTCTCAAGAGCTCTTCTCTATATGTCCACTTATACATCAACAAATTCAACTATATCAACAAATATGTAGTATTGAAACTCTAAAATCTTATCAAATTTTTCCTGCAATTTCTCATGTCCTCCAACATTTTCTTGAATTTCCTTAGTCTTCATTCTTTCAAAATCAAATTCAGCTACATTGTCACAATAAAACAATTCTTTCAATTCTTTCATGTTTGCTTCAAGTTGTTCAGGACCTTCATAAGTGAATAAGTTATCCGCCTCTCCTTTTTTTACTATTTCATCTTCTAAACCTGCATACACACACTCAAAAACAATGTTAGATTCAAAAAAATTAGGCAAAATTTCCCCTCCATCAACATTTTCTTCTTTCAAGACTTCCAATGGCTTTATTTCATCCTTCTTCATGTTTTCCTCATCTCCTATAAGGCTTAAATTTTCTAATTTTCTCATAACCAGTTGTAAATCCTCTTCTTCTTCCCCATGTCTTGTTTCAAGAATGATTCATCCTCCACTTTTTCCATATAATCCACCTCCTACTACCGCATATCAGATTCTACAAGTACTTCAATAGGTGCTTCTTTCATATATCCATCTCCCAAAATCCTATCAAACAGCTTTTAATTATTTTCTTATACAATTCATCCTTTTGAAAATTTACATTTTCATCATCAAATACAACATTAGAAAGAAAATTTTGATGACATGGATCAGCAAATAATCCTTCACCTTCACCTAACATCTCACCTTCCTCTGGATAGCATATTTCTATCTCTTCCTTCTCAAATGACATGTTCATTTGATCTTCCATGCCAAAATGTTGTTCTTGTTCCTCTTTTGCCATCAATGTCCTATTTTTCCATTATTATTTTCACTTGTATGCGCCATGATAAGAAAGGAGTAGTAATGACTATTTGAGACTGGTGTGTCTCTCTTTTCTCCTTCTCAGCTGCTTTATCAACCATCTTATTTGACTTCTTAGATGATTGGTCTCTTTCTTCCTCTTTCTTTGTTCAATCATCTTTTCGAGAGGCCTTTTGTACTCTTTTCCTAATTCTTATAAAGAATATTTGTCTTGTATCCTCCAAGACCTTCTCTATACATGCCAATATTAGCTTGATCTCAGCTATCTCCTTCTCCATTTCTATTTCTTCTCTCTTGTGACTCTTCTCTTCTTCTAATCCCTTCATCTCTTCTCTTTTCAATATCATTATTTCTTATTTCCTCCTAGTAAGTCTATTTCACCTTACTAGATACCTCACCTAGGATCTTATCCTCTCTATATGGTCTTTTGGTATTTTCTTTTTTACTCAAGTCTCACCCAAGACTCTCTCACCTTGGTCTATTGACTTATCTTTCTTCTTTAGCTTCACCTACTCTTCTTCAAGCCTTAATGGCTATAGGGCTTCTATTGTCACACTATCTCTTCTTCTTGCATCTCTTATCTTCTTTTTACCAACTCTCTTCAAGCTCTCAATCTTCCCGTGAATGAAAATCTTGATTAGTCAAACAAAACAAAATAATTTACTTTTCTTTACCTCCTCAATGTAGCTTTTTCCACTTCTCCTCTTTCAATTTCACTTCCATGTGTTCTGTAACCATACATCTGCCTCAAAACATCATTAGTATAAGTCAAAATTTAAAGAGCTCCATGCTCGATACCAAAAATTATGTAGGGATTCATCAAACACAACTATCACATAATGTTAGAATGACCCAAATATCATAAACTTGTCAAAATTGCAAAATTGCTCTTCTTTCCTAGTCAAGAAACCTTCACAAATCATGTAAATTTTGGATTAAAATCCTAATTTTACTTAATCCATCAATTTAACATGTTTCTTATACTCAAACCATGCTATTTTAACCATCCAAATGATGCAAAACCAACAATATCTTCAACTCTCTTACCTTCTCTCAAAATTTCCCTCTTAATGCTTCTTAAGACCAACCCGTCTCGTAGAAAATTTATGTCATGCATAAATTTTTCTACACAAATTGAATTGTCTTAAAAATTTACATCTTCTAATGGTGTCTATAAATAACATATGTTCCACATTTTGTGACTTTTCATTATGGCATTCAAAATTTATGACTAAAACTCACTCGCTACCCTCCTAGCTCGGTTCACCCTTATGATAACTTTATGCTTCTAAACAAACCGTAGTTGAACATTCACCTTAAAAACATCCTAAATTCCCTATAATCATTCCTAAATATGGATCTAGGAATATATCTTATTCTTTATTTATGTACCGAGAAACTATCATTTGACAAGGCATATGTAACTTTCACAATTTGTTAGGTGTGAATCAAGAACCATAGCTTCTCAAGACTTAAAAACTCAATTCTCCACCCTAGTCTAAAGTATGAAGGAGGTTATATATTCATAAGATATTTATTCTTTCTTCATATTCATTTCAATAGGAATCTACGATGAGAATTCAATCTATAATTTGAGGCATCAAGAATATACTTCCACTAGCATATACTCTATACTAATTCCTGGTTTTAGGCCTTTTCCAATTTAATTAATTCTCGGGGATTTTAGAATGACTTATAAATATCCTTTGTATATCCTTAAAGCATGAAGGACTTTCTACTAGATCTTCTTGATGGAAATTTAGAGAAAACACAACATTTACAGTCCTTCTTGGAGATTTTACTCTGTTATTTCTTCATGAATGTCATTAAAATAAGTGTCTTAAGAATCCACGACCTTGTAAATATCTCAATAATGTTCTAAAACATCATTCATGGATTTCTTGAACGTGAAACATGAATAATCAATCAAAAATTCATCAAATATTTTAAATTCTACTCACAATTTTTGATCCCACTCAGATAATTTCATCAATAATAGCTTCATCTGCATGTGCTTATTTAATCTAAAATTTGGAGGACCTATAGATTGATTTCAGGAAAAATATGGTTCAAATTTGAAGGAGTTTCACTAGATAAATCAAGATATATTACTTTCCCTAGTTAGAGTTTGTGATTAAATAAATGCTCATAAAATCCTCTAAATCAACTTTCAAGAGTTCTAATAAATTTTTATAAGCTTACAATATTTCCCTCTAACACTTAGAAATAATAGTAGGATTATTTCAAATGATCTATGTGGATTGTGAGGGTTTGGATTCCTTGTCCCAGTTAGAACCCTTAACACAATGCATAACTAAAAACACAATTTTCACCAAATAAAGATTATTATTACTACTCCCATCCACATACATATTTTATACATGCTTTAATCCACCTTTTGAAACACATTCCATCGACTCCTTGATCAATAATGGATCTTGATCAAAATAACATCCCTTAACCAACTCCTAAATTGAGAGTTATTCTACCATAAAATTCTCAACCAAACTTTTAACTTAGAATTATAGGATAATTCTAACCTCTCACAACTTGTACAAGATGGTCTCAATATATTTACATGGTAAATATATTTATTTGATATGAAAACTCACCTAATGTACTAAATTCACCTAGTTACCCTACTTACAAGCATCATTTACTCTTATTAGGCTTGTTTTACATGCAAATTTGAATTCAAGCACTACAAAAGGAGGGAAAAGTAACTCTTCATCCTCCTAGACTACATATTTACAAATGGAGCTTATTATGATGAGTGAAAAATGTGATGCTCCTACATCACAAGACATATTGTTCATCCTTTGGTCAAACACTTCACAATCTTCCACAATAATTCTACATTTTCACGTATGTAGAGATGATATTTTGCAAAAACAATTGTGTAGCAAACTTAAATTCCCTTATATCCATGTGGGAGTGTATTTTTCTACCCTTTAATAGGGATTTCTCAATAATACATGTCTGAAATAGATAGGGAATAAATTATGACCATTTATGGTACTTGTTTGAAAGTTTTCATGGAGTTTTTAGCAGCTTCTTTAGGACATTCTTTATTGTCAACATATTTACAAAAAAAATCAAGAAAAAAAAATATTTCTAGAATATAATGGTGGTATTCCATATCCATATGAAGCTCTTAATTTGGTACAAGTTGGGGAAATATTGTTGGCAGAGATGAAATATTTTTTGGAGTTTGTTTTACTCCAACCAACTTGCATTTTCCAAAAGTTTCCAATGCCTTTTCAACCACTTCAAATTGTATATGCCCAACAATATTATAGCCAAGAGAACACGTCTCTTTGAGGCATTTGTTCAAACAGTTCACTACCTTACTTATGCATCCATGTTTTTGCATGCAAAACAAACAAAACATTAATTCTTAATACTGTGGTGGTGTCCCAAAACTACTTGATGTTTTTTTAAAGCCCCTTTTCAAAAAAATCACCTTGTGAATCTCCAAAAACTCTACCAAACATGAAACCATACTACTTTGAGGAATTTAGATGGAGAGAAGGAATATCTACCATTTGTATTTTCTTTTTTTTTTCCTAAGGCCATTTCAAGGAACCAAGCTATTTAAAAGCTCTCCTTTTGCATGGTGATGTGGAGGATGTTGGAAAAGGTTTCAATGACAAGCTTTACACCTACAAAAAGTAACTACTTGAACTATCATAAATCCATTTCAATACACTCATATGTGCATGTTTACAAAAATTTGTAGACATTTCTACTAGTGCACGAAAACTATAAAAAATGATAAAACTTTCCCCCAAAGTTTTTTTGGGTGTTCAATACTATGTATCATAGCTGCCATTTTTGGCATAGGTGTGAGTATGTTGATAAGGGTCGATTAAATAAAATTACATGTCTGGTAGGCAGTCATCTAGGATAAAAGTGGAACCTTAAACCTATGGGTTTAATTTTTAATCATGCTCCTACACATTTTCAAAGTTTTTCTTTTCATGCAGGAGTGTGGAGAGGCAAACACATTTACTAGGGAACTTACAATTATTAAATGACAAAAAAATTCTTAACATTATGTGTTGATTGAATTTTCCTCATCCTTTTTCAAGTTAATGAAATGTATGCAAATAAAATAGGAAACAAACACCAAATTATGGGAGGGTTTAAGGCTACCTCCTGATATGTGATGATGATGAAGATGAATACAAAGGTGCAGATGTAAATATCCTCTCCGTGACGAGCTCAATAACTTGCACAACATAGAGACAACTAGATAAAAAATGGATTAGTAAATAAGATGGTTTTCCGATAAAGTCAGTCTTGAGAATTGATAACTTCCTAGGGATGGATGTTAACATACTTTGATAAAATATGTTATATAAATGATGGATGCGAATAATACAAAATAGAACAGATATGATGGATGTAGAATATTATAAAATAAAACAGATATGATGGATGTATAATATTACAAAATAGAACAAATATGTGCTAGATAAAACAATATAATGATTTGGAAATGATAAATGATGATAAATCAAACCAAACCTGATTCATTGATGGAAACACGGGTCATTTTACATTCGATGACAATTGTACCATATTAGATCATAAAGAATGTAGAAAGATATTTGAAGCGATATCGTAAACATTGAGGAGGCCGAGGATCTGATGTTGGGATGCTAGAGAAATAGAAAGGATGCAAGAAAGTGACTGGATTAGATTGACGATGATTGGGGTCCAAAAAGGCAAGATATGGTATCCGAAGGTTGGATCTCATAGGCAGAGGGGTATGAATGTTGAGAGAGTTGGGAAATAGATGACATGAAAAGGGGAAATATAGAGAAGAGGACATATAAAAATCATTTTGACAATGACCAAGAAGAGTCGATGGCAACCGAGGATAGATTTAGGGTTTTAAGGGGCTTGATGGATGGAAAGAGAGTTATGGAGAGGAATCAAAGATGACAGATATGATGGCAGATCTCTAAAGAAACCGATGACCTAAAAGATGGATGTAAATGATGATGAAATGATGATGAGCAGTCCAAGAAAGGAATAGACTCCATATCTACCAATATGGCATGTAAGATATCCAAAATAGCTCCAAGTTGATGGTTGCAACTCCAAAGAAGAGAAATAAACATAACAAAACTCGAAAGAAGACCTAGAATTCTCAAAATTACATCCTCTAGAAAGGGATGGTGTGCGAATACTTATGGCGTCAACAAAGACCCACTAGGGTTTCCATTTATTATGGCTAACCCTTAATTTGGACAAAGTGGATATGGTGATCAACTTGATGAAAAGGGTCCTAAAGGGGGTAAATTAGGGTTTCATAGTGAGGATAAAAGGTGGTTGGAGGGTGGAGATTCATTGAATAAAGGTAGATGAGAGCCTAGGTATGATAAAAGTGGTGTTTTAAGGATAATGTATTGGTTTAGCGGTGATTAAATGTGATTAGGGATGAATTAGAGGGACAAAATAATAATGGGATTAAGATTGGAAAATGGGAATTAGATGGAATGAATGGGGTTTATGAGGGAAATATGAATTCGAATAGGAAGAGAGGTATGAATGTGTAAGATAACAATGAAGGGGAGAAAACGTGGGATGGGGGATAAGCATACCAAAATTTGGTGTCTACATTTGCCCTTTTTTTTGTCAAGTGGTTTTGTTAAGAAAACCATGAGACAAAAACTAGAAGTGATGAAAGATGATGATTGAGGTGCTCCCCCTCAAACTAGGGATCAATAACATGAAGAAGAATTGATCACGAGGTTGAAAGAGATAAATTAAGGATGGAAAGGATGATAAAAGATGTCCCAAAAATAGAATGATATGACCATTGTGATTAGTATAAGGATAAAAAATAAAATATTGCAGTGGCTTTGGAGTCACTTCGGTAGGGAATAAAGTACGGCCTCAACGAGATGGCGAAAAATTTTGTACAAACCTATGTCTTAATGAAAACCACTGCAAGATGGAGGGAATCCAATAGGAATCCACTCAAATGGATTTACAAGCTGTGGGACCAATGGGTCAAAGTCAGATATCAAAAATATGCACAAATAAATGCGAGGATGGTCAAGACAATAGCCTAACAAGGTACGGGGAAAAAGCATATATGATATCCTTCATATATGAGGAATTGAATAAATATACATCTTTTTGGGATGAAAATGATAGATTTCCATGATGATGGGCTTAAGATAAGAGTTGTTTCCTGAGAGGGAACACAAGGATGGCCGCAGAGTGCATTATTGGATGTGATGAAAGATACGTGATGAGATAGATAGATAAGCCAAAAGATAGCCAACTAGGCCTAGTGGGATAAATAAAGGTGTGTTATGGATGACACACAAGCTTGAAGTGGAAGAAAATATAATTTAGATGAATAAATTATATGAGATGAGTGAAAAGATGAAAAATAGGGTTGGGTTGATGGTGATTGGATAGGCCCCTGCACCAAGAGTACATGGTTTGGGACTTAGAGTGTCAATATTGAGTTCACCACATAGTGGGTGAACATTATATAGGCATAGATTTTGATATTAATTTTGATGTATAGATTTGAGATAGAGCCTGTTTGAGGCCTATCATGGATGTATAGACACTTTGATGATATACATAAATATATAATGATTTTGTAGTGATTTCTGAGTGTTGTGTTGAGATGCGATGATTTACATGTTGTGATGGATTTTGATATTTGATTAGATTATGGATGTTGATTTAGATGTTGGATGTGATGTGATGCATATTGATGATGTGATGTGATATATTGATTGGATGTAGATTAGATGTGATAGATTGGATATGATTAGATATAGATGATGATGTAGATATTTGATATGATGTATGGATGAGATGTTGATATTGATTTGATGGATAGTGATTTAGATATTGATGTGATGAGATTAGATGTTATATATGATGATGGTGTATGAATTTAGATATTTAGAAAGATATGATGGATTTAGAATAGGTGTGATATGATAGATGTAATATTTATATTAGATATAAATGATGTGATGTAGATATTTGATATGATGTATAGATGAGATGTTGATGATGTTGATATTTAGATTGCAAATAGGAAATGATGTTTGATTAGATTATGGATATTGATTTAGATGATGCATGGATGAAAATATATTATGATGTGATAAATGTGATAGATATGATGTGATTGAGATTAGAATAGATGTGTTGAAGTGGATGTAGATGGTTTTGACATGATTATATGTAGATGACGTGATGGATTTAGATGACAAATGATATGATGGATGTGATAAGCATATTATGATTTTATTTACTTTATAATAGATGTGATGTAGGTTTAAATTAGATATGAAATTGATAGTTATAGATGTTAATTGGGTTGAACAAGATATAAGATGGTACAATAAGATGATATGCGATAAATAAAACGTGACCAAGATTGAGTGACCCTACATATAATAGTACACTTCATCATAGTAAAGAGCATGCATATGAAATATTATTTTAGACTGAATTTGGGGTAAAACATGAAGGGGACACACACAAAGTGATGCACTTATAGCCTATGGCAGGTGTTAACACATAACCAACGATAGTTATTCATATTTTAGATCATAAAGGAAAGATGGAAGGTGTGATTATACACCTACTATAGACATGATAAATAGTTTTTAAATGTAGCTTGTATGGGGAAGAAGTTTCTCCTAAGGTGGTTTTCCTATGTCTATGCCACACCTATGAGAAATATTACACAAATTGATCAATGTGGGAAGTTTTTGTAGATGGGAAAGATGATCGATGTGGGAATATTTCCTTGGATGCTTTATTTTGAGATTTTTAGAAGTCTGATCAATGAGGGAAGCCTTCGCTACCATGATATAATATAGTATCCATCCTTTGACGGAGTGGTCTAAAATTAGGATTTTTTCTTTTTGATTTTTTGATTCTTACTTTTTAGATGGTAGGATAAGATATGCATGATATCTATCCTTCGAGGTATCATTTTATGATTTTGAAATTATTTTCTTGATATGAATAGCTTTCCTTTAAGGGAATAATATATTTTTAGATAAGATAGATTTTGATATGAGGATCCAGAATTTTTAACTTTAGGATAGAGTTGGGGATATGTAAGTAGACCACTTAGGGAGGGGAATATAAGATGTATAGGTGACACATGTGGACCCTTATCATGGTTCTAATAAGTAGATGCAAAGGTTGTGGACGTAATGATTGTGAGGATCCTACCTAAGAGGGGAGCTTGTCCATGAGGAATGTTATGGGAAGATTTGTGGTGACCATATTCATGGTCATAGATGAGAAATGAAAGGTCAGCCACATAATTCCAAATCATTACACTTTGAGAGATGTAAAGGATAGTGGTGGGCATGAAACCATATAATGTGACTAGGATCACGTTGGTAGATTTGTTAACAATAGAAAGGATGCAAGTGTGAGGCATTAAGGGGCTCCATTTTTGGTTTACCATCAAGGGAATACAAATGATAGGCCTTGGACCCATCTTTATGCATGATACTATATAGTCTAATCTAGTTGGGAGAAAAATTCTACATTAGCCCCTTTCCAAAGTAGTGATATTCTAATTTTATTTCAAGAAAAGGTCACCGATGTTAAATTCGTGATCTTTAAGATGCTTTTTTGTAATCATATTTGATGCAATCTTGATAGACATAATGATGTTAAAGAGTGATTAAATGATGTTCATCTATTAATTTGAGTTGTGTTAAATGCTCTTGATGATAATCTTCATCAAATATGAAGTCAAGAAGATAAATGCACAAGGATGGTATCCCGAACTTCAAGAGGAAGAATGAATTCAGAGCTATATACAAGGGAGACGAGAGTAGCATCCGTAGAGTTGCAGATGCTAGTACGATAAGCCCAAAGAGAAAAGGGGATGTGAAGATGCCAATCTCAACCTACTTTATCAACATTTTTGGAAAGGATGTTACAAAGAGTCTTGTTAGTGGCTTTGTCTTGTTCGTTAGCTTGAGGATAGTAAGGAGATGAGAAGCTAAGCTTGATGTTGAAAGAGTTGCAAATATTCTTAAGATATTTGTTTTTGAAGGACTTTCCATTGTCCATGATGATTTTATGAGGAACATTGAAGTGACAAATGATATGCTGATAGACGAAATTAATGATTTTGTTAGCTTTGGTGGATGTGAGTGGAATGGCTTCCACCCATTTTGTTGGAAACTAGGACACTTTGAGAGTGAAGGTGAGTCGATTGTCTAATAAAACTTTTTCAAACATTTCTATTTCCTCGATCATGCTATGAAAAACACATGAAAATACACACAAGAAAATAATGTGAGAGTAGAGACACGTAGTTTAATGTGGGAAACCCAAACGGGAAAAAACCCACTGAAACCAAGAACTATGCTTAGGACTAAATTGTCCTATATTTGTTACATTGATTTCATGGTTGAGCTTCAACTCAACCTGGAGCTACAACTCCAAAGTTTGACCAAGATTCCACTCATTCTTTGACAGGATTTAACCTATTTGGAAGCTTCAAATCCCAAGTTTCGTTCAATAATAATTGGCCGTTAGTGAGCTTCAACTCACAGGGAAGCTACAACTCCCCAACTATTAAGCTACCACTTAGACTTGTTCAAGAATTTTGGTCACACTTAGTTTTTTGTCTTATACAACTGATAATGACCTCTAAATTATCTCTCTTCTCATCTCAATTATGCTCCTAATTCTCCTTTACACCGATCATCCGATCATCATCCATTCAATTTAACATAATCATTTCAATCTTCTTTCTCATTTTAATCCTTCTTTCAACTAGAACTTACTCTTGTTCAAAATCCCTTTCAACATCAACTTAGATCTTTATTAGATCAAAACATCTTCTCAAGTGGTATTTATATGATACTTTAAGTTTCACCTTCTACATACAATAATCACCTATTCCTAAAACATATTCATCTATTTTTACACTCACTACTCTTCCACAACTTCATCTTGCATTTTTCTACCGGGATCATGTGTCTTTGCAATCCTTAAACACTCACATAGAGTCGGACCTTCATGGATTTTCTTCTTGAAATGAACTCATTATCTCATTGAGTTATATACGTTGTATTGTTCACTTTATTTTTAACTCATCTTTGTCTTGTGATAAAATTTTCTTTTATCACCACATAATTCCTTCACAAAAGACACCTCATATCTAAATTAACATATACCTTTTCATCTCAATCCCATCATACCTCTATCGGACCTTTTCTAACTAAAATATTTCAATCCATAATAATATCTTGTTATTCACACACACACCTCCTTATACTAATCAATGTTCAATTCACTGCACATTATATATTTCACATATGCACTTGCATTGGTGTATGACTTTCATATATATTGTTACACCTACATTTATTATTAGAAACTCACTATACTCTATCCTTCAAGTATTGTGTTTACTTCCTATTATTTAAATTTTCATGGCTAAGAGAAACCCATTTGAAGCCAAATATTTTCCGAGAGAGAGGGGACTTAACCAAATTATAAAGAGAACCAAATGGCTTGCAGATAGCGACAAGTGTCAAGCGAGTGCAACTTCAAAATTCAAAAAGGGGTGAAGTCTCGATTCCCGCAAAGATGACATGTGGAGTCAAAAATGGGCCCCACCCAAGAGATGTTGTTCATATACCACGGGTCCTTATGAGCTAGAAAAGAGAAGCAATTCCACGGACGATGCCAAGCGTCCACCCACGCATTCCCTAGAGCCATAAAAGAAAGTAGAGTCAAGAGGATGTGTGAGTCTTCCACATGGATCTTACAACTAGCGGACTCTAGTTTCAAGACAGACCATGAAAGGACAAGCCATTTGCCATGTATGAATGATTTGGAGGCTTATCTATAAGATCCTAAAAGTTTGGGATTCTTCAAAAGATCGGGCTGAAGGGTCATTTAGCTTGTCATTTCAGTAGGGCATTAATGCATAAGCCTCGTATAAAGAGAATGACTACCCATGTTCATCTACATTCAAAAAGGTTCATTTCATTACAGTGATGAGGTGTGCGTCATTTGAGTCTAGGGAACAGAAACCAATGCGCAAAGAATTGAAATATTTGGTTATGTAATAAATAGCCGAAAGGGGTTTTCTCAAAAGACGAGTCCATCTCAAAGGATTCGGTTGTAGAATAATCAAAGATGCATTAATAAGCATGGCTCTCACTCCTTGGAAGGGTCAAAGAGCATGGGAAAGATTTGAAGAGATCTATTTCAGTCACTTCACATCATTTATCATAATTCAAAGGTGGTTGGAAGGGAGTTCGATAATTTTCTCTCACCCTTTTCTCCTCCTATATATTGTAATCAAAGTCTGATGTAAGACATAGGGGAGATACTTCAAGAGATACTTTTGGAGGAAAATAGACTTGAAGTAGATAGATTTTTGTAGTGAGCAGGAGTCTTAATCTTTTCCTCTCTATCACCAAGCTTCTCTTTTGTTAGAAAAAGGAGATCTTGAAACTCCAACCTTCTGCTTGGGCTTTGTAACAAAAATCTTGCCTCTCTTCTATACGTAATATTGTGCACAACCATTGGAGTAATATATATGTTTTTGGTGTTTTTCCGGTTCATCATTCGCATATCTTTATTGTCTTTGATCGCCTTTATTTTCATTTAGAAATTGTGCATCTTTGGGTGTTGTTGCAATATTTGGTGTTGTGCTTAAGTAGTTTGAGACGATTGTGTATTCGGTTGGCTTCCTAGTGTATTCTTTTCAGCGCATCGCCTTAGTTTGTTTTATGTTTTTCTTTCTTTCTATTTTTTTGACCCCTATCTCACCCCACAGAGAAGATCCAACTTCTTTAAAACCTAGAGGTCTCCTTAGGATGCATGTCCCACCAACCTAAGGATTCCCACGACTCTGATGGAAGTGTCCACTAAGGATGTCCGTCAACACTTCATACATCTTCTCATTGAGAATAATCAAACCTCAACCACCGAAAAAACTTAGTCTCTTCAACTTCTCACTCACACTAGCTCGAGCTCATCTTCCTTGTAGGAAAACTTTTCAACTTCTCGTGAATTTTTGACTTTTCTACCTTTTGAGCTTACACTATGTTTGACCAATAGATAGCTCTTCATCTTCTTCATTCGATCTTATAAGATGTCTTTTCAATTATGTAACGCTATGGCCTTTAGGATTCTCCATGGACTCAACTACTTCCAAGTAATGAGTTTCATGTCTCTTCAACTTCATAAGGAGACAGAGCACTAATGTGTAGTAACATTTGAACCTTTGAACATTTGAACATTTGAAAATTTGAACAAATTGGAAAAGGTAGACACCAATTAACATTTAAACCTTAAGTTATATTTTCAATACTCTCTTTAGATTCCATAAGAAACATATTTCACAGCTCAAAAGGTTTGTTGAAGAAATTTTGCAGTTTGTCAAACAATTGAAACATAGTACATAAGGATCGGGTGGAATTCTCATCACTGTCACAAATTTTGATCTTTCACAATGATTCTAATACACTTCTAGATTGATTATGTCATGTATAATATTCTTGAAAAGTTACATGAGGCTCTATATTGATTATACTAAGGAATTTTCATTAAAACACACATTACAAACTCTGCATGAAAAATTACAAGAAACTATCATTGAAAAATATTTCGTGCCTCAATGAAACTATATGATTATTTTTTCAATGTATTCATATCCTTTCCACAGATATTACCTCAAGGTTTTAGAAAAAAAATTTGGTGCAACAATGAGTTTGAATAAGTTTCCTCTTGAGAAACCCTAGGTTTAGGGTTGTCACAAAGTGGACACCATAGAGAAAATTTCATTGTTTCCTCGCTTGTGATTGTGTTTATTCAATTTTGTGTGCTCTACCAGCATCTATGTGCCTAGAAGCTATCAAATCCATAAAAACCTAGATATCATGTCAACTTATCCAAATTTTCTTGATCTTCTGGGGCTTTGTAAAGTTAGGGTTTAGGATTTAAAAGCCTAGTCTTCTCATTTACCATTCTCATGGATTTATTCTTCCTTTCAAATTCATTTCATATAAAGTGTATATCAATTAAATTCACCTAATGTAGTTTTATTCCTCCTTAAGCATTAACAAAATTTGAGAAACTCGTGGTTTAAGGAACTCAACAAAGAATACTTAATCGTTATTTACAACACAAGTGTGTTACCGAGAAAGAAAGAATTTGTTTTGGTACTCCTCTGTTGAGAACATTTTATAAACCTCTCTAAGCATGTAATCACTCTGAGTCACTCATTATGTTAGGATAATATTCCAAATCAAGAAAGCAAAATTGGAACTATGTATTATTCCCGGAACAACAGTACAATATTCACTTTGATCACTTTTTTGCATACAAAGCTTGATTTACAAGCTCAATCATACCAATAGCACAAAAATAGAGGTTAAAATTATACTCTCACAAAAATAAGAATATAGGATGAACACATACTTTCACAAGTTCACCTTTTTTAGGCTTCTTAACAAAACAAAGTGTAGGCCAATTGATCAAACAAGCAATTTGAACTTCAAGTCCCTTCTTCAGTTAAACTTATGAGTTTTACCATGGAATTTCACAAGATTTACATTGGAGAAGATTCAAGCAATCCATAAACCATGAGCACACCTTAACCTTATCCTAAACTACAAAGAAACCATCTTAGAGTTTTTAACTTGGAACAATATAGTTAAAGTTTTCCAAAGAAAGAACAGACTTGTACGGAGTATTTTGACCTAAATAACCATGATGGAACTATTATGACTTGGAAGGATCCTACCACACATCTTATAAGTTTTCATGAAAACTCTAATTTATTTGGATATCAATAAAGTCATTTTTATGCCTTTTGCTTCAAGGAGGCTTGATGAGAGAAAAACCTTTTTAGAAAAACTCTCATAACTTCTATGTTCCTTAACCAAATTGATTCAAACTTTTTGCAACACTTAAAGCTTTGAATTCCCTTCAAAAATTTATTATATGATCTATATGAAAAATCTTTCATATTTTTGCTTGAATGCTAAGAAGACAGAGGGCTCAATTTACATTTCTCAATGAACCCATTTTTAAAAAAATTGCATAACTTTCACATACCTCTTCAAAACTAGATTAAATTTACCATGACACACCAAAAGACACCCCTCTAAACACTCCATATGTTGATTAGCCATATATTTTCCTGTATAGCTCTACATATATCCCTTACCTCAATCTTCATTGTCAATCCCTAAGGGTAGTTTTGGTGAACTTTGGATTTTTTCTTCCAGCAGATAAAATAAAGCTTGTCATTTCTCACACATACCCTATACATCATCCTTAGGCTCCTCATATACTTACATGGTATTTTCATGACATGTACCAAGCTTTCACACCTCATCAAGCTCTAGAACCGGCCTAAATGAGACAAGCTTACAACCGTGACTTCGAGCATTTTACTTGTCACTCACTCTGCAATCTCTTTCTCATGCTATAATCACCTATAAAACACATGCTCCAAGAATATCAACCATTTCCATGATTCCACTGAAATCCTTCCTTAAAAACCAATCTTTTAGCACACTAAAACCATCTTACATGCTCAGTATACCACTGATCAATCACTACCAATCAACCTTCATGTCCCTTACAAAGCCTCACTACACCACTCACTCCTTTACCATCAATGCCATTTGACATAAATGAAAACACTAATGAATAGAGTTCAATAATCTCCCCCTTTGTCATTGATGGCAACATACTCAGAAACCTTTTATGGAAAACAAACACCAATAACTCATATCACCCTTCCTAGTTTCTCACACCATTTTCTCCCCCTTTAACATATATGACAAATGGTCATGCATTCAAAATAACAAACAAGCAAATAATCACTTACAAAACATAAGCTTACTTAGAGAAGCTTCCCCTTGGATTAGCATTACTGTCTTGCCACCTTTGTCCACCAATTAGCCTCATAGATACCACTGGACCTATTCTCTCCATATTCATTCATCTCACTTCACCATGTTCAACACCAAGCTCAACACCGCCTCAAGCTAGTGAACTCTGCAATTTTGACCTTGAATCCTTGAATTTTCCTTTCATTGTTTACCAATCCAACATTGATTATCCATAGAAGCCTATTTTTTCATAGAACATATTCATTCACCTCCCCCTAGGATCAATACCTCATCTATTTGAAATCGCTGAAAACAATCTTATACTTTGCATTCAATCCATAAGGATGAGTCGGTCAATATTAGCTAATCCTAAAGGACCTCTTTAGTGCTTCTCATTTGTTGTCCTTGTCCAATACTGATTTGAGCAAGAATACTCTTCTCCCCCTTAAAAAATACACCATATATCTACTAAATTTTATTACTGTAAATATTCTTCATCCCTATCATTCTCCTACCACCGTTAAAGATCCCTTTCAAAAGGCTCGAATGAAAGAAGACAACCACCTTACTCCATTTTATCAATGTGTTCCACCTCTTATTTACTAGCCATTTCTTAAGAAATCCACATTTGGTTTTTAGATTCTTTTATGTTTCCTCTGTCATATTCCCTACTTATACACCTCAAGCATAGTAATGTGATCCAAAAAATGATGCAAAACAACCAAACTTACCTTTTGGGATAAATTGTCCTTTTCTATCTTGAGACAATGAGAGCTTGATTCATATGTAAATGAAGACTTATTGAGGTGTTTGGAAGACTTTATAAGCTTCATTATTACTCTCTTAATAATTCCAACATGCCCCCAAAATTTCAAGGTTCTAATCAACATATAACTCCTTATACTTCACTTTTTGCAATTTTACTTCTACACCCTCACTAGGTCCGTGTGTCAAGATACTATTATGATTATCTCAATTTGTAAAGATTTTTCATGCTCAATTAGAGGCTTTCTGAGCACCCGTTAAGCTCTTTATCATTCTCTGAAAATTTCATTAGCTAACTTTAAGTATATATGGCACTTTCTTTGAAAACTAGTTCACTAGATTAGGTCAATACTTTGTGGAACCCTTCTAGATGAAACTGATAAGAATATATATAGTTTTAAAAGGTGAAAATTTCACTTTCTTCTTGAATCTAGTTAAGGACTTCTCTAGAATAATTTGTTCTGAAATTTAGGTTATAACTCGTGTTTTAACTCATCAACTGGTAAGCCCTAGCAGTGTCCCTTGAAACCTTCCTAACACACCCGAGAGTGGTCATTTGACTATAAATTTTGAAAACATCAATTCAAGTCTTGAAAGTTGTCACACATGTTGACTAAAACATCCTCTAGAATATTTTCTTATTAGTGGGAGATAGAATTCATGAGGAATCTCCCTTTCATGCACTTTTTAAAATCCCGATCTACACATTTCATCGTCAAGAATGTGTATTTTTGTTAGAACAAAACATCATGAACTTTTCTCATTGAGAAATAGGCTTCTTCAAGACATAGCTTACTCAAAATCATCACTGATAAAACCTTCTTTGGGTCACAACCAGGTCTCTTATGAGGTATTCATGGAAATCTCATAGTCTTATGACTTATATCCATAATGTTAGCTCAATTGGATAAAGTACACCTTGAGCTACACTTTGAACTTCAACATTGAGTTACATACCTCAAACAAGAAGCATGCTTCTTTAATGTCTTTGTGAGTCTCTAAAAATTTCTATCCACTCACCTTAGCTTGATGGCTTCAAACATAAATTCCTTATTCCTAGTATTCAAAAATAGAGATTTCATCTAGCTTACTCATATAACCTATCTTCTACACATAACATTTCTTCATATCCTTTTCAAGTGAGAAAAGTTTGTTTGAAGTAACTCTTTCAAGTAGTTGATACTATAGCTTCATTATTAGAACTTTTTACCATTGTATCTCATAAATAATTTCTTGTAGAGTATCACATTCCCTCTCTTGTAGGGAATCCCCTTGAACCACTTTGCAACATTGCATTTAAATAGCTTGGATTAAGTTAATACACATTCCACAAGATATACCCTTGGCAAGCATCCCAAACACTCCAATTTGTAACAACTTATTTCAGCTTTCCCGTAAATCTTTCACATAATTGTTTAGCATAGACATGGAGGTAACTTTGAATGGTAAAGGAATAGACTAGTGAGTAGCGAATATACTTCCTTTCAGCTAATTCATGCCTTCTATAAGCCTAGATAAGGCACTACCCCTTGTGATATCACCTTAAAACAATATAAAGTCATCAAAAGAACTTGATGACTTGTTATTTCCTTTTCTATCTTTTGAAACCTTCTAAAATTTCTTGGCTACACTTTGTGACATGACAACTTTATCTCCTATATTCTCACCTATTGATTGAATTTCTGATAGACATACCTGATGAGATTCATTTTCTTGTTTTTTCTTGACAATGATTGAGGGTTATTCATGTTTGGCACTTGGTTTTCTCTCATTCTTCTTGGCTTGATCATCAACTCTTGATGTCTTTCTTGAACTTGCATCATCTTCCCACACTACTCTCTTATCATTCTTTTCTTCCTTAACTTCTATGTTTGTTTATTCGATCTTTTATATCCATTTCATCTCCTTCTTTCCAGAGGCTCCTTTAGGCATAGTTACCTTTGTCTCATCTTTAGGATTGATCTTCATATTTGGAGTCTTCTTAACTTGTCTTCTGAGTTCATGTAACCTATTATTATATCTGAGAGACTTATGACAATGTCTTACAAAATGGCCTTGTCTATGACAATTGAAACATACAACATAGTTCCTGCCCCTTGAGTCTTCTTATTTCCAATATTGACTTATTGGTTCCTCTAAGCAATGTCTTACAACATGTCCTTTTTCTTGGAAATTGAAACACACTATATTCTTCTCATATTAATTTTTATAGCTTCTCCATGGGTGTTCTCTATCAAAATTATTCATGCAGACCTAAGCTTTATGTCGAAACCATAACATGAATAACAATATCCATTAAAATTTCTTTCATACATGAAAGCATTAGGTTGCCTAATAGGTTTAGGACTTCTTGAATTTTTCCTCTTAGTTTTCTTCATGTTTAAATGTCCACTTGAACCAACGTTGTTTTCTTCACTTGTCCTTATGGGATCTTTAATGAAGCCTAGTCCAGCTTTTATCATCCGATTCCTTTTGTTTCTCTAACATTTCATTTAGATCCTCTGAACTCTTTTCTAACTTTCCATACATTTGCATCCTTTCTTTTTCTTCTTCTATATCAATTCTCAAAGATATCAATTCCTCTTCATATCTCATACAAGTTTCCTCTTTGAATTTCGAGCTTGTGTCAACTTGTTAACTTGAGACTTCAATTCGTATCTAGTTTTAGGTGCTCCTCTTTTTGACTTTAAGGGAGGCTAAGGTCAACTCCGATTGAGCTTCAAGTTATTTAATTTCATCTCCATAATTTTTCTTCTACCTTTCCTCAAAACGCTTTGATCTGATCTTCATACTCTTTCATCTTTATCTTCTATTTTCAGCTTCTTTTTATTTACCTTTGTTTCCTCTTCATCTAATATTCCATCCTCATTGACATATTTTTCTTTTGATATACTTCTAGGAATTAATTAAATAACCATGCTTTTGATTCAAGAAGGACCGACTCCAAACTCAAGTTAGACTTGATTATAAAGTACCGTGCTCTAATACCAATTGTAGGAAACTAGGACACTTTGGGCGGGGGGTGAATAAGTGTTTAATCAAACTTTTTGCACATTTGTATTTCCTCAATCATGTTATGAAAAAAACATACAAGAAAATAATAGGAGAGTAAAGACATAGAGTTTAACATGGGAAATCCAACTGGGAAAAAACCCACCGAACTATTCTTAGGACTAAATTATCTTATATTTGTTACATTGATTTCATGGTTGAGCTTCAACTCAACCTAGAGTCAGAAATCCAAAATTTTGACCAAGATGTCACTCTGTCTTTGACAATATTCAACCTATCTCGGTAGCTTCAACTCCCAAGTTTGGTATAGCAAAAGTGACATTTAGCGATATTCAACTCACAAGGAAGCTACAACTCCTCAAATTCTAAGCTACTACTTAGAATTTTCAAGAATTATGATCACAATTAGTTTGTTGTCTTATATAACTGATAATGACCTCTAAATTATCTCTCTTTTCTTCTCAATTTTTCTCCCAATTCCTCTTTTCATTTATCATTTGATCATCATCCACTTTTATTTGACATAATCATTTCAATCTTCTTTCTCATTTTAATCCTTCTTTCACTGGCACTTACTCTTGTTCGTAATCCCTTTCAACATCAACTCAAATATTTATCATATCAAAACATCTTCTTATGCTAGTATTTCTATGATATTTTCAGTTTCACCCTCTACATACAAGAATCACTAATTCCTAAAACATATTCATTGGGATTTACACTCACCGCTCTTCCAAAACTTCATCTTGCATTCTTCTACTTAGGTTTATGTGTCTTTACGCAACCCTTTAACACTCACATAGAGTCGACCTTCAAGAATTTCGTTCTTGAAATGAACTCATGATCTCATTAAGCTCTATATATGTTGTATTCTTCACTTTCTTTTCAACTCATATTTGTATTGTGCCCAATATCTCATGATACATGATATTATCATATGGGAGGGATATTCACCCATAGGTTTAAGGGGTGGTTTTGACCCATGGTTTTAGTACCTGATGATTGTAAAACTACTTATGTAGTTGCCTATTTGTGTAATTTTCATGCATATGGTATGGTTGATGTAACATTGCAAATGTGTGAGTTTAAGTGTGAATTCAGAGAGTTTGTTCAAGATAGCTCCAAACAGATCTAGTACTTTGTATTAAGAGAAAGAGGTGGCTTGTAATATAAATTTGAGCAAGTGATTCTTGGTGGATCTAGCCCAAATCAGGTGAACCACATTAAATATTATTTTTGTGTTGTGTTCTTTTATTTTTCTACACTTTTATTTCATATTGAGTTATTATTTTGTATATTAGTTTCTACTATTGTGATTACGTGTGGATAGTTCTCGCATATTTTATCTCTTATTTCCTAACAAGTGGTATTAGATCCTGGTTTGGTTTGTTGAAGTGTTGAATCACATGGAAATTTTTAGCTTGAGTGGGAGCTATGGAAAATGATGGAAGATCAAGGGTTGATAAATTCAATGGGAAAAATTTTAGTCTTTGGAAGATGCAGATGGAAGATTACCTTTATCATAAGGATCTTTATATTCCATTGTATGAGAAAGTGAACAAACCCTTGTGCATGACAGATGTGAAATGGGATTTTTTGGATAGGAAGGCACTTGGGACAATCCGGCTATGTCTTGCATCTTTGGTATTATTTAATGTTTCAAAGGAAAAGACTACAAAATAACTTATGGATGCATTAGAGAAGTTGTATGAAAAATCCTTTGCCTCTAAAAAGAAATTTTTAATCAATTTTTTTTTTAATATGAGGATGTCTCGAGAATGGTTCATAAAAGAACATTTAAATGATTTCAATATGGTTGTGAATATTCTAGCTTCAGTTATGTTAGCATATGGATTTTCATGCATGCAAATGACATGTAACAAAGTGTGGGAATGAAGTCCCTCCTTAATGAAGGTGAGGCTACCTTTATTGAAAACCAAAATTGTATTTACATCTATACATTCAAAATTATATGTGGGGGTGTTTTGGAACATCAATGGAAAGAAAATTGAATGAAATAGATGGAATGGAATGAAGGAAAGGAATGGAAAAGAATGAATGGAAGGAACATGCAAGAGTTAGGTAAAAGCAGAGCCTAATATTGCATGGAGAAGAATAATAAATAACTAACACAAATAAAATAGAGTTTGCATCAGTTAAACAAGAATGAGTAAAAGGGAACACACGTGAGCAAGTAGATAATCAGAGCTTGATCACTATGAACTAGAACAACATATTAGTAGTGTTGACAATAATATCCAAGACAATATTTGCATGCAAGATTCAAACACTAACATCTAATGAACATAAGAACATCAAATGCTATAAGAGACAATGAATGGGACACAAAGTTCATATTTCATTAACTCCAAAATGTATTCTCAAAAGAACACAAAGTTTCTTTCTTTGAAGTAAAGCTTGCATACAAAAGTATTTTCTTCTCCTCTCTCAAAGTCACCCTTACAAATGAGCCCCTAGACTTCCTTTTATAACCCAAAAGTTGGTTACAAAGTAGTTAGGGTTTACATGAACATTAAATAGGGCACTTAAGTGACTTTGACTTTTTCAACCAACTTTATTAAAAGAAACTAAAAATAGAAATCACTTAAGTTATCCATAGTTTTCCAAAAGTAAGCTCAATAATAACATCCTTTTTAAAATAGCACTTTTAAAACATATGAAAAAACCAATGCCTTATCCATTGAAATGGGGTCCGCCTATCTCAATCATATGAGAAATGGACTCTCCCACTTCGTTAGATACCAAGAAAACTATCTCCTTGTCCCATTAGTGAAATTAGGATCCACCGCCTTCACCAATTGAAAGGATCTGAACCTTCCCAATGTTTTGAACATATTTTCTTCTTCTAGGAGGTTCATTTGGTCAAAGAATAACCTCAAAAATACCTGCAATTCCAATATCCTACCTGGCATATCATTCAGATTGAGCATTCTCAAACATGTTCTTCAATTTGATACAACGTTCCATTGAAGCTAAAGAGAAATTGATGGTGGGAGTATACATGTCCTTAAACAATTGTGAAAATTGTTCTTCCACATGTTCTGATGAATACCTTTGATTTTTCTCATTTACGAGATCGCAAGGGATCTCAGCTATAAATTCTTGAATCAAGGGGAGTGAATTGAAGGATTCATTTCATATGCTCTCATAATGGATCATAGAATCTTCGAGAAGTGTCTTTCTTGATTTGAGATGCAAACAATAAAGAAAACGCGT